>JAJKFI010000025.1:4976223-4992664 GCA_029204185.1 Lerista edwardsae | reverse complement strand
TGTGTGTGTGTGTGTGTGTGTGTGTGTGTGTGTGTGTGTGTGTGTGTGAATATACATAACACTAATTTTCCTCTTCTGTTTATAACTAAAAGTGTTTCCAAAGTATACATTGGACATGTTTTCCTCCATAGTCCATATCATGGCTGGAAATGACATCATCAAGCAGGGAAAAAAAAATTTTAAACCCTATCTGACCAAATCAAATTAATTAAAAGTTTGCAGTAAGTGTAAATTTAAACATGTGTTTAAAATAAAGAACCCTCCTAACCCTTCCAAGCAGTTTCAGATCTGTTTAAAAAAAAATTCCCAAGCATAGTGTCGAGTATATTAAAAATAAAATACACTTCGAAATGAATGGGGATCCACCTGAAATTGTCTCGCGACATGCCTAGTGGGTCAAACTGTGTTTCTCAAACACTGTTCTATATGAAAACTCCCTGTTTTGTTTTTAAAAAAGAACTAGCACTTCAGCAAGGTTCTAGCCTAGTTCTCCAGCCTGTGCTAGTTTTCTGCGTATGGGGAGTTTTATTTATATAGGAAGCATTCAAAAATGTGATTATCTGCAGACAAAGGCAGTACAGTTAATTCTATAGCATTATTACAACCTCGTATAGCTCGTAAACTCAACCATCTTTTCACAAAATTAGCAGCTAAGTTTCATGAGCATTTAAACTGCTTTTCCAGTAAGAAAATCTGAATGGCCCCTTCCTCTTGCCCATAGAGTTCCACATCAACAGGCAGCCAGTAAACATTTAGTTATTTGTTGTTTTATCAGTATAATTTTAGCCCAATTTTCACAACGTAAGCCACAGCAACTTGCAGCAGAGTACAACAGAAAATAACAAAACCTACGTAATATTTTTAAAAAATAACGTCATTGAAATGTGAGACATTAGGAGTCTTTCCCCCTATGCTAAATGACAAAATCACACCCTGTGAGCCCAATCCAGTCAAATTAAGCACTTGTAAACTCCCACTAGGAGGGCTTTTAACGCTACTGAAATGAATGGAACTTACACTGATAAGCTTCTGTTGAATCTCTCTCTTTTGCAGATATTTAATGGCACCTCATACACAGGAACTTAAAAGCAATTTCTCAATATTCCTTTTTTCTGCCTAAAGCTGCCAACTGGTCACAATATCAGCATCCCGATAGCCTACTAGGAGAAGATAATGCAAAGCTAGGAAACATGCTGAACTTCTTTATTATTCCTCACTTTCTATTAGATATGTTTTGAAGATTGCACATATGCAGAATCATGCAGTTGAGGAGCCAGAATGTTAGAAAACATCTGGCATTTGCTCTTCCCTATTTGTCTCATTAAAAATACAAATTCAGCTTCCTCACTGACAAACCAACCAAGGGCTCCTTAACAACACAATCCTGTGCATGTTTACTGAAGTAAGTCCCATTTCAATGAGGCTTACTCTCAGGTTGGCAGGCATAGGATTGCAAGCTTAACATTGCGAATGTTTAATTTTGCATGTAGGTTGCCAACTATTTAACCAGCTTCTGTAGCTATGTCTTTTAACAACAATGTTATTTACAACAACATTATAGTCAGTCCTGTATATCATGCCACTTCAAAAACACAGAATGCCATTGGATGGTTGAAAGCTTAGTAACTTCAGTTGTATTTTTCTCTGGTATAGTAAGCCTTAGGGCTACTCAGTGACTCCTCTGCCTTATTGACTTCGAATACTGCACATCTGTGCACTGAACATATGTGGTATCATCATACAGCAATTGGAAAGCCAGGGCTTGGACACAAACAGTTGTCAGGAGCATCCAATGTGTAAATCAAATGGTATGGACGCAGGCACAAGATTTGGCACACCCAAACATAGTGATTGTTTTAAAAAATCAAATTAGCATTGTCATTAGGCTAGAATGAGTGGGAGTAAGCCCCACTGATTATAATGGGACTTATAATCAATGGGCTTCCTCCCAGGCAAGTATGGATAAGATTGCAACCTTACATCTGAATGTGCATACATAGGATTGCACTGTCAAATGCAGTGGCGTCACTAGAGTTTGCGTCACCTGGTGCAGGAGGTCAGCGTGTCAAACCCATTATGGGGGGCCCCCGTTATGGATCTCCTCCCAAACCATACAGAATAAATTACAATACCATATGCAGAACCTAAATGCATTGTTATTACTGGGGTTGGTGTTACCCCCATCAATTTATTTATTTAACTATAGTACAGGTCCCCCAACAAATTAGTAACCAACAAAACACCTGTGGCCAATTAAATAAGAGTTCTAGTATTAGCTCTGATACATGTAAATGAGAACTGACTCATACTAATGATGTTTTAAAAAATTGTGATTTTTACATAAAAAGTTATATTTTTAGTTTTTTGGCCATAGTGTTTGATAGAATAAAGATATTCTTTGATATCTTTGATATTCTTTGATAGTGTGTGATAGAATAAAGTCCAGGTTTTTTAACATTTAATTCCTCATGAAATTCCACATCCAATGGTATATAACATGATGATGTTATTCGATAAAACGGCAATTTTATTTTTGGTTTTATTTTTTGGCCATAACTCTTGATAGAATGAAGATATTACACTCCGGTTTTTTCCACTGAATTCCGGGTGAAATTCCATATCCAACGGTATATACATGATGGTATTATCTTTTAAAACCACTATTTTAGCAATGTTGGTCCCTGGTGGTGTCACACGCACCCCGTGCGTGTCACCTAGTGCAGCCCGCCCCTGCCCCCCCCCCCGTGACACAACTGGTCAAATGGCTACCATGAATACCATGCTACCATCTATACTCAGTATAGATGCTTGGGATTTGGCTCAAAGTCTTACTACATTCACTGGAGCCTACTCTCTTGTAACTGTGTTTAAGATTGCAGCAAAATCCTATTGCAGCAACAAGAACAACAACACAAAGAAATGTCTGGCATCTCGAAGAGTAGTGCATTCCTTGTGGCATCAGCATTCACCAATTGCTTTCCGCAATTAAATGGCCTCAGTTGGAAGACAGAAAGGAACCCAAACCTGAAAGCCTTGAAATACAAGAGGCCTGTGATATTGCTATCCAAAGGATGTGACATTTCTCCAGTTCAGTCTCAGGGCTAAGCCAAAGACCATTTTCAAATCTGCATCAGTTTACAGGAACACCACTGTGAAACTCAAGCAAAAGGGGAGTATAAAGAACCTGTGAACAGTTTTAGGAATTGCCTTGTCTTCTGGTTAGGACCAAAAGGGGGGATAAAGAACCAGCCACAAAGAAATGTGTCGGGTATGGGGCCAAGAAGAGGGCAGATTCACAGGGACAGACTGATACCAGGAAGCACCTAAGCTATGACCTACTAACTGTTCAGCCCAGCCTTGATAAACAAGAGTTAAGTGCTCAGCTCCCTAAGATAATCTGTTCCTTCTCAAGTCCCCATCATCTAGTAGGTAGATGATATAGGGCAGTGGTTCTCAAACTTTTTAGACCGAGGCCCACTTTTTAGAATGGCACATCTGTTGAATCCACTGGAAGTGATGTCATTAACCTGTAAGTGATGTCATAGCCAGAAGTGACCTCACGAAGCAGGAAGTGCTGTCAGAATGACATAATCAAACAACACTCCTGGAATGCAAACCGGCATTCTTGGCCTGTAGCAACTGCACAACCATGAAACAGCCTTGACAGAAAGCAAGGTTAGGACAAAATATGATATGAAAACACTGAACTGAAAACAAAATTTAAAAAAAACTCTCACTTGAAAATTCAAACTATTAGCACTCACAACAGGAATATAGCAAGCGTAAGGCTTGCAGCTTCCAAGATGGCTGCTCCTAGCTTTCCGCAACCCACCTGACATCAGGTCGTGACCCACCAAGTGGGTCCCAACCCACAGTGTGAATAACACTGATATAGGTGATATAGTGTCAGTAGATGCAGCCACAGTATTATTTCTCATTGGAAAAGTAGTTTTTTTTAATTGCTGGAAAAGGGCAAGCCAAGGTTCCTGCTCATGTGCTCAGAAAGGCAGTAAAAGGAAGAAGGAGTCCGGGTGCAAGCAAAGCAAGGGATCTGTGCTGGACTGTGGACCTTGGTAGGTGCCCAATGATGCCGATCCTGCAACGTACAGGAAAAGTGTCAGTGTGGGTGAAAATTTACTGAACGTTTCCACAAACCCATCTGACATTGATTTATCCATCTCTCTTCTCATGAGTTCTTGTGCCACCCTGAACAATACAAAGCTTTCCTTCTACAATAGCGGAGGTGGGGGGGTTGATAGCTGCATACAGGTTCTTTGCAAGTCATGTGAGCCCAATTAAGCACCCACAGTAATCTTGGGCAGGAGTCGGGGCTTAGTTTGATTAATCCTTATCTCACCTTTATTATTTTCCAGTTTATCCCTTCAATGAGATGGAGCTAATGCTCATCACCACATCTGAATGATAAAGCAATAGTTTGTAGCCTAGTAGGGAAGATAAGAATAAACCAATTTACATTGCCATCAGTCAGTTATTGCAATACAGGAGGCTTCCGATTTATACTGTGTAAAATGGACTAGGCTAATTAAGCATATGTTTGTGCAGATTAGAAGCTAAATGAGATTTACCCCAATTTCCTACACCATCTGTGCCGCACTGGAAACAGATGAGATGGGAGAAAAGGGATCAAAATATATATTCATATGGCAGCATATAGAGTGAAGAACCCGGACTCCTTCTTCCTTTAAGCATGCCATTATTTTCCAGAATATCCTTACTCTTTTTATTATTCTACTTCTATAAAATATTGTTTGATTTATTTATTTATATCATTTTTCAAGTCATCTCATGCATAACCTACTTTATTAGTGTGCTTGTTGGTCTATTTCCAGTTAAACGCTTTAAGACTTTTCTACTCCCGTATGTCATTTGAAATACTGTCCCAACATACCCTCCAACTGCATATGATTTGTTCACAGTTGTTCTTGGTTTTTGAAATTCAGAATCAAAGGTTTTGCCACTGTCTCACCTTGTCAGCTGCCTGGCCTTAGGCTCCTCCCATCAGAGGAAGCTCCTACTGAGGCTGTGACATCAGAGCAAGCAAGCCACTGGCAGACATTGTTTCCTGTAAGCTGCGTGGCTTCCCAGTTAGAAGCCCTGTGCAGCTGAAAGAAGTTGCCATCACTTTCGTCTCACCTTATAGCCCAATCCTAGGCTGTACTATTGTTTCACGTTTCATAAGCACCCACACTTTGCAGGCGTTACTCGAAATAATTGATTGCTTTTAGTGAGCACATTCGTCATATGTAGCTGAATGTAGTATGCATTGCAATACAATGGGTATAGGGACTATTCACAGAGGCTGTCAATGTTTCATTAAAACAAGCTAACTGCACACTGATTACATAGCTTTATCACGCTCCTTATCACGCCTGATAAGCAGGTAAATATGCCACCTGCTCATCTTAGTTATGATCCTTTCAACAGTATCTTACTGGCTTGTGATCAGACTGGCCACTGTCCATGTTGCAATGCAATCATGTCAAGATTTCAGTGGCAAATAATGCTCAGGTTGTTAACTGTTCTACCCCATGGGGAAAAATCAGAGGGAACATTGCTGGTAGCTCTTTCAGAGGATAGCATTGATGCAGTGGTGTCATCTAAATGATTTAAGAACAGGTACTCACTTTTGATTGGCACGTGTCGGGACCCGCCCACCGGAAGTGACGTCATAAGCCAGAAGTGATGTCGTGGCAGGAAGTGACATGAAAAAAGCCCTTTTTGAGGGCTCAGATGATTTTAAACTGACCCAACAGTTGCAACAGTATTCCACAGCACCCCCAGAACATGTTAGGGAGGCCTGGCATCATGTTAAAACCCCAGAGCAACTCATTTTTCAGTGGCAAGGAAAGGAAAGGCTCCGCTCGCTGCCTGCCTGCCTGGCTGGCTCTGAGAACATGCAGGCAACTCAAACATGCCGGAAATTCAAACATTGCAGAGGGCGGAGTCGACGAGTGGGCGGGCGGCCAGCTGTAATCCTAGAAACCGGTTCTCGTGTACCCCTGCATGACATCACTGCATTGATGTACAATTTGTGTCAATTTATGTAATTGTTCGGAGAGCAATTCAAACCCCCAGGCATCCAAACCTCCAACACGCCTGCCCTGTATCCAGCCCCTGGCTCGGAGGTGCTGCTGTGCTACCCAGGGAAAGGGGGAAATAGTCCCTTCCCTGAGTAGCACGCAGCAACCCCAATGGGGCTGTTTGGAGCCGTGTCACCGAAATCAGCAGCGCAACTCAGAGCGGCCAAATTGGGGCTGCCTGGATTGGGAATGGAGGTTAGGATGCGGCCCAAAGGCCAAATCCTGCCTCCACCCCACTCCCCAGTCTTGCCCGCCCATGGGCTGCCCATGCTTCACCCTCCCTCTGCCCCATTCAGCCTTTGCGGCGCCTCCCGCTGCCTACCCGGAGTCCCTGTTCCAGCCTTGCAAGGCTGGCCTCACCTTCGGGCCTCTGGGCCCAGGCGCCAACTCCACAAGGCCAGTGCACATCTGTGTGCCGGCCGACCTCTTCTGAAAATGCCGCAAACGCGCTTTGCGACATTTAAAGGCCGGCACCGACTTTAGCCCAGGTTTGGATTGCGCTGTGACTTTGGCTACGTACAAAGATTTGCGAAGTGTGGCTCCAAAATCCATCCTTACTATGTACAGGCAGTTATGTTGCGTTGGTCTCCTCTCTCCTCGAGTTCCGTGAGGCTCGTGGGCTTTACTTCTGATGCAGTGATACTCACCTGGGTGCTAAAGATGGATCTGCCAAAGGCACAAATCTAATCAGTCGCAGCCCGAGTTGGTCACATCTCTGTTTGTTTTGGGTAGTCATTTTGGTCATTTTCATTTTGCAGAATGCCTTGCTCTTTCCCAACTATTTCCTGCCTGGCATGCAGATCATTTCCTTTTCTCCCTCTATACAAGGCTATTAGTTTATTCCCCCCCTTTCCACTGAACCAGATGTTTTACCTTCTTACATAATTGAAAACATTGCCCCATTAATCCCTTGTGCAAGGTAGCACATGTTCCCAGCCCCACTTAGGCTTTCAAGTTTATGGGTTCTGACTTCCACTTGACCCCCTGCTGCTCTCAGTGGAGCACAACAAAAGAGCATCAAAAGGACATGGAGAAATGTGCAGATTGGAGGCCTCCTTATTTCCATCTTGTAAGTCTTGGCCATTAGGGACGTGGTGGCGCAGCGAGCTAATCCGCTGTTGCAGGGCTTTCCGACCGGAAGGTTGGGAGTTCAAGACTGCGCAACAGAGTGAGCTCCCGTCGCTTGTCCCAGCTCCTGCCAACCTAGCAGTTCCAAAGCACCTAAAAATGCAAGTAGATAAATAGGGACCACTTCGGTGGGAAGGGAACGGCGTTCCGTGCGCTACAGCGTAGAGTCATGCTGGCCGCATGACCACGGAAGCTTGTCCTCGGACAAAACGCCAGCTCTACAGGCTTAGAAATGGAGATGAGCACCACCCCCTACAGTCGGTCACGACTAGACCATTCGGTCGTGGGGAAACCTTTACCTTTAAGGCTTGGCCAGGGCTATGGGGCAGTGGTGCCTCTGTAGCATCTCATTCCAGACCTGGAGTCAGTATCAGTGGCAATCCTGGGGGGGAGCAACGCTAAGTTTTGCAGGAGCCTGAGTTCTTGCAAAGCTGCCCCTCCCGCTCCCCTTCAGATCCATTCGCAGCTTGGAGAGCAAAGAAGTGGCAAATAAATACTCAAAACCAACTCAGCAATGGCAGAAAGAGCTTAGCCTTTAACAGTCATCAAAAGGCTTTACTGGGCATCAAGCAAATCTCCCAGCCATGGGAGTTCCAGGAAGGGAGTTTCGGAAGCTCTTGGTGGCCTCCAAAGACAAAACTGGAAAAGAGCTAACCGCTGCATGCAGCCGTTTGTGGGTGAGGAGAGAGTCAGGAGGGCTTAAGGTCAGAGTGCGTTGAGGTTAATGAGGGAGCTTAACAGCAAAAAAGCGAAAAGCAAAAAGTGTTTATGGTTAGGGATGGTTTGGAGCACAAAGAAGTGGTGGGCCTGTTGCATGGGCGGGCAGGGCATGGGCAGGGGGTGATGGTCTTCCCGGATGTCAGCAAGAAGAGGGTTCCTGTTGCTTTAAATATCTGGTAGATCTGGTATATCAGGGCGCAATCCTAAACTGTGTTGGAGCAAGCAGGCCAGCCAGCCTGCGCTGCATCCAGCGCAGCTTCAAGGGAGACTGGAGCCTCCCTGGCACAAGGGCATGTTCGTGCCCTTGCACAAGGGGAGGCCCCAGCCTCCCTTATGGGTTCCTCTGATGTGCACCCACAGGCAGCGCGGGTCTGGGAGCCATAGCGCCAACGCAAGTATGCTGCGTAGGCGCTACATCACTTTTGGGATTGCACTGTCAAGGTCTACACTTAGAGCAGCCAGTAACCCTGGACTCCACTGGGAGAATCTTGATGTGCAGGGCAGGTCTACCTGCGGCTTCAAGTGGCCAAGTGCGGTGCAGTGGAAGCCATATGCCCTGAATGTCACACACTAGATCAGCTCTTTTCAAACCAGTGTGCCGCGGCACATTGGTGTGCCGCGAATGGTCCACAGAGGTACCGTGGGAGTTTGGGAGATTTATTTCAAAACATCACGGATTAATAGGACCATTCAGGGAGGTGAGCTCCACACCAGCTGCATGATGTGCCTTGACAATTATCAAAAGACTGATGGGGTGCCTTGACAAGTCCAGCATCTTATCAGTGTGCTATGAGAGGAAAAAGGGTGAAAATCACTGTGCTAGGTGCACCACTGGGGAGCAGCACTCGATTCAGAAGGAGAGAGCACGGTCTGCAGCTGTTCCCCTGGCCTTTGAGACCAATTCTAGCTCTCTGTTTCCCTCTACTGAAAGTTTCCCAACACAACCATCTTACCGGAGCGTATTTGAATTTTGCATGGGGGAACTTTTTTGGAGCCACTTTGTAAAAGGAGTGATGGGGGAGTGAGCCTTTGTTTTTTTTGGGGGGGGGGGAAGAGGCCACTCCGAAAGGTGCATGTGCATTCTCTCGCACACTGGACCATTTCAGATATTTTATTTTGCCCATGGATTGTAAACATGTGCAACAGTTGTGTTTACAGGACTGACACCTTGTTAACGAAGAGGAGCAGCAGATTCCTTCCCACCCTAAGAAGAAATCTTCCCAACCTTCCCAAGGCCCTGAGAAGAAATCCAAAGAAAGGAGCAATAAGAATGTCCTGCCCTATAGCCATTAGTGCAAGTCAAGTAAGAAGTTTGCTCAGCATGTCAAGATGCTGCCCTGTCCTGCCCAGAGTTCCTCATTCTCAGGAGGGGGCTGGAGTGCAGAGAAACTAATTTGCTTCAGGCCTCCTCTTGTCTTGCCTGTTGCTGTTGCATAGATGAGTCTTTGAAATGTGGAACTCAGGGCTGGCAGCAGGGGCCACGGCCAGGGGGCACCCAAGTGCCACAGTGTTGTCAGTAGTGAAATTCAGGGGGTTTGCCCAGGTTCTATAGAACCGGTTGTTAAATGGCCAGGCCCCGCCCACTCGCTTACCTTGGCTGGCTTCGGGTTTTTTTTTTGGCTCCGGCTATGACATCTTAAGGGACATGGTGACGCAGCGAGTTAATCCGCTGTTGCTGGGCTTTCGACCACAAGGTTGGGAGTTCGAGACTGCATGACGGAGTGAGCTCCCGTTGCTTGTCCAAGCTCCTGCCAACCTAGCAGTTCGAAAGCACCTAAAAATGCCGGTAGATAAATAGGGACCATTTTGGTGGGAAGGTAACAGCGTTCCGTGCGCTATGGCGTATAGTCATGCCGGCCACATGACCACGGAAGGTTTTCCTCGGACAAATGCCAGCTTTACAGGCTTAGAAACGGAGATGAGCACCGCCCCCTACAGTCGGCCATGACTAGACCATTCGGTCGTGGGGAAACCTTTACCTTTATGACATCTTAGAACCGGTTGTTATTTCATTTGAATTGCACCACTGAGTGTTGTCACAGCAAGGAATGTCATTTGCCCATCCCACATGGGTTCCCGCATCATGGGATACGGATGGGGGTGCAACATTGAATTGATTACTTGGCTAATTAATCAATATAAAAAGGGAGCTTCTGATGGCCAAGATGCCCCTGACGAATCAAGGAGCAGATATTTCAAACATCTTTTTAATACTAGTACAGGTAGATGATCCCTTATCTGGACATCTGAAACCCAGACTATTCAGAAATCCAGACATTTTGGTCCAAGGTTTTTTAAAAATTGCCATGTGAAAACTAGAAGTTCTTGTGCTCATTCCCACGTACCGGCTGTAAGTTCTATTCTCTGCTCGGTGGTGTGTGCCATTGTTGAAACGTGTCAGAGGACAATAGACACCCAAATGGGTGAAACGAGCAAGAGGAAGCATTTCTCATTATATTTATGCAATTACGGTACTCCAAAATCCAGACAAATTCGAAATCTGGACACCTTCCCGTCCCAAGCAGTCTGGATAATCAACCTGTACTTCTAAAAAAAAACCCGAGATGACTTGCCTTCTTCCCTCTCAGACAGGAGTAAAAACCTTTCCTAAGGGCCAAACTAGTCACAAGGTGAGAGCTCTAGACGTCTTTTCCTTTTGCAAAAAGTTGACATGAAAGAGACCCATCAGCTTAGGGCAATGGTGCAAGAGAAAGTGGAGTCTTTCCACCCGTGCTACAACCTCCCCCCGCCCTTAATCCATATTATCCCCCCCCCCAAGAAACTGTGCTCAGATGCCCAGGAGGAACTATCTAGGCACATATATTGTACCCGTGAGTTTTTCTTTCTGCAACCGATAGCGGCTGTAGGGAGTGATTTAAGGGGAGACTCACTGTGAGGGAAAAGGGTGTATTATCCCCCCTTCTCCCTGCTTATCAATCTGAATCAATCGATTCAGATCAATAAAGAAAAAGAGGTGAGAAGTTCCAATCAAGAAATTTCCACAACTAGTTTGGCCCTAAGAAGAAGAATGCACTGATACAGTGCTATTCAAACTGTGGGTCAGGACCCATTTGGTGGTCGCGACCTGATGTCAGGTGGGTCATGGAAAGCTGGGAGCAGCCATCTTGGAAGCTGCAGATCTTACTCTTTTTATATTCCTTTTGTGAGTGTTAACAGTTTGAATTTTCAAGTGAGTGTTTTTTTTTAAATTTTGTTTTTAGTTCCGTGCTGTTACATCATATTTTGTCCTTGTCTTGCTTTCTGTCAGGGATGTTTCATGGTTGTACAATTGCTGCAGTTCAAGAATGCCAATTTGCATTTCAGGAGTGACATTTTAAATGTTGCAATGACAGCACTTCTTGCTTGATGATGTCACTTCCTTGCCACAACATCACTTCCAGTTTAATGACGTCACTTCCAGTGGGTCCCAACATGTGCCATTCTAAAAAGTGGGCCCGGTCTAAAAAGTTTGAATACCAATGCACTAATACTTTACATAATAAAGCAAAAAACAAAAGAATTCTACACACTTCTGTGTTCAGAACTGTTATTTGTAAATATAGTTGACAAAAACCTAAAATTCATGCAGTTTACTTAGACTTTGGAAGCAGTTGGCTGTCCTCACTGTCACTGTGGTGTGAGACTTAACTACGCGAAAAGCAGCAATCATTGAAAAGGTGCTCTACGGATGAGACCCCAATACAAGGCAAAGCTGTGTGTGGAATCTGTGTTCACAGAAAGTCAAGTTCTGTTCTCAGGCTCTGCAAACGCCATTCCAAGGAAAACTGGATTTGGGGCCCAAAATCCAAATGTTGCAAATGCAGCAAATTAGCATTAAAGTTGTGATTTTGCATATTTTGTGCAGCAGGGTTTTAACCCTTTCCCTCCTAATGTATTCTGGTTTTGCTAGTCCCAAGGAATTGTAAACAGCCATTCAGAAGCCTGGTGTCCAGGAAATCGAACTCAGATCTCAGCAAGCAAGCACAGCCCACATGTTTCACAGGATATTTTGCAGCCATGAGACCTAGAAACTTGCTTTTAATAAAGTTGAGATTGTTCAGGAAGATGAATTCTGTGCTCAGTACCTACAGTATTCTGTACCCTTTGTCCTTTCCCCCCCACCTCAATGGAATCGTGAAATATACTGTATACAGCCCTAGCCATAGTTCATCCACCTCTCCCAGTATCTTTGCTGGCACTGATATGGCCAGATCTTGATGTTTCCAATTCACTATCACAAATATCAACACTGTTCTCTTCCATTCACTTCCAGCCTCTGGCAATTGAATCCCATCCGGAATTGAATTTCCGGCAATTGAATTTCCAATCTGGAAGCTTGTGTGTGCTCCAATGTGCAGGGCTGCTGCATGTGAGGATTTTCTCAAACATCTCTTTGAAAGAAGAAGCCATGAACGCAAACTGATGAATGCAGAGTTGTTTCCTCCCCTGCAGTGTCTGAAGAATGAGTGTGTGGGGGGCGGGGAGAGCTTGGCTGCAATATTCCACAGACAGAGGCTTTCACGTTTATCCCATGATAATCTAGTAATCTAGACTGGATTACTGTATGGCAGTGGTTCTCAAACTTTTTAGGCCAGGACCCACTCCTTAGAATGGCTCTCGTGTTGGGAACCTCTGGAAGTGATGTCATGAACCTGGAAGTGATGTCAAAGCCAGAAGTGACATCATCAAGCAGGAAGTGTCATCATTGTGATATAATCAAATGACACCCCTGGAATGAAAACTGGCATTTTTGGACTGCAGCAATTGTACAACATCCTTGACAGAAAGCAAGATTAGGACAAAATATTATGTACATGCATTAAACTAAGAACAAAATTTTAAAAATCCCTCACTTGAAAATTCAATCTGTTAACATTCACAAAAGGAACACAGCAAGAATAAGGTCTGCATCTTCCAAGATGGCTGCTCCCAGTTTTCCAGGATCCACCTGATATGAAGTCATGACCCACCATGTGGGTCCCAGCCCACAGTTTGAGAAGCACTACTATATGGTAATGATGGTTAAGAGCAGAATGTGTGTGCTATGTCCACTGGAAAATGTTGTATATGTGATGCTGTGAACTGACACACAAAGGTTTTGGTGGCGGTGTTATAGCAATGATGATCCATGCCAAGCCATTGCTTGTGAACCACCCCTTATCATGATTAAGTGCCAAGTTCACATTACTACTAGCATTGATTTTTGAATCCAGGGAAAGGCCTGATCAGCAGCAGTCTTCCTAGGAGAGCCCATGCATGCAAGAATCTGCCTGTGTGTGACAAGGAAGGAGACTGTTAAGCAGTGATGTCATGCAGGGGGTACGCGGGGGTACGCGAGTACCGGTTTCTAGGATTACAGCTGGCCCCGCCCATTCGCCCGCCCACTCGTCGACTCCGCCCTCTGCAACGCTTGAATTTCCGGCATGTTTGAGTTGCCTGCATGTTCTCAGAGCCAGGCAGGCAGGCAGGCAGCGAGCGGAGCCTTTCCTTTCCTTGCCATTGAAAAATGAGTTGCTCTGGGGTTTTAACATGATGCTAGGCCTCCTTAACATGTTCTGGGGGTGCTGTGGAATACTGTTGCAACTGTTGGGTCAGTTAAAATCATCTGAGGCCTCAAAAAGGGCTTTTTTCATGTCACTTCCTGCCACGACATCACTTCTGGCTTATGACGTCACTTCCGACATGTGCCAATCAAAAGTGAGTACCTGTTCTTAAATCATGTAGATGACACCACTGCTGTTAAGGGATAACCAGCACCATTTATATTCTGAGCAAACAAGCACTGAAACTGCTGGGTTGTGGCTGGGAGCACACCTGCCACCTTAACTGACACTACAGCAGTGGTTCCCAAACTATGGGCTGGGACCAGTAGTGTCATCCGGCAACGAGCTGCCGGAACGCTAGGCGGGACTTACCGCTTGATTGACAGGCTGTCCATGACGTGTTGCTGCCTGCCCGCCCGCTCTGCGGGCTCCCTCCAGTTGGCGCGCCCTTCCGCTGCTTGCCCAGGCACCCGGCGTGCCCCCCAGGCAAGCGGGCACCCCCTCCAAAGCCAGGGGTGCCTGCGCGGCAGGCGGGCAGGCGGAGACACGTCACGGATGGGCCGCCAATCAGGCAGTAAGTCCCGCCTAGCGTTCCGGCAGCTCATTGCCGGATGACACCGCTGGCTGGGACCCACTAGGTGGGCTGTGAGCCAATTTCAGGTGGGTCACAAAGCACCTAGAGCAGCCATATTGAAAATATGGGAGGATGGGATGCTGGAAAGAGAGAGGACTGTGTGGCTGTTTTGCTTGTGTCAAGGTTGAAAATAGGCTTTTTTTCTTTCTGATTCACTTGCTATTGGAAAACGGCTGAGAAATCACCCAACTTCTTGTTACAAGAGAGCAGCAGGCTCTGGTGCCACTTCCAGCCATGACATCACTTCTGGTGGGTCCTGGACAGATTGCCATTCTAAAAAGTGGGTCTTGGTGCTAAAATGTTTGACCAATGCACTAGAGACTTTAATAGGTCTCTATAAAAGACCTATAAAAGTCCATGCAGTGGACCATTATAATCACTGCACTAGAGACGATTGCTCAGTAATTTCCTGCATGTTTGGTTTGGCACTAGAAGTATGCCTAGAAAAAATGAAGTGAATGGGAAAGCCCTTAGGGATGGGGGAGTGTCTGTATACAGCAAAACACCCACCTCCACCAGAGTTTATTGGCCCAAGCTGAGTGTCTGTTCAATGTGTATTTTACAAATGTATCTCCATAATGACAGGCTCTAGAAATGTGCCTTTACTAAAACTAAAACTATCAAATGAAAGCAGAATCTGGTAGGACCCTAAACACCAGACACCAAGGAAAACCAATCACAGGCGACAACTTGCCAATCCAGAATGGGGTATTCTCCCTCCAAAACAGCCAGCTGTAATTGTACAATGTCAAGAGTCCTGACACTTCTGCAGTACAGTCAATTCAAAGAGACTGCAAGGACATTAAACTGTGTAATATTCCTTCCACCGGAAAATGAAGCCAGCCAGGAGCTAGTTAACATATAACCCAAATGAGATTATCCAGGGGCAATCAACCTTAACTTGTTAACAATAGCAACAATCAGCATCCATTGTTCTCTGGGACAATGAACCGTCTAATAAGGTGCAAAACCACATTTAAAAGAGCTTTGAAAATGGTCCAATTGGTGGATCTCTCAATCAAACAAAACAGCACTGCATGTATTGCATGTCTGACATGTTTTGTGTATACCTAAAAGATAAGGTGTTAATTGCAACAAACATGTGTGCAAGGAAATGCATCACAGAGGTGTATTCTTCAAAAGGCAGGACTGGCTGTGGTTTTCCTGATAGTGTGTGAAATGGTCTTTACCTTCCCCAATATTTTACTTATGTGAATTTAAGAAACCCTGCAGGTTGTCAATAATTTAATAAAATCAATTAATACTGCTTAATAAATACATAAACTTCTCTTTTCGTATCTTTTAAAAGAAAGATCTAGAGCTTCAACAAAAGTTAAGGATGATTGTCCCCGTGATTAACTAAGGCAAATCTGTTTTAGATGGAATTTTTCTTTTTCTTTACATAAAGCAATCACATAAAAATAGTTATAAATAGAAAAAATTCCAAAGGATTTCCCACCCTCCCTACCAGATCCCATCCCGACAAACAGGAAACGCAGCCCCACCCTGCCCACCCCCAAAAAATGTTCCCTTTGCTTCAAGTTCTTGTAGATTATACAGTACTCAGAATCTTTGGATATGGTACAAAGGTTCCAAATCGTAGACCAAAAACAAAAACCTGAAGGAAACCATCATCTGGAAAATAGTAGCTCAGAAAGATGCCTGTACATTAAAACAAAAAAGAAGGCTGATGCTGCTTTTGAAAAGCTGTTTTTTCCTCCTCTCCCCCCCTCCCCCAATTTGTTTGTTGCAGAGAAGTTGTTTGGTGAATTCTGAACAGGTTCTGTCAGTCCAGAGGGGAAGGCAGTTTCTTTTTCCACATTGTCTCTCAGTAAGAAGAAAAGCATTTGATCCAGGAGTAGTCCCATTGCAAGAGGCAACCAAAGCAGTTTGTTAAGAGCGGGCAAGGTTTGGACCTACGGGTGGAAAAAAAGAATAATCAGGGCTCTAAAGCAATCAAACAGCGGCACATTCAATAGTGACTCCCTTTTTCAAGCTGTGATCCTGTGATTTTCTTTGAATTCACTATTATGCAGAGGCATACCTGAGTCCAGGTGATCACATTATCCCAGGTGCTGGAGTGGAAGGGCCCTGCAAGCCACCACTGCCCACCTTCTGGAACCTTCCAGAGGGCCAGGCAGGCCGCGTGCGGCATGCACGAACCCTCCGAAGGTATTCTGCAGCCTCCAGAGATCTGTTGATCTGCACTTCCAGTTTTCCGGCAAAAACTGGAAGTCATGTTTAAAGGCCTTCCTAGGGCTTCCAAAACACTTTCAGGGAGCTCTGGAAGCTCCAGGTGAGTGGGGAGGTAGCTG
>JAJKFI010000025.1:4947956-4975823 GCA_029204185.1 Lerista edwardsae | reverse complement strand
GGGGCGGGGGAAGACGGCGAAACGGACCGGAATGCAACGGGCGGGCTGCCGCTCACCCGTTTCTCCCGCCCAGCGTTCCGGCTGAATGACAACGCTGGTTATCTCTGGTAAATATGGAAAGGAACGTACCCAAAGCTCCCGCCGGTGCCTAGTTGCTGGCTTCGGAAATGGGGCCGAGATGGTTGAGTGCTGCCAGTCCATTGAAACCTGTACTCCAGGGGTCTGGGAGGGAGAAATAGGGCCGTGCTGAAAGGCCCTCGTTGTGGCCCAGGGCGAAGGCAAAGAGGCCGCCGTTCCGCTCCATGTCCAGGTGTGTCCTTCCAAAGAGCTTCATTTGGGCCTCTTCAAATTGGCTCTCCAGCTCCTGCAGATTCAGAGCGCTCTTGGGCCCGTCCATAAAGTGCTTGGGGCTGGGGCCCGGAAGGCACATGGCCGTGCTGCCAAGATGGCCGCTCATCTCCTCCAGAGCCGGAGGCATCATGAAGCTTTTGTCATCCGACGGGCCGTTGGGCGTGAACAGCAGGCTGGCTGCCCTCCACGTGGCCGGCTTGCGCCCCCTCCTGGGCCGGGAGATCCGGCAGCTCTGGCGCTTGATGTGGCGGTGCAGGTGGTCCGAGCGGGTGAAGCTCTTGTAGCAGAACTTGCACTGGTAAGGACGGATGCCCGTGTGGATGCGCATGTGGTTCTTCAGGTCGTAGTTGTGGACGAATTTGGCGTTGCAGTGGATGCAGAGGTAGGGCCTTTCTCCGGTGTGCTTGCGCATGTGGATCTTCAGCTTGTCCTGCCTGCAAAGGGGAGAAGCAACAGACTCCTGTAACTATCGGAGCAGGACTGGCTTGCCCAGCTGAAGCAAGGCGCTGAAAGGGACTGATAAATGGATCATCTAGTCCAGGCGTCTCCAAACCCTGGCCCAAGGGCCAAATAAACCCTCCAGATGATTTTTATCTGGCCATTGGCTGGTGCTGGGTCCAGTCCACAGCAACCTGCTGGGGGGGGCGTTAAATACAGTGCAACCTCAGTATCTGCTGGGGGTCTGTTCCAGAGGCCCCCACCACCACAGATACTGGGGTCATCACGTGAAGACTCTTACATGTGATGCAGCCCACATGCCGAAAAGTTTGGAGGCCCCTGATCTAGCCCGGCATCCAAGCAAAAAACAGGATCTCTTGTACCTGAAGGGCATGCCTAGGGCAGAACTTTAAATTGGCTTAACTGTAAAGACTCCTGTCAAGGTAATCTGGAAATCGTAAGTTCTGCAAGAGGAACTAAATAGCCAAACGTTCTCGGACCTCATTAAAAACAAACCAGAATTCCCAAGACCGATACACAAGTAAAGAGGCAGCAAAAAATCTAGCAGTGCCTTAAAGACTCACTGGCAAAGCTGACTGTGACAGATGTCCCTGGGCTGTGACCCACTGATACCACAAGAACGGTTAGGCAGCCCAATCCTAACCTGTGCCAGAACAGAAAAGGCCAGCAGGCCTGCACTGAATCCAGCAGGAGGCATATTTTCCCCTTACCATGGGGTAAGGCCCAGCAGGGCTACTTGGAACAGTAACCCAGTTGAATTGCAGGCGCAACTTCGAGCAGCCCGTGGAGGGTTTGCCAGGCCAGGTTAGAATCCGGGGGTGAGAATCCGGCCAAAGTGCCGGGAGGGCTCTAAGTACCCCTGGGTGCATCCTCCCCACCCTATTCCACCTCCCCGCATCCTCCCCAACCCCCTGCACCAGGCAAACATGGCTGGCCTTTCCTGGCGCTGGGTCTTGGCGCAGGCAGGCTGGTGCGCATTCTCACATCTAGCTTGCTCTGGAGTGGCGCATGCCTTTTGGCACGTTTGCGACACTCCCAGGCTGGCTCAGCGGACATGCACAGGCCTATCTGTGTGATAGGATTGCACCCTTCGTCTTTAAGGTGCATTATAAATATTCCTTTTATATTCCTATAAATATTAAGTGCATTACTTAAATATTCCTACTACAATTCCCAAGCTTCCTGTCAGGAAAACCATCATAGGTGAAGATACAAAGTGAGTTGGCAACCTCCAGCATCTGGAGAGAGTGAAGGGGTGCTGTCAGGACTAGTGGCTGAGCCAAGCTCACAGGGCGCCACCACTCGAATGAACCAGCAGCTCCACCAGATGCTGTCCAGAGACACTGAGATTTCTGCAACATTGGCAGGTCCTAAATGTGTCCTGACAACCTGGGGAAGTCACCACGATGTGACTTGGGTTCTTATGTGTCTTAAAAGTATCTCTAACAACCTTTTCCCTCCCAGATGCTGCAGACGCAACTCGAACAATTACCTGTGGAGACCACCTTGAGCCTGTTATTGTGTGCAAAGATTAAGCCTGTGCAAAGCCTGTTATTGTGCAAAGCTCAATGCTCAAAATGAGCATTGAGACCACAAAGCCTGCAGGTGGCAGCACAAATCCACATATCAGAACCACCAGCGCACACATACGGAAAATATGCCCCATGAGGGGAGATGCGTTAAGAAATGTGCAGGGCTGAGAAGAAGCTGGTGGTCTTATCTGGGACTGCTGGGAGGTCGTGGACATAAAGGCAAGTTAAACACATCAAGCATAGGCATTATGCTTGAGGTTCTGTCCCTGTTCATGATAAAACTGACAATAATTTTAGCATGAAACACTGGGACACAGAAAAGGAAGCAATGGTATGGGATTTTTGGTTAGGTTAAGTAGGAGCCACTGGTGGGAAAAACGGCTTCTGATTGGTTGGGAAGCCACAAAAGAGCTGTCTGTAACTACATGGCTTTGTTGCTCATATGGGTTTTTTCCATGCCAACATCCATCCCCCTCTCGCAGGACCAGAACTTGGGGTCATTGAGGGCGCAATCCTAACCTGGAGTTAGGCTGGGGGAAATGTGTTTGGATGCAGGGTGCGGCATCACAATGACGGCACTTCTGGCCATGACATCACTTCTGGTGGGTCCTGAGCAGATTCTAAAAAGTGGATCCCAGTGCTTTGAGAACGACTGCCCTAGAGAGCAGGCGATACTGGTCTAGGTGGACCAACCACCAATGCCTGATAGGGTGGCTTCCTGTGTTCTGTTTAAGCTGGTGGTCCTTCCATTCCAGGCTGGTCTTCTTTGGCTGATGGGGCCTCTGTGGAGCAAGAGGTCTTTCCCTGTCCGAATCCTTGAGATCCTAAATGCCAAAGCTACTGGGACTGAAGCTGAGACAGACGCCCTGCATGCAAAGCATTGCCACTAAGCTCTGTTCACCGCCAGCACACGTGCATTTTTTTTTCAACAGTAAAATTCCGTACTTAAAAAAAGATTTCCAGAATAGCGAATACTGGCAAATTAAGCATCATGCATCCAGTCAGGTGTGCCACTCTGCACTCAGAACAGGCCATCGCACATTCAGCCTAGCATTCGGAAAGAAGTCAAGTCCCTGGGATCTCTCCAGTTCAGTCACTCTTAGAGCGCAGTCCTAACCTGGAGTTAGGCCGGCACAGTTCGGCCAGCAAAGTTAGGCTGGCACAAGGGCCACCGTAGTGTGTATTTGGACCACTCTCAGAGTCAGGGAGGATGGTGTACGTCTGTGTGCTGGCCTCTCTGACTCCAAGGGTGGTCCAAACATGCTTTATGGTGTCTCTTGTGCCAGCCAAACTTTGCTGGCCTCACTCCAGGTTAGGATTATGCGGCTGTCAAGCACAGGGATGTTACCTCAGAGATACATTACAGAGCACCTGACAGTCTGACCAGGTGGCAGCAGCCAAGTTATGCATGTTGTACGAACGGGAAAACGTGGCCTTCTGAGAAGCTCCACCCCAGGAAACACAGGTTTCTCCTAGTGCAGTGGTTCCCAACCTTTTTGGGTCCATGCCTAAGCATCTCTAAAATCCTGATCCCCCCCCCAGTAACATATAATTCTTATTATTCAAAAAGTGAACTCTATTCATAAGAAGAACCACACTGGATCAGGCCAAAGGCCCATCTAGTCCAGCTTCCTGTATCACATAGTGGCCCACCAGATGCCTCAGGGAGCACACGAGACAAAAAGATGCCTGCATCATGGTGCCACTCCCTTGTATCTGGCATTCTGAGGTAAATTTCTGAAGTAAACTTCTGAGGTAAATATGCGGTAAATAAAACAGAATTTGCTATCCTAAGAACATAGGAACAGCCCCACTGGATAAGGCCACAGGCCCATCTAGTCCAGCTTCCTGGATCTCACAGTGGCCCACCAGATGCCTCAGGGAGCACACGAGACAACAAGATGCTTGCATCCTGTTGCCACTCCCTTGCACCTGGCATTCTGAAGTAGCCTACTATTAATGTAAGGAGGTTGCACCACCCATCATGGCCTATAGCCCATGATGAACCTTTCCTCCAGAAATCTGTCCAGTTCCCTTTTAAAGGCATCTAGGCCAGATGCCATCCCCACCTCCTGTGGCAAGGAGTCAAATTGTCAATCAGATTGCCCCCCTGTGGGGCGGGTGCCCCACGCTGGGAACCACTGTCCTAGTGGGTCGTAGAGAGCATTTCTGACATCCCTCCACCTCCTTTGCCCCTGCCATTTTCTAAACGGCTCGGTTGAAAGTCACGCCACCACCCCTGCACGGCCCACGCCCTGGTCTAGGAGATCCTGCCTCCGGCAAGAGTCTGTGTGAAACTGGGATCACCCTCCCCAGCACCCTCCTCTTCTGAGTCACTGCTGGCACTCCAGGGAGCAGGCTACAGCCCTGTCGCAACAGGCACGCTTGGCACGGAGGAGGCCACGGCTGAGTCCCTCCGCGTGGGGATCTCACCTTACAGGGCTGAGCATGGCCTGCTCTGGAGACTCTAAAGAGTCACTGGCTCTGTGCCTGGGGAGGCACAGTCTAGCCCGGGGTCAAGTGACCTGGGGTGGGACCTGGGGGAGGTGGACACATGATTGTTGCTCCACATGTGAAAACGGAAGTGGTTTTCAACTGGTTGTGTTTTTTTTGCCGCCCTGCAGAGGCATCTCTGGGGCTCCCCACACTCCCCCAGAGGCTGGTACTGGCAGAGATAAGTAGAAAAAACCCCTCCCCCTGGCAGCAATGTGATTCACCCCTTAAACAGACAGGGACAAGTGCTTTCCTGTCGGGTGGGTCATGACCCACCAGTTTGGGAACCACTGCTATAAAGCAAAGTGATTGTGTATCTGTCTGACCACACATCCCCCATATAAGCTTTCAATGCCCACCTCCGTTTTACTGGTCCAGCCACTGGAACCCTTTTCCTTGTGCTTTCACCGGGGGCGCAATCCTAACCTGGAGTTAGGCCGGCATATTTAGGCCAGCACAGTTTGGCTGGCATAAGGGCCACTGTAAAGTGCGTTTGGACCCCTCTCGGAGTCAGGGAGGATGGCGCACGTCTGTGTGCTGGCTTCTTGACTGCAAGAATGGTCCAAACGTACTTTACGGTGTCCTTTGTGCTGACCAAACTTTGCTGGGCTAACTGCGCCGGCCTAACTCCAGGTTAGGATTGCACCCGGAGATACAGATACTGGAGCACGGCATTCTGTGACTGCATTTGTCTTCTACACAACCTCCACCTTGGCACACAATCAATCTGCACTGCAGCTGTGTTGGGGTCTACCCATCCGTTTTAGGCCCAGATTGCACTGTGGGTGTGGCAAAGAGTTCCCACTTACCTTGAGCGCAGATTAGGGCACCTGACCTGCCCATTCCCTACATAGGCCCAAATATATTTGCACACATTTGCCATAAGAATGTCAGAGAAACCCCATGAGATCAGAACAGGTCTAGGCAACCTGCTTCCCAGAGTGGCCAAACAGCGGCCTCTGTGCAACTCACACACAGGGTATGAACATCCCTCCCCACACTGGTGGCCCCCAGCATCTAGTATTCTGCGGCCTATTGTCTCTGTACAGGGAGGTTTGAGAGCCACCGTGGCTTTTCCTACTCCTGCACGCGTTTGTCTAATCCCCTCTGAAAATCATCAAAGCTAGTGGCCATCAATATGTCTTCTGACTGAGAACTGCAGGCGTTAATTATGTTAGGCGAAGTATTTAAGTACGTAAGAACTTAAGAATAGCCCTGCAGAATCAGGCCAAAGGCCCATCTAGTCCAGCTTCCTGTATCTCTCTGTGGCCCATCAGCTGCCTCAGGGAGCACACGAGGCAACAAGATGCCTGCATCCTGTTGCCACTCCCTTGTATCGGGCATTCTCAAGTAAATTTCTGAGGTAAACTTCTGAGGTAAATATGAGGTAAATAACAGAGAATTTGCTATCCTAAGAAGAGCCCCACTGGATCAGGCCAAGAGCCCATCTAATCCAGCTTCATGTATCTCACAGTGGCCCACCAAGTGCCTCAGGGAGCACAAGAGACAACAAGTTGCCTGCATCCTGTCACCACTCCTTTCCACCTGGCATTCTGAGGTAGCCTACTAACATAAGGAGATTGTACCACCCATCATGACCTATAGCCCACGATGGACTTTTCCTCCATAAATCTGTCCAATCCCCTTTAAAAGGCACCTAGGCCAGATGCCATCACCACTTCCTGTGGCAAGGAGTTCCACAAGGAGTTTACCCATGGTAAAAAAAAGTATTATTTCTTTTCTAACTCTCCCAACACTCAATTTTAGTGGCTTTTGCCTGTTCCATCCATTTTCATTGGATGGAAGAGGGAGGAAAAAGTTCTACAGTTTTGTAGGACTCCAGCATGCCCCACCCTCTCATAGGCATTCTTCTTGATGAATGAACGAAAAAGTCCCAGGGGCTTTAGCCTTTCCCCAGAGGGAAGATGCTCCACCCCCTGATCCCTTTGGTAAACTCTGCAATGTCCCTTTTGAATGGGCGCAGACAGATCTCCACACCTCCTGCCCCCTGCCTCCTCTTCGTCCTTCATTCACCCACCACTGTTGGACTGCCCACGCCTTTGGGCAGGGACTCCTCTTTTGCTGATGCTGTAAAGCCCCACATAAATTGATGACACACTATCTGTGTATAGCCACCATCACAATACAGCTGTGTTCCTTGCCACAGTTCAAACTCATTCGTTTTAGGAAGGTTTGTGCTGGCATGTAAGGTCACGGTTTGTGCTTTGGAAATGAACAATTCAGATTGTTTGCAAATAGCATGATGCAATCTGGGCAGGTTAAAAAAAAGAAGAAGAAGAGCAATCACCTGCCAGGACACAGAAGGGATTCCAATTGTCCCTCACCCAGCTTACAAGCTGATACCAGCCCAGGAAAGGATGAATCAGCCCTTCGTATAATGCAGCCCTTTTGATATGAAACCACAGCAGTGCCGTAACAATTGCAACTATCTAGTGTGTATTTTGTGACAACAGAGCACCTGTCACAAATTCAATGCAAGTCCTTGGTCTGGGACTAGAGTATGAAACAACTTTCTCTGGTTCCTGACAACTCTGCCAGATTTAATCAAGGCGTGGTAAAATGTTCGTCCAAGGTTTTTTTTACAAAGAAAATAAGAACATAAGAACATAAGAAGAGCCCTGCTGGATCAGGCCAAAGGCCCATCTAGTCCAGCTTCCTGTGTCTCACAGCGGCCCACCAGGTGCCCCAGGAAGGCATGAGACTACAAGATGCTTGCATCCTGTTGCCACTCCCTTGCACCCGGTACCAGTAGCCCATCACCTTTGTAAGGAGGTTGCACAATCCATCATTGCCTATAGCCCCCGATGGACCTTTCCTCCAGATATCTGTCCAATCCTCTCTTGAAGGCATCAAGACCAGATGCCATCACCACCTCCTGTGGCAAGGAGTTCCACAGATTAACTACCCGATGGGTAAAAAAGTACTTCCTTTTATCTGTTTTAACTCTCCCAACCCTCAGTTTTAGCGGATGCCCCCTGGTTCTGGTGTTTTGAGAGAGGGAAAAGAACATCCCTCTATCGACTCTATCCCTTCCATGCATAATTTTGTATGTCTCAATCATGTCCCCCCTCAGGCGCCTTTTTTCTAGACTGAAGAGCCCCAAACGCTGCAGTCTTTCTTCATAAGGGAGGTGCCCCAGCCCCGTAATCATTTTTGTCGCTCTCTTCTGCACCTTTTCCAACTCCACTATGTCCTTTTTAAGATGCGGCGACCAGAACTGGACACAATATTCCAGGTGTGGCCTTACCATCGATTTGTACAATGGCATGATAATATTGGCTGTTTTATTCTCAACCCCTTTTTTAATGACCCCAAGCATGGAATTGGCCTTCTTAATTGCTGACGCACACTGGGTCGATACCTTCATTGAATTGTCCACCAGCACCCCAAGATCTCTCTCCTGAGCTGTCACAGACAGCTCAGAACCCATTAGCCTATAGGTAAAGTTTTGGTTTTTGGCCCCAACGTGCATCACTTTACATTTGTCTACATTAAAACGCATCTGCCATTTGGCTGCCCATTCCTCCAACTTGGAGAGATCATTCTGGAGCTCTTCACAATCCTTTCTGGTTTTTACCACCCGGAAAAGTTTTGTGTCATCTGCAAACTTAGCCACCTCGCTGCTTATCCCTGTCTCCAGGTCATTTATGAATAAGTTGAAAAGCACGGGCCCCAAGACAGATCCCTGGGGCACTCCACTTTTCACCTCTCTCCATTGTGAAAATTGCCCATTGACCCCCACTCTCTGTTTCCTGGCCCTCAACCAATTCTGGATCCATAAGAGGACCTGCCCTCTTATTCCCTGACTGTGAAGTTTCTTCAGCAGTCTTTGGTGGGGGACCTTGTCAAATGCCTTCTGAAAATCTAGGTATATGATATCCACAGGTTCACCCACATCCACGTGCCTATTGACCTTTTCAAAGAATTCCAAAAGGTTTGTGAGGCAAGACCTATAAATGGATGTCTGCATGGAACCTCCAAAAGCCGTGTTCTGGGGAGCAGGAGAGTTCCGATTTGGCTTTCAAGCCCTCATAGCCAACCAGAGGAATCTGGCCGGCTACCACAGAAAGTGGTTGGGGTGTGAAAATCCCAGCAGACTGCGAATTGCTCCAAAAGCATCTCTCTAGTCTCAGTGGAGGGGCAACAAAATGGCACAGTGTAAGTAAGCATAAAGGGATACATACTGGGGCAAAAATGTCTGTTTTCAATTGGATTCAGATCTGGAAGATCCGGGTTCAAATCCCCACACACCCATCAAGCTTCCTGGGTGACCCTGGGCCAGTAACTCTCTCTGAGAGTGCAATCCTAACCTGGAGTTAGGCCGGCACAATTAGGCCAGCAAAGTTTGACTGGCACAAGGGACAGAATAAAGTATGTTTGGACCACTCTCTGAGTCACAGAGACCAGCATACAGAGGTGCGCTAGCCTCCAGAACCAGAGGACATCCGCTAAAACTGAGTGTTGGAAGAGTTAAAACAGATAAAAGGAAATACTGTTTTACCCAGCGGGTAATTAAGCTATGGAACTCCTTGCCACAGGAGGTGGTGGTGGCATCTGGCTTAGGCACCTTTAAAAGGGGATTGGACAGATTTCTGGAAGAAAAGTCCATTGTGGGCTATAGGCCTTACATTAGTAAGTAGTAGGCTACTTCAGAGTGTCGGGTGCAAGGGGGTGGCAACAGGATGCATGGATCTTGTTGTCTCGTGTGCTCCCTGGGGCACCTGGTGGGCCACTGTGAGACACGGGAAGCTGGACTAGATGGGCCTTTGGCCTGATCCAGTAGGGCTCTTCTGATGTTCTTAGGATGGCAAATTCTGTTTAATTTACCTCATATTTACCTCAGAAGTTGACCTCAGAAATTTACCTCAGAATGCCAGATACAAAGGAGTGGCAACAGGATGCAGGCATCTTACTGTCATGTGTTCTCCCTGAGGCATCTGTTGGGCCACTGTTGAGATACAGGAAGCTGGACTAGATGGGCCTTTGGCCTGATCCAGCAGGGCTCTTCTTACGTTCTTATGTTCTCCTTGACTCCAAGAGTAGTCCAAACGCGCTTTAAGGTGGCCCTTGTGCCAGCCGAACTTTGCTAGCCTAACTGTGCTGGTTTAACTCCAGGTTAGGATTGCGCCCTCAGCCTCACCTACCTCACAGGGTTGTTGTGAGGACAAAAGAAAAGGAGGGACCATGTACACCATTCTGAGTTCCTTCGAAGAGTGTAAAAACATGAAAAAATAAATAATAAGCAAATACATTTACAGATGGCGTTTAGCCTTCAGTTACTAACCAGGAAAGAGGTCTTGGGTTCATGGTGGATTGCTAACGAAAGCTTCCATCCCAAGAGCCTTCTCCCAGTGACGTATTTCGAGGGTTCTCCCTGAAAATGTCACTGGCTGCCACCCACTTCCTCTGGAGGAGACCCAAAGAGAGCCAGTGGCACCCCAGTGGGGCCCAGGGCAGGCGTCCCCACCCTCTCCACCCTAGATATGCCTCTGTGCTATTGGACTGGATAGCCTAGCATTTCCACTTGGAGACTAGGCACACTGGAACACATGCAAAAATTCCCTGACATCCTGTTGATGCTAAGAATATGCACAACTCCACAATGGGTGCAATGGCACACTCGACTCACAGCAAAAACTGCACTCATAATCACGTGTGTTTAAAAGACATATATGTTGCAATGGGTAAGCTGATTTGTATGTGGCAGTGCCCTTGAGGAAATATATGGTTTGCATGGAGGAGACAACCACAGCTAGAGAGTGGAGCACATGCTGCACAGGCAGAAGGTCCACAGCTCCAGCAACCAGACTGGGCAGAATTCTGCCTCTGAGGCCCTGCATAGCCTCTGTTCTTTCCAGGAGCCAAGCGGTCAAAGTTTTTAAGAAGAAAAATGCAGCAGCACATTTGCTCATAATTAGCCTTGGTTTGGGCTCTAGGTTGGTGCAGTTCTTTGGATAACCCTCCCCTTCCCCAGCTGGTCCTCTGCTGGTCCTGACACTTGCCTCCACGGGTGATTCTGACTGGGCTTTTTAGCTCTTCTCAGCACGGTGTTTCATGGTGTTTCAATTGTTCAAATATATTTTGAAAAAGCTCCATGAATTAAGTTGGGCTGCAGAGGCAAAACCAGCAAGTTCCCCAGGCCTGTTCTCATGGAGGATATGAATGGCTAACCAAGAGCATCATCCTCATCCTCATCCTCATCCAGAACATGAAATTGATGTTAACAACCAGGAGGGGGAAACAGCAATACCCAGCAGATCCCAGGGAGCTGACTGCAGATTTATAGGAGTCCCAGCAAAACCTGATTGCGGGCAAGCTCCTTCCTTCCTGGGGACAGAAGGCAGGCCGCATTGTTCCCCCTGAGCTGCAAGGCTTCTTGGCCCGGCAGCTTCAAGCCAAACTCTGAGCAGCTCAGAGCTTGGCGACCAGGAAGTGCCTGGAGCAATGACAGATGGTATCATCACCGAGTGTCTGGAGGGTCTGCTCCACCACCCCGCAACTGTAAAAGGGCTCAGCACAGCAGGGTGCATTTTGACAGGGACACTGGTAGGCAGCCTCTCTCCTCCTCTCACACAAAGTCTGGCCGGCACAAACAGGGTAAAGTTTGTTTGCACCACTCTCGGAGTCAGAGAGGCCAGCACACAGACGTGCGCCATCCTCTCTGACTCCGAGAGTGGTCCGAACACACTTTACGGTGTCCCTTGTGCCAGCCAAACTTTGCTGCCCTAACTGTGCTGGCCTAACTCCAGGTTAGGATTGCACTTGCAGCCTATGCATGGAAGGAGGATTTGGTCTGGTGATGAAGCTCCACAGGCTGAAGTAGCTGCAGCACTAAGAGGAATCATAGAAGCCATCAGCCAATATATAGCTGAACAAAGGTTATGATAAAGCCAGAGGTGAAAGAATGATTAATGACAGTAAAGAGGAAGAACAGCAGGGCCCAAACCCAGCAGGATGTTCTCCTGCACAAACCCCACAGCAACCAATACGAAGGGCCTGAGAGCACTACCCGTTCATTTCAATGAAGGCTTGTGCAGAAGAACTGCCCACGAGATCATGCCACATGTCAATTAGTAGAAGGGGGTCCATTTAGGTGCCTCCCTCAGAAAGGTCTTGGTGTATCTAGTTGAAATGCCTCTTGCCATTCTCCCCCCCCCCCCCACACACACACAAAGTAAAAGCTGTTTTTTGGCAGATGGCCCTGTCCATCACCAAAACAATATCCTTGCTACATCACTGACCTCCATCAGGGCGCAATCCTAACCTGGAATTATCCTAACCTGGATATCCTAACCCCAGTGCATGGTAGACAAGGAGTGTCGCCAACATGCCATAAAGGACATGCACTGCATGTCCTTTATGGGGTCATTAAAAAAGGGGTTGAGAATAAAACAGCCAATATTATCATGCCATTGTACAAATCGATGGTAAGGCCACACCTGGAATATTGTGTCCAGTTCTGGTCGCCGCATCTCAAAAAGGACATAGTGGAGTTGGAAAAGGTGCAGAAGAGAGCGACAAAAATGATTACGGGGCTGGGGCACCTCCCTTATGAAGAAAGACTGCAGCGTTTGGGGCTCTTCAGTCTAGAAAAAAGGCGCCGGAGGGGGGACATGATTGAGACATACAAAATTATGCATGGAAGGGATAGAGTCGATAGAGGGATGTTCTTTTCCCTCTCTCAAAACACCAGAACCAGGGGGGCATCCGCTAAAGCTGAGGGTTGGGAGAGTTAAAACAGATAAAAGGAAGTACGTTTTTACCCACCAGGTAGTTAATCTGTGGAACTCCTTGCCACAGGAGGTGGTGATGGCATCTGATCTGGATGCCTTTAAGAGGGGATTGGACGGATTTCTGGAGGAAAGGTCCATCGGGGGCTATAGGCAGTGATGGATTGTGCAACCTCCTTACATTGGTGGTGGGCTGCTTCAGAGTACTGGGTGCAAGGGAGTGGCAACAGGATGCAGGCATCTTGTTGTCTCATGCCTCCCTGGGGCACCTGGTGGGCCGCTGTGGGATACAGGAAGCTGGACTAGATGGGCCTTTGGCCTGATCCAGCAGGGCTCTTCTTATGTTCTTATGTTCACTGGACACGCATGCAAATGGACAATGGACCATCTTCCCTGACCCCGAGAGTGGTCCAAGCACACTTCACAGCACATTTGTGACACTCCTGGGCCAGCACAAGGGACTTCTGCCGACCTATCTCCAGGTTAGAATTGTGCCCTTGTTATGCTCCACCTCTTTACTCACTCCCATATGACTGAGGGCGCAATCCTAAGCAATTTTCCAGCACTGGGGCAAGGGCAATGCAGCTCTGAGATAAGGGAACAGTCATTGCCTTAACTTGAGGAGGCCTCCGTGACTGCCCCCCAACTGCAGGATGCAGCACATGCCCCATTGGCGCATCTATGTCAGTGCTGGAAGGTTGGTTAGGATTGCGCTCTGAATGGCTGCGGGTTGGAGAAAACAATTGTAGTGTCTAGGACCGAGTCTGCCTCCATGCCTTTGGGGCATGGACCAATTATCAGTGAGAAGACCCCAAAGGAAAAGAGCCTTTATGCAGGCTAGCCCTCAATACTTCCCTGCCCATCATAGCAATAGGCATTTTGATAGCAGGTGCCCAACGGGGACACTTATCAATCCTCGCTAGACCATCTAATACTTTTTTTAATGGATGCAGACCTGGTAAATCGAACTTCACAGATAGTGCACATATATGGCTTCTCTCCCGTGTGGGTCCGCATGTGCCGGGGCAGTTTCCCGGCCCCCATAATGATTTTGTTGCAGATGGGGCACTGCTGGGAAGCTTTGGGCTTGATCTTCCTTTCTTCCGGCCATCGAGGAAAAACACTCCCAAAATGGGCAGCACTGAGGAAGTTCAGGTAAGCGCTATAATCGTTCTCGGCCTTTATGTGCCCCAAGTGGCCTGCAGGACTATTGACAAACATGTCCTTGAAGAGGTCGTTCGGGAAGGGAGCGGGGGGCGGCTCCTCCTTCTCCTCCTCTTTGATTTTCCTCTTGCGGATCACCAGGTCTAAGGGGCTGTTGTCCACCTGCTGCTCCTCCACTTGGGAAAAGGTGCCAAAGTCTCTGTTCCACAGGTGAGGGAAGAGGTCAGGCACAAATGGAGACAACGCTGGTCTCCGTTCTGGAATGCTAGCTTTAGGGTACAAGTTTTCCCTTAGAAGGGACTCAATGGAGAAGTCTCTGATGACGCCCAAGGAGCCGTGGGAGCCGTTGGCTGGGAAGTGGTTGGCAAAACCACTTGGCGTGTCCGTGAAGACGTCTTCAGCAAGCTCAGCTTTGGAAGGACTTTGGTGACAGCTGGCGTCTTGGACATCCGCTAAACTCTGGTTGGCAAAGTCTTCTGCGTCCTCTTCCTCTTCTTCCTCTTCCTCCGCTTCTTCGTCATCCTCCTCCTCCTCCTCTTCCTCCTCCTCCTTCTCATCCTCTTCCTCGCTGGGCTCCATGATTTCAAGACATACATTGATGACGCACTGGATCTCCAGCATCTTGGCTGCGCTGAGGATGTGCTTGATGTTCGAGGTGGTGATGGTCAGGGTCGAGGTATAGGCAAACTCCAGGATTGCCGAAAGTGCTTCAGGTTTGACAAAGTCAATCTCGTAAACATAGGGCTGGTCTGCTAAAGTGCCAGTAGTAAAGAGTTTCTTAAAATATTGGCTGCAAGCAGCCAAGACGGATTTGTGGGTCCTGTATTCTTGGTCCTGGACGATGAGGATGACGTCACAGAGGAGGCCATTGTGCCGCTGCTCATTTAAGCCACAAAGGACTTCACTGCTGTGGTTTGGGAAGGGGATCCCAATAAGGTCTTCAATGCCATTGGCCATGTTCTCATTTAGAGCCCTAGGATGAAGCACAGAAAATAATGAATTAGCAAATCCGTATATATATCCACGAAGAGATGTCGTATTTGCAATTCTTATATAGTCAATCCTCATCAGCAAATTATCAGATAATTAGCAGAATTACATTCTTTGGGATCAATGGGGTTAGGTGCAAGGGGTACCTCATCTGCCATCAGAAGAATCTAACAGACCCCCTCAGGAAGCCAGCAGAGTGCAGCAGGAAGTGCCAAAAGATCTCCGAATGCTGGAGAGACCTTCTAGAGGCTGCACGGACCTTCAGAATGGCACCTACAACCAGCTTGGACCCCTCAAACGTGGCCGGCGGATGCCTCTGCCAGCCATTGTAAAGGGGTCAGCACTGGTCGTATTCTGGAGGTCTCTGCAGCCTTTGGGAGGTCTCTGCATAGTGGATAATGAGGACAGAGGCACAGATAACGAGGTAAGTAGCAATTCTGCCCCCTTGCAGATAAGTGAGGTTGCAGATAGTGAGTTCACATATAAAGAGGACTGACTGTACTTTGCAAGAAAGGAAAAGGAAACTCTTATAAACTATAGGTCCTGATTCAGCTGCAGAAAGAGGCAACAAGATGCATTTAGGCACTGAAGACTCTGGACAGAGATGCTCATTCCCACTTGTACCAATGGACACAGTGACCTTTTTCAACAGGTCCCGGATGAACACTGCAAGGCAGATGCACATCCAACTCAGCCTCTGTGCACCCCAAAGATGGCAGAACTCCTTTGCTGAATTAGGTCAGATGGCCTTAGGGGAAAACTTGCAACACAATCCCACGCGTGTTTACTCAGAAATAAATCCCATTCCATTAAGCAGAGATTATTCCCTGGTAGGTGTGAATACGTCGCAGCCTTCAGAGTCTGAAGAAATGTATGCATTTGACAACTGGTGGATCAGCCCAAAGATCTGGCCAGCGTCCTGTTTTCCACAGGGGCCAAACAGATGCCTCTGGGAAGTCACAATGACAGCAATTCAAGCCCATCTTAAATGTTTTCATTGCAGAATTAGTTCATGCGACACTCCCTTTTCAAATACTCCCTCATCACATTGTGGAGAGAGAGAGAGAGAAAAACTCAGCCTTACCCATTTATTCTGAATGCTTCCAGGGTTTGGCTCCAGACCTTTTGTGTATATTCTATGATCCGAAACAAACTGGAAAGACCTGCAAGAATGCTGACTTCTAAGAAGCAACTTGCTAGACCTCAAGCTTGCAAGAAGAGTCTTCCAAAGGGTGACTCAGCATTAAAGCCAAGTGAAGGGGCCATCTCAGAGGCTTTCAGGGTCTGGATTGGTGGTTCTCAAACTTTTCCGCACCAGGACCCACTTTTTAGAGTGACAATCTGTCTGGGACCCAGGGTTTCAGGCAGGTCTTTCATCCCAGCTTCCCCAGAGATGCTGGCAGGGACTGAAGCTGGGAGGGACGGACCTGCCCTATGCCAAGCAGAGGCACCTCCACTCAGCCCTTCTGGATGTGGGGCTTTGACTCTGTGCGCTCCGCCTTCCCTGTCACCACAGAGTGTTCCCATTCTTGGTCTCAGAACAAATAGAACCGTTTTGTTCCAGCCCAGGGAACATAAGAACATAAGAAGAGCCCTGCTGGATCAGGCCAAAGGCCCATCTAGTCCAGCTTCCTGTATCTCACAGCGGCCCACCAGGTGCCCCAGGGAGGCATGAGACAACAAGATGCTTGCATCCTGTTGCCACTCCCTTGCACCCGGTACCAGTAGCCCACCACCTTTGTAAGGAGGTTGCACAATCCATCATTGCCCGTAGCCCACGATGGACCTTTCCTCCAGAAATCCGCCCAATCCCCTCTTAAAGGCATCAAGACCAGATGCCATCACCACCTCCTGTGGCAAAGAGTTCCACAGACCAACTACCCGCCTCCGCATCTCCCAGTCCCTCTTTCCCAAGCACCGAAGAGGTGCATGAAGCCTGTTCCAGCATCGCACTCTTGCCATCCTGATCACCGTCAAATCTCTCCTCCTTTTGGAAGTGCCTTACGACAAAAGGCGGCTGAGCGTCGCTGGGTGTCCTGACCTGCCCCAAGCAGGAGGTGCCGCCTGCCAGGCACTGAACTCCTTGTCCTGTCCTTCCCAGCCCTCCATGATCTCACTGCATACCCTGCCCCGCGTCCTTCCCCTCCCTTTGCCGCCTCTGTCTGTTCTTGCTTCTTTATTTAGCCTGTTCCCGACAAGCGGAACCACCTCCCATTATTCTCCCTCCGGGGCCTCCAGTCCCGCCTTCACTTCATCATCCCTCCGGCCAGAGCTCTCCTGGCTCATATTGTCTCCCACATTCTTCCATTTGACACCCCCCCCATTGCACTCGTTTGGGCCACCTGCAGGTCGGGCGTAAGAGCAGGGCACACACTGACACTGCGCAGTCCGAGGAGTGGGATAAGCTGCTCTCCTTATCCCGAACGCAGGGGATCACGCAAGGACTTGCCAATGCAGCTGGCCGTTCCAGAGCTCACAGGGAGCTTCCTTCAGCCAACTTTGCTCCGTTTGCTATGTCGTGTCTGATTTTGTAATCTGACAGGCAGCCCAATCCTAAGTAAGGCCGACATAACAGGGCTGTATCCAGTAATGCTATCCAGCCGGTACGCTTGGCGGGACTTACGTTTGATCGGCAGTCCGCCCGTTGCGTCACACCGTGTTCCGCCGCTTTCCCGCACGCCCCGGCGGGCGGGAAAGTGGCGGAACGCAGCATGATGCAACGGGCGGACTGCCAATCAAACCTAAGCCCCGCCCAGTGTACTGGCTGGATAGCACTACTGGCTGTATCCTAAAGCCCATTAGGAGGCAGCAGCAGCGAAGTGCAGGCCAAGGGGAGGTTTTCCCCTTACATCCGCGTAAGCCCCAGTCATCCCAATGGGGCTGCTTGGATCTGCGCCTGCTGTTTTGCAGGCACAGGTGCACGTGCGCAGGAGTGGCCTGTATTGGGGCCGCCGAGGCTGAGAACGGGGTTTAGGATTTGGACTTCGGCTGTCCTGTGTCACAATCCCCGTCTCCGCCCACTACGCCACCCAGTTACGCTCCTCGGTGAGGCCCAGCACCAACTGCGTGCCGCCAACACTCGACAGGCACAAGGCTGGCGCTGCGGGCGGTCGCGGTGGCGCCCGAGTGTTGGCGCCGCTGCTTGCACTGGTCCACGCCATAGCGCCGACGCTGATGCACTTGATGGCACGTTTGCGACAGCGTTAGGCCGGCGCAAGAGCGAAACACCGGCGCAACGGGGGTATAGGATTGCACCCTGAGCAATTTTACTACAGTCAGATTATCAGATGAGACACAGGCTTCAATCCTATCTCCATTAATCTTGGAATAAGCCCCATTGACTAAAATGGGACTTGCTTCTGAGCAGACATGCACAGGATTGGGATCTCGGTCTCATCTTTTTCTTTGCAAAGTCTGCACATTATTATTACCATCATCAAAAACAACAACTTACGCTGCTTTTAAATAATAACTATAACGTCACATCATGGACTATATCCACATCGTACACACTGGGAGTGTAAGTGACACAGTGTCACTTTCTTCGTAAGTGAAATCATGGACAGTTGAGCATGTCTTCTCTAAAATTTGAGAAAGGAGACCAGACACAGCCTGCTGGCCACTACTAAGCTGTTTTTAGCCTAATCCGGTGGGGCAGCAAGCAAGGAAGGTCTCGTTTGGAGACCACAAGGAAGAGATTTTGCGTATTGTAACAGTTGGGCGTCAAACATGTTGCTTACAAGTAAAAAAAAATCTTCAGGGGCAAAGAATTCAGAGAGCAGCAAGGGCTGAAGCATTCTCAGATAAACACTGGTACGGCCTCACCTCTCAACAGCTTGTGGGAGAGTGGAAAGTTTGAAAGAAGAGTCTCCACCCAAAAGGAATGTCTGATAGAGGCAAGTTCCCGGGAGTTTTATCTCTCTTTCTTTTTTCAAAAGACTCCAACAGAAGCCCCGACTTGAGACAGTGCAGAAGAGAAAAGGCATTTCCTCCCATAGGCTTGGGAGACAGTATTTGGTCACTGGAGGAACAGAATCTTGTTGGAGTGTTAACCCACTGAAATCCCTTTCTTTGCATTAACATTTGGGATGATTTTCTGGTGGTTGATGTCGGTATTGCTTAAACAGATACGCACCGTGGATACCTGAAACCATGGATACTGGGGACGCCTTTTTAAAGATAGGGGAACTTCAGTCGTTTTGCTGCACCCAGGTTAAAAAAAGAGAGAGATTTGTTTACTGTTCCCTTATCTTTTTAATAGGCGTCCCCAGTATCCATGGTAACCGTGGATAACTGAAACAGTGGATACTGAATCAGTGGACAACGGGGCATACCTATACTAGTTAGTAACTGAAAAAAGCATTTTTTAAAAGGAGGGGGGAGGCTATATTAATGCATGCAGAACATACACAAGTGTACTTTACACATGGCTCTAACTGCCCCTGCCTACTCAGAGATTGTGGTGATGTTTTGGTAAAGGTAAAGGTAAAGATAAAGGTAAAGGTCCAGTCATGACCAACTGTAGGGGGCGGTGCTCATCTCCGTTTCAAAGCCTGTAAAGCTGGCGTTTTGTCCGAGGACAAGCTTCTGTGGTCATGTGGTCGGCATGACTATACACTGTAGCGCACGGAACGCCGTTACCTTCCCACCGAAGTGGTCCCCATTTATCTACTCGCATTTTTAGGTGCTTTCAAACTGCTAGGTTGGCAGGCGGATGTTTTGGTACCTGTCCATAATTTTCAACTGTGAAACACTGGACAGGATAGCAATCTTGTTGCTTAAAAATTCCCTCTGCACATTTAAGAGTATTGTTTATGTTAGGGTTGAAGGGTTGAACCAACTCTCTCTCTCTCTCTCTCTCTCTCTCTCTCTCTCTCTCTCTCTCTCTCACACACACACACACACACACACACACACACACACACACAGCGAGAGCGAGAGAATGGGGAGGGAGGCTGGGTTTCAGCAGCAGAGGAGGCATAAAACATGGGAAGGTGGTATGGCTCATAAGCAAGTTTTTAACGATGTGGGGGAACCATGTGCCCTGACTCCCAAGCAACCAGGCCCTGGCAGTGTGAGAAGGGGATTTCTCAGGCCCACCACTTCCCTTCCACCCACAGAAGTCCCATAAGCAGCGGAGGCCTTGAGATTATCTCTCCGCTACGTATCTACCCCCCACCCCCCACCCCAAACCAGCCTCTCTTGGCAGTGACTATGTGGGAGCAAGCTGACCTTGAGAAAGAGTGTGAACTTGGGCTGAGAACAGCTGCATTGACCAACCAGCCTTGTTATCTGCACCAGCCTATTTTAAGGAACCCCTCCCCACCCAGCTAGGTCTAGTCTTGACTGTGGTGGGAAACACATGCCTGGGCTGTACCACTTCAGTTAAGGCAGGAGTGGCACTCACAGGATGGAATTTCTCCTTCATGCAAACAGACTCTCTGCTTATAGAAAGCTAGCACATCAGAGAGAAAGGGTTCCACCTACCCTTCCGCTTGACATCTAGCTTTCAGTGTGCAGGCATTTCTTTGTGTAGAGAAATATTCCATCATGGGAATCCCACCACCAATCTGCCAACTACAGTTGTACAGCTCAGACCTTAATTTCTAGAGAAGCAATGGAGCTGGCAACAGAATTCCTGGGCCTGGCTTAGTTTGAGGGACTAGCCTTGTTTATTTCTGAGATTTATGTTGTGCTAGGCTCAGACATTCAAAGTCCCTTATTCCAGAAGAATAAGCAGAAGAATAAAGCCTGAAGTTTGGTCAGAGAGGAAAGATGGGTGTGCCAGCCACATCTAGTTTGGCTCTAGGGCCATTCCAGAGACCTTCTCAGTAATGGCATCTAAATGATTTAGCAACAGGTACTCACTTTTGATTGGCACTTGTGTCGGGGCCCGCCCACCAGAAGTGAGGTCATAGCCGGAACCCAGGAACCGCCCCCAGGAACCAGGAGAAGGGCTGCGCGGGCTACCGATTCCCCCCCAGGAACCGCTGTGCCTCCTTAGGAGGGAGCCCCAGGCAGCCTACCTGCTCATGCTGCTGCCGCCGTTGGTCTCCCTCGCTCCGCTGCCTGCCTGCCTGCCTGGCTCGAGTGCAGGCGACTCAAACGTGCAGGCAATTCAAACGTTGCAGGGGGCGGAGCAGAGCGTCGACGGAGTCGACGAGTGGGCGAATGGGTGGGGCCAGCCCTAATCCTAGGAACAGGTACTCGCGTACCCCCGCATACCCGCTACATGACATGTCTGGACCTTCTGCATAAAAATGATTGCCACTAAGCTACAGCCCAGCACCCCATAAAATACCCCAAATATGGAGCTTAATACTGAGGGCACAATAATCTGAGTTAGGCCAGCACAGTTAAACCAGCAAAGTTCAGCTGGGCCAAGGGCCACTGTAAAGTACATTTGGACCAGAGTCCAAAAAGCCAGCACACATATGTGTGCCATCCTCCCTGACTCCAAGAGTGGTCCAAACGCGCTTTACGGTGGCTCTTGTGCCAGCCAAACTTTGCTGGCCTAACTGTGCCGGCCTAACTCCAGGCGAGGATTGCGCGCTGAGTCACTGCATGGCTGAGCTTGATTAGAACTTGCGCAGATTTGTTATGTGATCTGAAGGAGAAATGGCTACATTCATTCCCAGCTCTTCCTCTGAGCTTTCATCCAGAGAGTTTACCTGCTTAACTCCATCAGGAGAACCAGCCAATGCCCTTCTCTGTTTCGTTTTTAGACCATTATTTCACATTTTGTAGGTGTGGAGAAAAGGGCTTTTTTATTACTTTTGCCAGCCTGATAATTTTGACAGTGGTGCCACTCTGCACGGCTGGCAGGGACCTGCAAGTGACCTGCAGAATCTCATGCCCTGCAGGGGAAAACTGGCACAAGCTGGGAAAGGTGACCCTGAGTGGGGGGGGAGACAGTTCCCTCCTTAGCCCCTCCTTGTACACCCACCGACCTCCATCAGGGGGCAGGGCTCATTTTTATTTCTGAGGGATAACAAATCCCAAAATACTTCCAATTTACAAGGATTCCCGCCCCCCAACTGAAAGATATTAAAGAGTGGACACAAAGCAGAGGGAAGAGACAGCTTGGTGGAGAGACACAGTATGCTGGTTGTAGGCAAATTCATCTCTGCCCTTTAAAATCAGTTTTCCCCTCTACAGATATCTCCTTCTTCCATTCTGCTCAGCCCAAAGCTGATGCATTTCTACACACCTGATTATCTGTTTCTTTGTTTAATGCTCTTGTGACTAAGAGACTAAGGGCGCAATCCAGTGATGTCATGCAGGGGGAACGCGGGGGAACTCAGTTCCACTAGTTAAAATTAGGGCTGACTCCGCCCACTTCACTCTCCCTCCCCCCCTCCCAATTCCTCTGCAAAGAGCTTTTCTTCTTGGTTGGCCGGCACTCAGAGGGTTAAAGGGAGCGACTCCGGATTCCTAGGGGGGCAAAGGCAGTGATGTCATTCAGGGGGAACGGACCAGAATGGGTGTTCCGGATCCTAATGGGCTCCGTGGCTGGTTCCGGGTTCCCGACAAGTGCCAATCAAAAGTGAGTTCCTGTTCCTAAATCATTTGAATGACACCACTGGCGCAATCCTATACTGCACCAGATTGGTGAGGCCAGCAGGCCTGCGCCATATCCTAATGAAGTATTGGTGAGGCTGGAGCCTCCCCACGGCAAGGGCACATTTGTGCCCTTCCCATAGGGGAAGCTGGAGCCTCCCTTTTGCGCTTCTCGGATCTGCGCCTGCTAAACAGCAGGGCAAGGTCTGAGGAGACCGCGCAGTCTGAATCAGATAGATCTGAATCGGGCCGCCACCCAAATAGATCTAGCCTGCCTCCCAGACGGGCCAGCACGCCTGCCGGCCCACCCACCCCCTGCCCACACCCCACCCAGAACCACCCTCCCCCCCCGTTCCAAGATGGCGCCTCCCTTGCCAACGCTGATATGGGAGTGTCGCTCGGCCTGTACAGGATTGTGCTGCCAAGACTTGGTGAAACCACCTGCACAGGCGGGGCCTAAAGGCTGTGTAATAAGAGCTGCTGCTTGCAGTGGTTCAGGAACCGACGGTTACATGCACACACACACACACACACACACACACACACACACAGTATATTCTTGCAGTCAGCTTTCGGTAGGGGTGTCCCTGCACTGCGTTGACAACAGCAGCCATCGCAGGCTGAAAACAACTTCCAGCCAGGGCTTGGTTGAAATTCAAGCTTGCAAGATAAAACCCCAGAATCCATTAATCCGCCGAGACTCCCACTCCCCCAAGTCACAAGACATTCCAAGCGAGGCAGGCCTTGGCTTATAAATCTCCTGCGCCACCTTGCAAGTACCCACAATCAACAGCCTTCCCTTTCGGTCCCCTCCACCAAACCACACACGAGATCAAAGCCGGAGGGGGAAGCCTGCTATTGTCTCCTGTTTTGGCAGGTGGCGTCCAGCCAAGTTTGTTTCGGCAAACCTCTCCTGGACACACCCTGGAGACTATATTTGAGAAACGGCAGCCAAACCCACCCCGGCCTCTGTGACGTTGCTGGCCAAGTTTTCAAGATTTATCTTGGGGTTAATTTAGTTCTCACTCACTCCTGCTTTCAACTTCTGTTAAATATGAAACACCACATACAAACAACTGTGTAGTTAGCAGTTAAGAAAACGTTCAAGGAAAGAGAGAAATATTACACACACACACACACACACACACACACACACACACAGAGAGAGAGAGAGAGAGAGAGAGAGAGAGAGAGAGAGAGAGAGTCGTAAGAACATAAGAATGTAAGAAGACCCCCACTGGATCAGGCCAAAGGCTGTTTAGTCCAGCTTCCTGTATCTTACAGTGGCCCACCAGATGCCTCAGGGAGCACACAGAACAGCAAGATGCCTGCATCCTGTTGCCACTCCGTTGCACCTGGCATTCTGAGGTAAATTTCTGAGGTAAACTTCTGAGGTCAATATGAGGTAAATTAAACAGAATTTGCCATCCTAAGAAGATAAGAAGAGCCCTGTTGGACTAGACCAAAGGCCCATCTAGTCCAGCTTCCTGTATCTCACAGTGGCCCACCAGGTGCCTCAGGGAGCACACGAGACAACAAGATGCCTGCATCCTTTTTCCAATGCCCTTCCATAATTTTCCAGAGCATGGACGGATTTGGGGGCAATTTGTGCTGCAGAAGATCAGCAAGAGCTTCTGATTGCCAAGTCTGTAACAATAGTGTAAAGCTGATCTGAATGTGTTCCCTGCATCCACCATTTCCTCCACAACATCTACAGGCAGATAACATGGGAGGGCAGAGAATTTGCTGATTTGGGGAGGTGGCTGTGAAATTTTCAATGTTTTGAAGTTTGTCGGACCGCTAGTTTAGGGCCAATTTGGTGGTGATAGTGTCATGCTTTACACAATGCTTCTGAAGGGGGGAGCCACTACTTTTCCCCAGCAATCCTTCAGAACGATATTATGTCACAACATAGCACAATTCCTGGGAAATTCCAGGGGACGACGACTAGATGGACTTTTGGCCTAATCCAATGGGGCTCTTCTTACGTTCTTAACCTGTTAAAAGGCTCAAAACCATAAAGCTTGCCAGGCCTTCTAGCAGCCAAGTTAAAGGGCTCCAAGGGTTATTTTACCATTCCTAGGAGTCAAGGTCAATGCTTGAGAGATGCCATGTTTTAGAAGCCCGAGATTGTTCCATGCTTTGTAACGGCTCCGTAACAGACCTTCATAACAGACCTTCAAACTATCTTTCAGAGTCAAAGTTCTCCCTCCCCTCCAGTCAACATCTGGTGCTTTCCATTCTCCCTCTTTAAGCAGGAAATGAGTAAAACGGCAACCGCCTGACCCTCCATCAGAAACATACAATTTTCGGACTTAATTGCACACTTCCATGTAATAGCATGATCACAACAAGCCAATTTTATTTGCTCCAAAATCTGTCTAAGTCATCCCTCTTCCAGATTTATACATCCTGGCTTTTTTTTTTGGCCCACAATTTTAACTCTCTGATCGGGTGGGTGCTGACAGCTGTCAGGTTCTGGGAACGTTCTTGATCCAGACTGGGGGTGGGGGAGATAGCAATTAAATACAAAGCAGTGGAGATAACTTCCTGAGACAAGGTCCCCCCCCACACATTCAGTGACTGCTGCTCCAAGAGATTCCTTGCAACAGAATGCATTTCATTTACAAAGGCAGTGACATCAATCAACGACACTCCTGCAGCTTCCCAAAACTTCTCCATCACACCCACCAATGTTTATTGCCAATTCTGCACAGCTTCCAGAAGTGCCTGGAGCTCTTCTGATTTAACTTTGTCAAACACATTTCACTCTTACATCCCAAAACATTTACTTTAAGAGCGTGTAAAAGTTCCTGTGCACGTAGTCAGCGCACCACAGCCAACCAGATGACACAACTACACCAGGTCGCTCGTTGATCGTAGCTGGGAGCAGAAGCGTAGCTAAATAAGTGCAGGGGGGGTGCAATTGCACCAAGCAACAAGCTTTAGGGGGGCAACAAGCTGAGCTTTACACTAGTGGCCAAAACTGTGAAAACCTTAGTATATATTAATACCATCATGTTATATATCATTGGAAAGATAATTTAATGCAAAAAATACAATGAAACGAACCAGAGTGTAATATCTTTACTTTTTCAAAGTTATTGCCAAAAACAACAACAGAGAAAACGAAAATATAACTGTGATGTCACTTCCGGTTGTGACACCACTTCTGGGGCAACATTTTGCCCTCTGCACTGGGCGAGGACAAATTCATTAGCGATGCCCCTGGTTGGGAGAATTACTAGCTGAAGGTTTGCAACCACCAGGTGCCAGAACAGAGGAGTCAGGCAGGCTCCCAATGAAGAGGAATGCAGATCACCACTGATCCTGTGGTTGTCAAGTGACAAAGTGTATGTGTGAGTCCATCTTGTGCACTTTGCTTAAACATATATATTGTGCCCCCTCCCGGCTGAGAACCCAGGCAACCTGCATCTTGTTGATCAGCTGCACGGATGGGAAGTGAACGAGAGTGTGAGTCCAGTCCCCCTTACCCTTCTGCTCAACTGGTGGACTGGAAAGTAGGGTCTTCTTTCAATCGGGGGGGGGGGGTATATGCAGTCCTAACAGCTGAATTGGATTGGGCTGGAGACTTCTGTGCAGCTTACGTTTTAATAGCACTGCAGGTAGAAACTTGCTCCCTGAGCTACAATTGTCCTCTAGCTAGGGGAAAAGGTGAGACCATTTCAATTGTCATGGTGCAGTGTAGTTCCTGATGGAAGAAACAGACTAGCTCAAGGCCTGCATTTCCTGGAGCACTGGTGGGTGGCAAAAGCCAGCTGTGTGGAGTCCACGACCCTCCAAGGCCGTGTCAGCTGAGCGCAGAGCAAGGCGAGGGTGTCCGACGAAGTACAGCAGGTGACTCAGGCACCGAGATCAGGAACACTCAAGCTGCTCGTGTAGTTCTTGAAACTACAGCTGCCTGCTTAGCAGTTGCCTTAGCTCAGTGGTTCCCAACCCGGGGGTCAGGGTTTTCAGGGAGTTGCGAAGAGCTTGAGGCAGCCATCTTAAAAAGCTGGATGCCACCATCTTGGAAGGTTCATTTTGGCTAGGGAAGAGGCTTCCCCATTAAACTGCCACTTCCTCAATGCTGCGGCTCAGCCTTGCTATGGGCTCATCTTGGTGCATGCATATGCGTGTGATGAAATATCTCCCAGGTCTCTTTCCGAGCCGGGACATCACACCTTCCATGCCAGTGGTGTCATCTACTCACCAGTAGACGGTACGCTGGGCGGGACTTAGCGTGATCGACAGCCCGTCCACTAACTTCCGCTTTCTTCGTGCTCCCCGTGCAGCTTTTCCCTCGCCCAGGCACCCGGCGCGCCCCCCACCCATCCCCCCTGGTGAGCAGGCGCCCCCTCCGAGGCGAGGGAAAGCCGTGCGGGGAGCGCGAAGAAAGTGGATGTGAGTGGATGGGCTGTCGATCACGCTAAGTCCCGCCCAGCGTACTGTCTATTGGTGAGTAGATGACACCACTGTTCCATGCGCATGCCTAGGTGAGGCTCAGCACGTGGGGAAGAGGGACGTAAATACTCTGAAGATATCTAAAATCTGGCTGTACCACCTTGATCAGCAATGGCATAGAGAAGCCGCAATGCGTTCTGTGCAATGTCATTCTCAGTGCTGAATCAGTCACTGAACTCAAAACTCAAACGTCACTTAGAGACAAAGCACTCAAAACATTCGAAAAAGGATATGGAGCTCTTTCAACTTTCAAAAAGTGTGATTTATCAAAAACAGTGACTTCACTTCCTGTTTAATGTCATCACTTCCGGCCCCAGGTCTTAAGGGGGGTTCCCGACAGGTTGTTGTACCTAAAAAGGGGGTCCCGGTGCCATCAAGGTTGGGAATCACTGCCTTAGCTAAAAGCAAACAAAACTCTTCACGACACGTGAAATGAAATTAATGGGGCAGTTTCAAAAATGGGACATTTTAAAGTTGGGAGAGAGCCTGGTCTTTTCCAGGCTGGTGAAAGCAGTAATTGCATCTGGCAATCGTCACCTCTGAAAGCCACCAAGCTGGCTTTTAGAGGTTATTAGATTACCTTCCTTTGACTCGCTCATTCAAAAGAGTGAAGGAAAAGTGATCTCCGACCAAGACAATGCGCCCTCTGTCTTCCCAGCTGAGTCACTCCCCTTCACCACAATCCACTCTGGGCGGGCAACAGCTGTGACTGGAAATGCTGTGTCAGCAAAAAGGAGAGCTGCTCAAGAAATAACTCTGGCTGTGGCCGAGAAAGGAACCCTGCAGCAGGTCACATCCTTCTGGGACAAGGAAGCTGCTCCTTTGCCACAAGCACCACAGAGGGGGCATCTTCTCCTGGTTGCTCTTCTTTGCCATAGGGCTTTGTTGGTCTTATTTGCCCCCTAGTACATTCTAGTTTTGTGTTTTTTTTATTTCTAGGGTGACTCTTCAAAAGCGTTATAAACACAGTGGACTGCTGCACTTATCAAAACCATAAGAAAACATAAGAGCCCTGCTGGATCAGGCCAAGGGCCCATTTAGTCCAGCTTCCTGTATCTCACAGTGGCCCACCAGACGCCTCAGGGAGCACACGAGACAAGATG
>JAJKFI010000025.1:4930379-4947946 GCA_029204185.1 Lerista edwardsae | reverse complement strand
AGCTTCCTGTAACTCACAGTGGCCCACCAGACGCCTCAGGGAGCACATCCTGTTGCCACTCCCTTTCCACAAACCACCTTCTCAGCAGTGCTGATGAAACTTGCCTTTTGGGGAATTTGCCTTTACTTCGTAAAAGTCTTGTGTGGCACAGGGTGATAGGTTGCAGTACTGCAATCAAAAGCTCTCCCCACGATCTGAGTTTGACCTGGCGGAAGTTGGGTTCTCAGGTAGCCGGCTCAAGGTTGACTCAGCCTTCCATCCTTCCAAGGTCGGTATTATTTGCTTATTGGAAGACATTGCATCCCACCTTTCCCATGCTGAAGAAAATGCCCAAGGCAGAGGTGGGGTGGCACAGCAAATACTGCCGGTGACACAATCTGCCATGCAAGGCGCTCCTCCCGGTCGCTATCAGAGCCATTCAGGACAGTGACGTGCCCCGTATGGCTCCAATGGCGACTTGGAGGGGGCCACTCACTTGGTATGTTGTGGTCAGTGATGGGATCTGGGAATAAGGAAGCGGAACACTGGGCGGGACTTACGCGTGCTTGGCTGCCCGTCCGTTCCATTCTGCGGCTGCCCTGGCCTCGGAGGGGGGGCCTGCTCGCCAGGGGGGACGGGTGCAGGGCGCGCCGGGTGCCTGGGCGAGCAGCGGTGGGGCGCGCCAACCGGGGGCAGACCCCCCAAGGCCAGGGCAGCCGCGGAACGGAATGGCCGGGCTGCCAATCATGCGTAAGTCCCGCCCAGCGTTCCGCTTCCTTATTCCCAGATCCCACCACTGGTTGTGGTGCCTGCAGTACGTACTGCTTCCCCACCTCTGGCTACACTGCTGGTCCGTGGTAAGAAGGCAGGATGAGGCAAGGCACAGGGGTCTGTAAGGGGTCCGACCAATGACTGGGAGCACAATCCTAACCTGGAGCTTGGCCGGCACAATTAGGCCAGCAAAGTTTGGCCGGCTCAAGGGACACCAAAAAGCAAGTTTGGACCACTCTCGGAGTCCGGGAGGATGGTGCAGGTCTGTGTGCTGGCCTCTCTGACTCCAAGGGAGGCCTAAATATACTTTACGGTGTGCTGGCCAAACTTTACTGGCCTAACTCCAGGTTAGGACTGTTCCCTAAGTGTAAGGACTAATTTTACCTGGCACTGCTGACTTAATTGTGTGAGTATTCGATGATATACAGGAGGGCCTGCGATAGCCGTGGATTCAGAACCAACAGATTTCAGAATCCATGTGTTCCAAATCTGAGCAGACCCTCTGAATGTGGGTTCTTTGGAACCTTCCGAAGCCCTCCAGAGGGTTTTCTGAGGCCCACAGAGGCCATGCACGACTGCATATGACCTTTGGGGGCCTCAGAATGCCTGTTTCGGGTGAAAAAAACATTACTTCCAGTTTTTGGGGGGAAACTGGAAGCAACGTTTTTATGTTGAATTAGAGTGCAATCCTAACCTGGAGTTAGGTGGTACAATTAGGCCAGCAAAGTTTGGCCGGCACAAGGGACACCGTAAAGCGCGTTTGGACCACTCTTGGAGTCAGGGAGGATGGTGCATGTCAATGTACTGGCCTCTCTGACTCTGAGAGTGGTCCAAGCATACTTTACGGTGTCCCTTGTGCCGGCCAAACTTTGCTAGCCTAACTGTGCCTGCCTAACTCCAGGTTAGGATTGTGCTCTCTGTCATCTTAAGGAGGCATGTTGGCAGCAGCTTTTTGTATGAGGCTAGCCAGGCCCTCCCAGCTCCTGGATCACATGATCTGAGCTGCAGGATGCTCTCTGGCCATGACCCTTGCAGCATGGCAAAGATTAGGGTGATGGCTCCTTCTCCAAGATCCTTCCCCACAAGGGAAGCCACCTACGTCCTGCTGGAGTCCCCTTTACTTTAGAAAGGTCAAACGCAAGTTGGCGTGAAGCCTCCTTAACCTGTCTACGGCGGTTTGAGTTCTAGATGTTGCAGCTTCAGGATTGTCATTCAACACGCAGGAGGCATGGGGTGGAGGTTGAGCTGTTGCCTTGCCTAAGATGCTAAGCAGCAGCATCCTTGGATCATCCTTGGATGGGAGACCAGAATGTGGAGGAGGTCGGCTGACAAGAGACTGATAAAATCTTGAGAACCAACCAAGGTGTGATCTGCGGCTGCCTGTGAAGGTACAAAAGTGCAGCCAGGATGACCACACATTGAAAAGGCAACATCTGGAGACATGGAGGGTTCTGTGAATTGTACATAGAACAATAATTGTAGAAACCCCATTTGGAAAAATGGGGTTTATGAACAGCCTGCCAATGTAAACTGCCTTGTGTCTTGAGAAATCTTGAAAAAGGCGGTATAATAATAATAATAATAATAATAATAATAATAATAATAATAATAAAAATAATAATACTTGTATTTATATACCGCCTTTCTTAGGTCACCAGATTTCTCTAATGACTGTAACTCAAGGCGGTTTACACAGGCAGACTTATTCAGAAACCCGAAGGTTTTTACAATTTATACAGAAATGTTCTATCTTCTAAGAACTACACACATACAGATGGATCTTTCTGGATTTAGTCCTTCTTTCTGGCCACCCGTTTGTCTTCTGCTGGCTGATAAGCGGCTTCCCTGCTCCCACCAGAGAAGCAGCTGACCCTTGCACACTCCCCCGGCACACTCCCCCTCTCACAAGGCAGCCGAAGACAGCTCAGCTGTTAATCAGTCGCAATTTACAAGGTCTGCCGCTCACAGAGACTTCCGGTAGACCCAAACTGGCGACCTTCAGATCTTCAGATCTTATCTTCAGGCAAATGGAGGCATTAACCCTCTCGACTAAATTTTCTGCCCATAAGGTATTTATTTAAATACCTAAACTAAACAGAGAATCTGGTTCCTCTGCAATGGAAAGGGAAAGCTGCAGAGGCCATCGTGCAACAATGCAGGCCAGTTCACACATTGCAAAAAAAAAAAATGTGAAAGTGTGCTAACACCCAAGTGGCAGAGGAGGCCATAATGCAGGAGACCCTGAAGGCCCCCCCACACACACACCTCAATGGGCCAATGCCTGCACAACCATGCGGCACTCACCAGTCCCCAGATGCCAATTACAAGGCCCAGGGGACAGGGCAGCTGCATGTCTCTCTTTGTCTGGCTGTGTCGCTCAGCACACCAATATATATGCTTCCCTTTTCCAGGCGGGTTTGTGCAAGGCAGTACCAGAGGAATTAAGATCCCCACACAAGATTACACTAATCTGCCCAGCTCTAAAAGGCATTTTGGAGAGGATTTCCACAGCCGGAGCTAGCACCACTCCTTACCCACATTTGTGTCACTGTCTACATTGGTTAACAGATAACTGGGATTGTCAGGTTGTTTCCCACACCTGCTAATGGCTTAGCATGTGACCCTGGGCAAGTTACCCAATTGTCTGGAGCCTCCGTTCTAGCTGTATAAACCCGCAGAAGTGACAGGGAGCTGGAAAGGTGCTCATTGCCACCCCCAACTAAACTGGGTGGCTTGTGTGCCTTTTCTCTTTTAGCTTTTTTTATTATTATTATTTCCAAGGAGAATACTGAGAAGAAAGAGGAGGACATCGACAGCCAGGGGAAGAAGGAGAAAAAGAGGGAAGAGGGAGAAAGAGATCAGTTGCCAGGTGATCAGGTGACACCTGGGGCCAGGTGAGGTCATAGAGCAGCATGAGACACACACACACACACACACACACACACACACACACCTGTGCTGTCACCTCTTCCCCAGAAGGGAAACTCTACGGAGCCACATGGAGCAAAGGACAGGCAGGAGGGCCGATTTCATGCCGTTTGCCATGCAGCTAAGACTAGGGCTCTCCCCTCCCCAGCTGAGAGGGTGGAAAAACCCCACTTCACAGCAGGGAGCCATGAACCCCCCCTGGCTCCGCCTCACCTGGGCCACTGGAGGAGACAGATATACTCTATAATGAATATGTTTCTACCATCTATTTGTGGTAAAATTATTATTCAGCACTGTAGCATCAGACTGTTACAGGAAAACCTGGTGGGTTGGGACCCACCAGTGGGTCACGAGCCCATTTCAGGTGGGTCACGAAGCACCTAAATCAGCCATATTGAAAATACAGGAAGATGGGATGTTGGAAAGGGGGAGGGCTAAGTGGTTGTTTTGCTTGTGTCAAGGTGGTAAATAGGCTTTTTTTTCCCCTTTCTGATTCACTTTGCTACTGGAAAATGGCTGAGGAATCATCCAACTGATTGCTGCACTCTGAGGAAAGCAGCAGGCTCTGGCATCACAATGACAGCACTTCCAGCCATGACATTGTTTCTGGTGGGTCCTGGGCAGACTGTCATTCTAAAAAGTGGGTCTTGGTACTAAAAAGTTTGAGAACCACTGTTCTACAGAGGGTAATATTTTTTTTCATAGTTAGGGGCTAGTAGCCCCAGTTGCTTGCTCCATGGGCTACCCCACCCTCTGTGCCCCAAGGACTTCATGAGGTAAATGTAGGTGGAGAGGAGAGTGAAACGGTGGAACGAGAGGCAAAGAACGAATGGGAGCAATTGAAGCTCCGTATCAGAACAGAAAACCTAGGAGGAGCCCCGCTGGCTCAGACCAAAAGTCTACATAGTTCATTGCCCAATTGACTAGTTCACTGGTCAACCAGGTATCTGCAGAAGCTGATGAACAGCATACAAAGGCTATGGTCACCAGGCGCATACCTACCCGGATGCGACAGGTGGCATGAGCCATGGGGCGCCGGGCAGTGGCGGGGCAACATTGTGCGTGGTCTGGGCGAAACTGCGTGGTTTTCAGCCCTCCTGCCCGCCCCCGCTTCCCTTACGCTCAGAAATGGAGCCTTTCCGGGGTAAGGGAGGCATGTCTGAGTGGCGCACGGGGGCGGGGCAACGTCCGGGGGGCGCGGTTTCAGCACCAGCCATGGGGCGCGCTTGGGCCTCTGTGCGCGCCTGATGGTCACCCTCCACCTAGTTGCCCCCTGCAAATAGTATTCATTGATACCGAATATTCCGAGCGGGTGGGGAGCCTTCTCATTACAGTGTTCTCTTTCATCATTGTTTGGAACCTCCAATCTCCAGTTAGTGGATTTTAAGTAGGGTTACCAGCTACAGACTGGGACAGAGCACCTATATCTTTAACCCTTGTATAGAAGAGGGAATTTGGGCAGGTGCAGCTTTTGAAACCCTTCCATGATGAGCTGCACCTGCCCAAATTCCCTCTTCTATACAATGGTTAAAGGTAAAGGCACTCTGTCCCAGTCTGTAGCTGGTAACCCTAATTTCCAACGTGGTTTTAAATTAGCCAAAGAGTGCAGTACTTCCTGGAGCACACCTAACTTTTGATAACTTTGTCGCCCAGATAATACATTATTCAACTATTTGCTTTTAGTTGCAGCAAGATTCTGAGTAGCCGAGTAAATTCTTTTATAAAATTCATTCTCACGCACACACACCCCTGGCAAAGCCGGTGAACATTCAATCAAATGCTTACACAGGAGGAGCAGAAGGCTGCAATTAGGCAAATACACCCCATTCCAGAATGTTTTAATGCATCTGTATTGTGTATTGGATTTTGACAGGCAATTAACAGAAATTTCTGCAGTACAATTAAAAAAAATGATCGCATGACAGCTGGCTTACTGTTTCCTGAGTAAGCAAAAACTGTCTCTAATCCCCTTCTACCTAGTGCTACTAATTAAGTAAAAATTAATACTAATGCTATTTGTACTTTACCTCGGTTAAATAAATCATAGTTGATTAATCTATTGATTGAATTTGCATATGAGTAAAAACCTTGGTGAATCAGAAAGACAACTTTTTCTACCATAGGCATCGCCTGAGAAGAGGCATTCTCTTCAGGGTGCAGAAGGGAGCATGCCTCTTTTAAAAGTAAAGGTACCTTCCCAACACTTGTACAGGCATGATCTGGTATCCACTGGCGTTTCATTCTGGACACCACTGTGGATGCCTTTTTAAAGATAGGAGAACATAAATGGTTTTGCTGCAAAAAGGTTAAAAAAAGAGATTTGTTTAATTTTTTAAATAGGTGGTCCCAGTATCCACGGTATCTGTAGATAATGGAAACCATGGATACCAAATCAGTGGATACTGGGGCACGCCTGTATTTTTTTTTTTTTTTTTTTGCATTTTATTTGTATTGTACTTTTGTGTTTCAAAAAATCCGGAACACTTTTTAAGGGCACAATCCTAACCTGGAGTTAGGCCGGCACTGTTAGGCCAGCAAAGTTGGGCCAACACAAGGGACACCATAAAGTATGTTTGGACCACTCTCAGAGTCAGAGGCCAGCACATTGACATGCACCATCCTCCCTGACTCCAAGAGTGGTCCAAACGCGCTTTACGGTGTCCCTTGTGCCAGCCAAACTTTGCTGGCCTAACGCCAGGTTAGGATTGCACCTTAAGTCTATCCAAAGGATTTAAGGGATTCCTCTAAATTCTGAACAATGAATCATTTGTCTTTTATCGGTCTATCAGCAATTTTCATTTTCCCAATAATCCTGTGATGATTTGAGGATTCCTTCACTTCCCCCTCCTTGAGATCTCAGGGATAATCTCTCCCTGTATGAACACTCCCCTCTGAGTCATTCGTTAATGACAGTTAATGACATCTGGGTGGGGCTCTGCCACACTGGTACCCTGTTGCCTAGGGAGATGGCACAGGTGGCCCAACACAACAGGGACTTAAGGCCTGGGATAGAAAGCGATGCTTCACTCCTGAGGCTGTGCAAGGCCGAATGGTTTAAACAGGCACTGGGCGTGCAAGACAACGGTGAAAAACTCTTTCTGACGGCTGCTTTCACAGTGACCATTTGCTTTAAACAATTTATGGTAGCTCGATTGATGAGATTTTCATTGCTTTTAATACTGAACTATGTCAGATTTTAAATATAAGTCGCCATGCAGTGGGGCAGGGGGGACAAAAATATTCTAAACACATAAATATGAACACAGCTTTCCCGGGGACAAGGCTGTCTTCTATGTGTGCCCTTGCTGATGTGTTGAGCTTCTAGCACAAGAATGCAAACGCCTGATAAATGCAGCCTGGAAATGCGATGGTCACCTGGCAGAGCTCAGTGGACTCCCATAATTGAAGGCCTGTGTGTTTCTTTAATTATGCCACACACAGAATTCCCGGCTGGTGGCTCTCAGTCCCTTTCTGTCCTGCAGCCTAAATTTGAGATGTGCTTCTCAAGGAACATTTGGCACGCTCAAGAAAGCGCTGGGCAGGCGAGCTCAATCAATGATATCACTGAGCATGCAGCTAACTGAATTTGTGTGGCCATACAGAAAGCAGACCTGAATTTGATAGGATGCACTTTCCAGGGCTGTGTGTAATCTCGGCATGAAGAAAGAACTGGGCTCATCAATGGGGGTGTTTTGGCATCATTTGTATCCCTAATTCTCCCTCCACTGTGCTTTATTTGTGCGTGTCCAAGTATATGTGTACAGTCAATTCTCTTTATATGTGACCCTGCTAGCTACAACCTAACTTATCTGCACAGGGCAGAATTGCTACTTACCGTGTTATCCGCATCTCTGTCCTTGTTATTCACTAGGCAGAGACCTTCCAAAAGCTACAGGGGCTTCAGAATGGCACCTGCGATCAGCGCTGACCCCTTCAAAATAGCTGGCAGAAGCATCCGTCACCCTTGTTTATGGGGTCCATGTTGGTTGCAGGTGCCATTCTGAAGATCCTGCAGCGTCTGGAAGGTCTCTGCAGCATTCAGAGATCTTTGGGCACTTCCTGCTGCACTCTGATGGCTTCCTGAATATGCTGGATTCTTCAGATGGCAGATAAGGTACTCCTTGCACCTAACCCTATTGATCCCATAGGATCAATGGTTCATTGTCTGTGAATTTGCTGTCCATGAGGATTTTTAGGAGCCTGACCCTAGAACATAACAACATAAGAAGAGCTTTACTTATGTTCTTATCAGAGCCAAAGGTCCATCTAGTCTCAGAGGAAGAAAGGGTCACACCCAGTGATGTCATGCACCCACTACGCACCACTACGCGAGTACCGGTTTCTAGAAGTTGAGCTGGCCTAAATCATTATTTGTTTGGCATTTGGACAAGTGCCAATCAAAAGTGAGTACCGGTTTCTAAATCATTTGGATGACACCACTGGTCACACCAGATGCCTCAAGGAGCACACAAGACAACCAGATACTTGTATCTCACTCCCACTCCCCTGCATTGGGCATTCTGAGGTGGCCTACCATCCTTGCACCATAATAACCCTAGCCGATATTTAAGACTGATGGTACATTTGCATTCATTATATATTACCGTGCTTCAGTCTCTCCATTCCTCCAGGTAGAGTCTTTAGAGGGTCTGCTTCCTTCTTCAGAAGGACCATGGGAACCTTATTGTATTTTTGTAATCATTGTATTTATTTCCAAGTGGCTACGTTGAGCTGGCATGGGAAAGGGGGCAAAGTCCTCCCTCTTCACATTGGGTTTAAAGTTTAAATTGATACATTCCCTTTAAACCTAGAACCTGATGCAAGGATGAAGTGCGGGGAAGTAGATGATCTGATTCCTGCCTGCTTTTAGGGAGCTTGGGGCAAATCAATGTGGCAGGCACCAAGTGGCATACACAGCAAGTTGCCAGGGGGCTGTGGACCCAGGTTCTAGGCTGCGAGGGGATGTCCAAGAGGCCAGTAGTGTATGGGGATCAGAGGCGGAGGAAGGGTGTAGCCCGGGTGGTGGGAGCCATGGGCGCCAGCAGCAGCGGGGCGCCATTGCGCGGAGTCAGCGAAGGAAACCGCATACTGTTCAGCCTGCCCACCCTCCCTCGCCTCTGTTTCGCTCCAAAATGGAGGTATTCCGGGTGCAGAGAGGCGTGGCTGGGAGACGCATGGGGGCGGGGCAACGTGCTGGGGGCGTGGTTTCGTCGTCCTGCCATGGGCGCACTCGGGGCTCCGTTTGTCCCTGATGGAGCACTTCCCTCCATGGTGCTCTGGGTGTGCCCCAGGCTCTCCACTTAGGGGGAGGCACAGAGTGTTTATTGCTTAAAGTGGTGAGTGCTTCGAAGTTGGGGCCGGCCTAGCCTTTGGTTCAGAAACTGAGCCATCCCGGAAGCAGGAGGTGTCCGATGCGGGGTGACGTGATGACGTAGGAGGTGAGGTTTCCGTGTCACCGTGCCATCCAGGGATCAGTGATGTCATGCAGGGGGTATGCGGGGGTACGCGAGTACCGGTTTCTAGGATTACAGTTGGCCCCGCCCATTCGCCCACCCACTCGTTGACTCCACCCCTTGCAACGTTTGAATTTCCTGCACGTTTGAGTTGCCTGCACGTTCTCAGAGGCAGGCAGGCAGCGAGTGGAGCCTTGCCTTGCCTTGCCACTGAAAAATGAGCTGCTCTGGGGTTTTGGAACTGTTGGGTCACTTTAACATGATGCCAGGCCTCCTTCACATGTTCTGGGGGTGCTGTGGAATACTGTTGCAACTGTTGGGTCAGTTTAAAATTGTCTGAGGCCTCAAAAAGGTCTTTTTTCATGTCCCTTCCTGCCACGACCTCACTTCCGGCTTATGACGTCACTTCCGGTGGGCGGGTCCCGACATGTGCCAATCAAAAGTGAGTACCTGTTGTTAAATCATTTAGATGACACCACTGCCAGGGATGCTGCTGCTCATCTCCATGGTGAGCTGTAGGGAGCCAGCCAGAAAGCTGACTGGCTGCAGCTACCTGTCAAGCACACCCTTGAGTTTGCTGCTATGTCAGGTGCAGAACAGCCTCACCTTCAAGGAGGAAAGAGACACTTCTTGGGGGGCCCTTCTTCCTGCATACTGCGAAGGCAGAGCAACCAGTCTGAGAAAGACTGAAGCGGCTTCACTATCTATGAGTCGTGGCGTCCTTTTCCAGGAGGCTGGAGCCCCAGGCATGGGAGGCACTTGCCAAGCGAGGACATGGTGGGCAGGCTGCCACGCTGGGTCTTTGGATGCGGCAGCCGCCAGGAAGCTGGAAGCTGGTCCCCGGCCTCCCACATGCCCAGTGCAGTTTGCAACGGCTGGAAACTGGGCTGAGGACATGTTTCCAGGTGAAATGTGAGGAAGGCAGAATGAACCAAGTGGAAAAACCTGCTCCTGCCACCCCCAGCTACTTAAAAGGGCCTTTGATGGCCAGCGCTAAGCCAAGAGATGGACTCCCCAACGTGTGAGGCCTGGGTCTGAAATGTCGCTATTAAACACAGTGTTCAAGAAGCTTAAAAGGGACATGGTGGCACAGCGGGCTAAACCGCTGCTGCTGGGCTTTCCGACCGCAAGGTTGGGAGTTCAAGACTGCGCGACGGAGTGAGCTCCTGTTGCTTGTCCCAAACTCCTGCCAACCTAGCAGTTCGAAAGCACCTAAATGCAAGTAGATAAATAGGGACCACTTTGGCGGGAAGGGAACGGCGTTCCGTGCTCTACGGTGTATAGTCATGCCGGCCGCATGACCACGGAAGCTTGTCCTCGGACAAAACGCCGGCTCTGCAGGCTTTGAAACGGAGATGAGCACCGCCCCCTACAGTCGGTCACGACTAGACCATTCGGTCGTGGGGAAACCTTTACCTTTACCTTCAAGAAGCTTATGTAGGATTCTTAACACAGAAACTTAACACAGAATGTGCTCCCGGAAAGTATAGCTTAGACCAGCGGCTCCCAAAGTCCTCGGGTGTTTGGGAACCAGAGGGGCAACCCAATCCTAAGCTGCACTGGAGCAGGCAGGCCGGTGGGCCTGCACTGTATCCAGCACAGCTTGCAAGGCCTGAGGAGCCACCCCAGCACAAGGGAATGTTCATGCCCTCCAGCCTCCCCAATGGCTTTCTTAGATCTGCACCTGCAAAATAGCGGCTGCATGTCCAAGGAAGCCGCACAGCCTTAACCAGGGCTGCACAGCCTGGGGACAAGGCCAGCCACACCCACTCCCCAGGCCGGCACACCTGCCAGCCTGCCTACCCCCGCCCAGTTACATCTCCTCCTCCCCTCCCTCCCTCCTCCCAGAACCTCCCCTTCACCAGCCGAGTTTGGCTGGCGCATGGGAGGCTCCATTTCGGCACTCTCGGGCCAACGCTACAAGTAATGTCGGTCCGAGCGCTCGACACTTGCTGTTGGAGCCATTCCAGGCAGCAACAGCAATCACGTCGCCACCTGGAATGGCTCTGACGACGAGTGGGAGGGGCCGCGGTACTTACCGCGCCACCCCCTGCAATTACGCTACTTGAGCATCCCCCTTTGAAACCGAAAAGCCTCCAATGCGCTCGCCTTGCTTGCAGGGAAGATACTCCAAACCAACAGGTTCATTTCCTCTCTTTGCAGAGAGACGGTTCTCTCTTTTCCTAATCCCAAGGAACAAAATAATAATAATAATAAATCTGTGTGACAGCAGACTGAGTGAGTGGGTTTCCTTCCTGACTGACAACGCTGTGGAAGACGAGCCAAGCTCAACCATGGAAAACTGGTTTGGCCCAAGCCACCCCCAGCACAGAGCAGGACAGAGGGCCCTGGCCAGGTGCCACTTGCAAGCCTGTCCGGATCTGTCCAGAAAACCCTAAAATAAGCTGCTCGCCACAGGAAAACAGAGAGAAAGGGGTGGGTCGGGGAGCAGGAGGGTGGGGAGGGGTGTGTGGGTGTGTTTTTAAAAGCAGAAAATATAAACAGAAAAAAATCACTACGCAAAACCCTCAGGGCGGAACAAGGGGGAAGCCGGGCTGGCACAGTAAATCAGAACCAGATGTGGCCACAGGGCTGCTGCTGCTGCTGCTGCTCCCAGCGGGCTGGCCTGAGTCACTGCGCCAAGGGTGGGGCGTGTGTGTCTGCGTGCAGGGGGGTTATCTTTCTATCGGGGCTGGGTGTGGGGTACAGGAACAAGGCAAGCAGAGAAGCTGCCGGGTGTCTGAGCAGGTTTGAGGCTGGACCGGGAGCAGGTCCAGGCAGGCCCCAGACAGCCACGGGAGGCAGGCAGGCAGGCAGGCAGGCAGGCAGGCAGGCCTGTGACGGAGGGCTCCCGGACTCCAGAGACCGGGAGAGAGCAAGACCTGGAAAGGGGTGGAGGGGCACGCCCAGCCCGTCCCCTGCCGAGACAGGACAGCTCCCCACAAATCTTGCTTTTTCGCCCAGTGTTTTTCCAAGGATGGGTCTGGACTGCTCCAGCTGCAGGGAGCACACCACTTCCCTTGGAAGGGAAGCTTTATTGACCTTACCAGGCAGGAAAAGTTTCCAGAGGTCCAGCCCACATTTTCCTTTTGCTCACCCTCTCCTTCTATCGCCTCCACCTCACATACAACTTCCTCCACTTCACATCCAGGCTGCTGGTGTCAGGCCTCCAGGTCTCTTGCCTATCCTTGCCTGCCCTCCCTCCCTCCCTCCCTCCCTCCTACAGGGCTAGGCAAGCTTTGCATACACAAGCCTTGCAGCAGCTCTTGCTTCAGTCCGCTTGGGATGCAAATGCGAATGCTGCCCTGGCCAGGATGCGCATTTGCATGACAAATGGCCCAGCTCCGCTTTCCCTTCAGCATCAACTGGCAGTCAGATGAAGAGGCCAAGAGCGGAAGGGCAGTTTGACCTGAACAAATGGGAGCAGAGGCGGATCTACAGGGAGGGACAAGCTCTGTTGCAAGGAGCCTTACCCTGTCATGCAAATCCCTCCTCTCCCTTGCTGCTGTAGCCAGTAAGCAATGCCAAGATTGGCTAAAACGGTGCAGGCGAGGAGTGATTTCCACTGCGAGGTGAGGCTTCTTGCAAAACTTAGAGCTTTGCCCTCCCTTAGATCTGCCTCTGAACAGGAGGGATCCTGTGTTGGGGTAAAACTGGAGAATCTTTGAGGAAAGGCTTAAAGCATGTTGATCACAGCAGTGCAATTCCTCAGGGGGAAACTCTGCACATTCTCACTTGGGACCTTTGGAGACTGTGAGCACAGGTTGCAAAATGTAAAATGAGGATTTCATCCAACTCTCGTGCTGCAGGACAAAACTCTGCCTGCACCAAAGTCTGCTCTGATCAAAGCTGGCTGAACCTGGGGCCAAAGCGACCCCCTGAATTTCATCAGGGGCAATTTTGGATGACTTCGGATATTGCCAGAGAAAAATCTAAGGACTTTTAAAAGGAGGCCAATTCACAAAGCTGGAGAATTCTGTTTTTTTCTCCCAGGGAAAGTTCAGCACATCTCTGTGAAGACATCCTGATCTTAGTCACAATCTGAGATGACACTTGCTTCAAGGTATAAAAAAAATGAGGACAGAATGAAGAAGGGTAGAAAGTCCAAGGTGTGCCACCCAGAGGCGGATCTACAGGGAGAGCAAAGCTCTAAGTGTTGCAGGAAGCCTTACCCTGTCATGTAAATCCCTCCTCTCCCTTGCTGCTGTAGGCAGTAAGCAACGCCAAGATGTTGCTGTTCCCTGTGAGGATTGGCTAAAACGGTGCAGGAGAGGAGTGATTTCCACTGCAAGGTGAGGCTTCTTGCAAAACTTAGAGCTTTGCCCTCCCTTTGATCTGCCTCTGGTGCCACCCACAGCTCCACCCCTGGGTGTGCCTCTCTGCCAGAAAGCATCTTGGAAGCTAGTAGCAAGCTCAACATTCATAAGACCTGAAACCCTAATTTAATTATTTTGGTTTTTCATGATGCTTAGATTGTCTTTTGGAAATACTTTCATTAACCATTCTCTCACTGTTTTGATGAAGGACCAGATACAAATCCTTAAAACAATAAAAATAAAAGAATAAGGCGACGTCTTGGAAGGTGGACCAAATGGCCACAAGGATGAGTTGGACAATTTGGAAGGGAGGGAACCAGTGGTGGCATCTAAATGATTTAAGAACAGGAACTCACTTTTGATGGGCACGTGTCAGGACCCGCCCACCGGAAGTGACGTCATAAGCCGGAGGCTGGCTGAGCCCAGGTCTACCCGCGGCTGGTTCCTATGGGTAGACTGGTTCCTATGGGTAGACCTCTTCGCCCCTCTAGGAATCCAGAGTCGCTCCCTTTAACCCTCTGAGTGCCAGCCAACCAAGAAGAAAAGCTCTTTGCAGAGGAATCGGGAGGGGGGAGGAGGGGGGAAGCACCGCAGAGTGAAGTGGGCAGAGTCAGCCCTAATTTTAACAAGTGGAACTGAGTTCCCCCGCGTTCTCCCTGCATGACATCACTGGAGGGAACCAAAGGAACGCAAGAATGGCGAATGGAAAACTTCGTGCCTGGGAAAGGAGAACGAAGCACAAACTGGGATGAGTGGCTCTGTGACATCACCAGTGATGACAGAAAGCAACTGGGCCAGCGTGGGCCAAAGATCGCTTTAGACCAGCACTCTCCAAACTGGAGGCCGCTGCAGCACTTAAAAGGCTCCCTGGCACAACCTGCTAAACTTATCATTCCTTGGGGGGTGGGGGGTGGGATAGCCCCGACTGCAGCCCCCAAGTGCCACTGCGGCCAGCAGCACTTGCCCAGGACATTGTGTGCTCAGCCTGCTGGGGCGACAGAACCAGGAAGTAGCTGGCCATGGCGACTCTGGGGGGGCTGTAGCTGCAGCTGTTCCAATGCGCCCCAGTGGAATGGTCAGCGTGGGTCACCCAGCAGACGGAAACAGCGGTCTCTGGATCCGGCCCACAGGCTGGGGTTTGGAGACCGCTGCTTTAGATGGAGGCAGTCAAAAGGCAAGCTTTTTGCATTTAAAGCAATGCATAATAGCCTGGAAGCTAGGAGGCGATGTGATCACATCATCACATCACCCCCAAACTTCCGGAATGCCAGGCTTCTGCAGGTAAGCACCCAGCCCAGGGACTCCTCCAGTGGTGTCATTCAAATGATTTAGGAACAGGAACTCACTTTTGATTGGCTCTTGTTGGGAACCCGGAACCAGCCACGGAGCCCGTTAGGATCCGGAACGCCCGTTCTGGTCTGTTCCCCCTGGATGACATCACTGCCTTTGCCCCCCTAGGAATCCGGAGTCGCTCCCTTTAACCTTCTGAGTGCCGGCCAACCAAGAAGAAAAGCTCTTTAAAGAGGAATTGGGAGGGGGGAGGAGGGAGAGTGAAGTGGGCGGAATCAGCCCTAATTTTAACAAGTGGAACTGAGTTCCCCTGCGTTCCCCCTGCATGACATCACTGGACGCCTCTAATCTAATAGGCAACTCTTCATGCTTATCACCCGGAGGACTCTAAGAGCACAATCCTACCCTGGAGTTAGGCTGGCACAGTTAGGCCAGCAAAGTTTGGCTGGCACAAAGAACACTGTAAAGTATGTTTGGACCACTCTCGGAGTCAGAGAGGCCGGCACACAGACGTGAGCCATCCTCCCTGACTCACAGAGTAGTCCAAATACACTTTACGGTGTCCCTTGGGCCAGTCAAACTTTGCTGGCCTAACTCCAGGTTAGGATTGCACCCTAAAAGACACATCCCCAAAGGGCAAAACGCTCTTCTCTTTTCTGCCCTAAAATGTTTTCTTCAGCACAGCCTCTAGCCATGCAATGCCTACATCTTTGCCCTGTTCCCTAATAATCAAATGTTTTGTTGTCATGCAAACTGACTAGACGTATAGCAGTGGTTCCCAAACTGTGGGTCGGGACCCACCAGTGGGTCACAAGCCAATTTCAGGTAGGAACCTAGAGTAGCCATAATTGAAAATACAGGAAGATGGAAAACTGGAAAGGGGGAGGGCTCTGTGGTTGTTTTGCTTGTGCCAAAGTTGTAAATAAGCTTTTTTCTTTGTGATTCACTTTGCTATTGGAAAATAGCTGAGAAATAACCAAACTTATTGCTGCATACTCAGGAAAGCAGCAAGCTCTGGTGTCACAATGATGGCACTTCCAACCATGACATCACTTCTAGTGTGCCCTGGGCAGATTGTCATTCTAAAAAGTGGGTCCTGGTACTAAAAAGTTTGAGAACCAATGATGTACAGTATCTGTATTTTTTATATCAAGGAAATCAGTTAATTTTTCTGTATCCCTCCCTCTACTCTTCCATTTTCTTCTGGTAAAATCATGTCATGTATCCACTGAAGTTAAATTAACAATTTTGTACGAGCTCGATGTTCTTTAATACCAGCCCAAAGCTAACCCACTGAATATCACCTTTCTGAAGAGCTTTCACTTCACTCCTGAGAGTGCGAAATCAACTCTGCTCAATACAATGTTTCCTTGACGTGAGGAAGCTGCCTTATTCTGAGTCAACCCATTATCTAGGTAAATGATGATCCATTTGTTTGCTTTGACTGGGGGCCACTCTCCAGGGCTTTGGATGGGGGGGATCTTTCTCAGTCCTACCCAGAGATGCCATGGATTTCTCCTAAGGCCTTCTTACGTGCCAAGCACGTAAAACTCTACTACCAAAGTTTTAACAGCTTGAGCCTATGCATGTCTACTGGGGTGTAAGTCTAATTGTGTTCCATGGGACTTACTCTCCGGAAAGTGTAAACAGAATTAATTGCCTATAGCAGTGGTTCTCAAACTTTTTAGATCAGGACCCACTTTTTAAAATGGCAGTCATGTAGGAACCCATCGGAAGTGATGTCATAGCCAGAAGTGACATCATCAAGCAGGAAATGCTGTCATTCTAACATAATACACTGACACAATTGAAATGGCAATTGGTTTTCTTGAACTGCAGCAATTCTACAATCATGAAACATTCCTGACAGAAAGCAAGATTAGTATAGGACAAAATATTTTGTAAAGGCACTGAATTAAAAACATTTTTTTAAAAAAAACACCTCACTTGAAAATTTGAACTGTTCACTCACAAAAGGAATTAGCAAGAAAAAGGTCTGCAGCTTCCAGGATGGCTGCTCCCAGCTCTCCGTGACCCACCTTACATCATGTCATGACCCACCAAGTGGGTCCTGGCCCACAGTTTGACTAACACTGGCCTATAATATCCTGCTCCTGAGCCTAGAACTCCCATTGGACTGTCACCCAGTTAAAAAAATTTTTCCTGTAGAATCCTATGCCCTTATTACACACAGAACTTCACTCAGTCCGCACTGGCCGAACTCGGCTGGCACAGGGGCGGCTTACCAGTCGCCTGCTCGGGTGCAAGTAAGTCGACGCAGCTGCCAATGCAACACACACGAGTCGACTGCGTCGAACCAACGCAACACACATGCAATGGCCCAAGGGTGGTCTTGGATTGCGCCCTCAGTCTCAGCATTTATCACATGCAGAATATTATCGTTAACCGATTGCCTTGAACCAGATTTCTGTGCAGTGACGTTGGCTTGTTTTAGACCTTTTTGTCTGAATCCCAGATCTGCAATATCATGGATTCAGATTTGCACAGATGTGCAGGTTATCCCAGTCGTTATCCCATGATATGGGAGTGCAAGAGTGCAACAGGCAATGGGCTCAGCTGCAAGTCACTATTTTGCACTTGGCTCCAGCTAGTGGTCCTCAGATTTATTTAAAAAAAAAAAAAAGTCAGATTCTGCCTGCCTGGCAACTGCCCTTGTCCCTGTCAAGAATGCATGTGGAATTGTGGGAGCTCCTTTTCTTCTTGTTCCTCCTTGCCTCCTAATTGGAGAAGCACTAGAGGCAAAAAAGGAGCAGGAATACATTTCATTCATTCATTCATTCATTCATTCATTCATTCATTCATTCATTCA
>JAJKFI010000025.1:4904968-4930369 GCA_029204185.1 Lerista edwardsae | reverse complement strand
TCATTCATTCATTCATTCATTCATTCATTCATTCATTCATTCATTCACTAATTTTTTGCCCTGCTTTATCTCCCCAAAGGGCATTCAAAGTGACTTACAATGCAAAATGCAACATAAAATTGCAATGAAAACCATGAACGTTAACACAATATAAACATTAAACATCTACACAGCACAGAAGGCAACAAAAAAGAAGAGAAAAATATCACAAGAAAAAATAAACTAGCAGCAATTGGTGACAGACCAAGAAATCTAACCAGCGTAAAAGAAAAAGCCAATATAGAAAATTAAACAGACCTGGATTCAGACAATGGAATGGCATTCGGCCCCACTCTAAGGAGGGAGCAGTTCATAAGCTGAGAGGGAGGGAATTCCATAAAGTTGGTGCTACTGTGGAAGAGTATTCCTTGGTGCTGTCCCTCCCACCTCCATAGGTGACAGCACCTGTTAAAGGATTGCCAGCACCTGACAAACTGGATTGAAGAGAAGTAAGCGGTCTCTCAGCGACCATGCCATTCCATGCCTCGTTCTTTCCCCCCTTCTCCTGTGCAGCTACGCCTAGTTCAACTGACCTCATGCTGTGACCTCATCATAGTGCGTTGCCTCCCCTTCCAACCAAGCTGAGCAGAGGGAGGAAAATGAACATTGCAACATCATCAGAACAATGAAACAAGAGCTAAGAAGTGCCAGACATTAGGAAGGAGGTGGGGCTTCCCAGCCATAAGGCTGTCATTCTCAGCAGCAGCACTATGCAGTTCCCTCCTAATATTATGTTAATTATATTATATATTATATAAGTAGTGGGATCTGCAAATGAAGAAGTGGAATGCTGGACGGGACTTATGCGGGACTTACACGCGATTGGCTGCCTGTCCGCTCCGTTCTGACGCCCCCCGCCCGCCCGCCGTGCGGGCTGCCCTGGCCTCGGAGGGGGCACCTGCTTGGTCATGACTAGACGACTTGGTCATGGGGAAACCTTTACCTTCTTTACCCATAGTGTGTAGGGTGATTGCTGCTTGTGGCCTCCAACCATTTAAGTTAAGCCCAGTATTACTTGCTCACCCGCTGCCTAGAAACCAAGAGGGTGTTGGCAATTGGCTTACTCATGTCATTGGAGGCTGAAGATCAGTATTTATAACTGTGGGTCGCAACCTGATGTCAGGTGGGTCATAGAAAACTGGAAGTCACCATCTTGGACGCCGCAGAGTGCAATCCTAAGGTGCGCTGGATTGGCGAGGCTGGCAGGCCTGCACCAAATCCAACACACCTTTGGTGAGCTGGGAAGCCTCCCCGCGGCAAGGGCACATTCGTCCCCTTGCCCCATGGGAGGCTCCAACCGCCCCATGGCCTTCCATGGATCTGCGTCTGCAATGTAGCAGGCACAGAACCGAGGAAGCCACGCAGCCCGAATTGGGGCCACGCAGCCTCCCGACTAGGCCTAGGAAGCTGCCTCCTGGCCCCACCTCCTCCCCAGGCCGATGATTAGCAGCTAAGAAGGAGGGACCAGTAAAGGTTTTGCTATGAATAAACCCCTGGATTGCACTGAGCATCGCAAATCCTACATAAACTCATGGATGTGATTCACAGATGTTTTCCCATGACACAACTGCACATCTGGAGTGGTACCTAGTAATAAAAGGCTTGCCTGGAGAAGGAGTCCTTGGTAGCTCAATTCAATGGGCCAATTTCCCAAATCAGCTGCACCAAATCTGGTCACTGATGTCAGAATTAGGATCCACCACTGAAAAGCCTGTTTGGCTTTGGCCTACAACCTGATGGCCTACAACCTGATGGCGGGGCCGGAGAAGATTTTCATCCCTAGATTTTGACAGTGAGAAGGAACAAAAGGAAAATGATGACCCTTGAAGTCTCCTGGACCTAGACCATAAGAAGCTTAAAGGTAAACATCAGAACCTTGAATAATGTAATGAATCCTGACGCCAATACACATTTCAGTGCAAAACTGGAATGACAGAGATATGCATCTCAACATGCTAATAAGGGGGGATCCACCCTTCACCCAGCAGTATACAGATGTGAGAAGGAACCGTAGCTCAGTGATGGAGCATCATTGCTTGTTTTGCATTCAGATTTAGTCCTTGACTGATACAGGTAGGTACTGGGAAAAACTCATCAGAAGCCCAGGGGGCCACAGAGAACCCGTGGAGATGGACCAGTGGTCAGACAGGCAGCTTTATATGTTCACTGGGATTTACTTGAGAAGCATGGCCTGGCCTACACACAGAGTAGGCTCTCAGTCCAACCCTTTCCCCCACCATTGTCTGTGGTACAACTGTGCTGACACTGCATCCAATGGTGGGGGGGGGGCACCAGAACGACCCATTTCAGCTATGTCCATGCTGCAAGTTCAATAGAAGGAGTCAGATGGCCTGGGAAAGAGATAGAATCCTGGCATGGTGCTGCTACCCAGATCCACCCCTTCTCCCTCCCAAATCTCCCTCTCCTTGCAACTGACTTAGGGTGCAATCCTAACCTGTAGTTAGGCCGGCACGGTTAGGCCAGCAAAGTTTGGCTGGCACAAGGGACACCGTAAAGTATGTTTGGACCACACCTGGAGTCAGAGAGGCCAGCACATAGACGTGCACCATCCTCCCTGACTCCGAGAGTGGTCCAAATGCACTTTACAATGGCCCTTGTGTCAGACAAACGTTGCTGGCCTAACTGGGCTGGCCTAACTCCAGGTTAGGATTGCACTCTTAGTGAGGGTGCAATTCTAACCAACTTTCCAGCTCCAGAGTAAGGGCAATGCAGCTCTGAGGCAAGGAAACAAACATTCCCTTATCTTGAATAAGCCCCCGTGACAACTACTCCACTGCAGGATGCAGCACATGCCCCATTCGCACCACTATGTCAGTGCTGGGAAGTTGGTTGGGATTGTGCCCTTGAGGTCGGCACAGCCTGGGCTTTGCAGCAGAAGAGGTGTGGAGCTGTGTGATGTCTGCACCATCCCTGGGCTGTTTCCAACCTTGGAACTAAAATTCTGCTGTCATAGAAGGCCCATTGGATAAGACCTTGTGGTAGGAGTACAGTTGGCAGGTGCTAGACTTGGATGTTCCCTATCTCATTCTTTTGCACATGCAGTCCAGGCTCATGTAACATGTTCAGCGATGTGCAGCTTCAGAATATAGTGGAGATGTGTCACTGTGAATTATAGTTTTCTTAGTGTAAGTCCCCAAGTAATTGGAGATGGTGCCTCAGATTTTATGTTTCTGCCACAGCAAACAGTAGTGAAGCACTGTTCGACCTAAGCTGACAAATGAAGCGTTTAGCACAGTGATTCCCAACCTGGTGGTCGGAAACCCAAGGGGGTCGCAAACCTAATTTCAGGGAGTTGCAGTGTAAGATGGGCAGCCATCTTAAAAAACTGAGCACCACCATTTTGGAATCTTCCCCATTCAACTGCAATTTCCTCAATGCTTGTGGCTGTGAAGGAAATGAGTCTTGCTATTGGCTCATCTTGGGGTGTGTGTACACATGTGATCTCCCTGGTCTCTTTCCAAGTGGGCATGTCACGCCTTCCATGTGCATACCTAGGTGAGTCGCAGCACATGGGGAAGAGGAACGTCAATACAATACTTTGAAGACTATCTAAAATTTGGCTTTACCACCTTGATCAGCAATGGCACAGAGAAGACACCATACATTCTGTACAATGTTGTTCTCAGGGCTGAATCCATCACTGAACTCTAAACTCAAACATCACTTAGGGTGCAATCCTAGCCTGGAGTTAGGCCAGCAAAGTTTGCCTGGCACAAGGGCCACCGTAAAGCATGTTTGGACCACTCTCGGAGTCAGGGAGAATGGCGCATGCCTGTGTGCTGGCCTCTCTGGCTCTGCAAGCTGTCCAAACAAGCTGCAAGCTGTCCAACTCCTAGAGCGCAATCCTAAACTAGAGTTAGGCCAGCATAAACTAAGCCAGCAAAGTTTGCCCAGCACAAGGGCCGCCATAAAGCGTTTTTGGTCTACTCTAGGAGTCAGGGAGGATGGCTCATGTCTGTGTGCTGGTCTCTCTGACTCCGAGAGTGGTCCAAACATACTTTATGGTGTCCCTTGTGCTAGTCAAACTTTGCTGGCCTAATTTATGCCAGCCTAACTCATTTTAGGATTGAGCCCTCAGGTTCAAAGCATTCAGGACATGTGAGGTTCTTTCTACTTTCAAAAAGTGTGATTTATTAAAAACAGTGACTTCACTTCCTGCTTAATGATATCATTTCTGGCCCTAGGTCTTGGGGGGCGGGATCTGGAAAGGTTGTTGAACCAAAAAAGGAGGTCCAAGTGCAAACATGGTTGGTAACCACTGGTTTAGCAGCTCTAAAACAGCCCAGCAAACAACCAGATCTGAAGGCCCAGCCTTAATTCATGTTAGTAAAAGAGAATGGCCAATGCTTGCCAGATCAGGAGTTGAGAGGAGACCCATTTGTCAAGCTATTTTATTGGCTGCTAGATAATTTTATGAGCTCTGCACCTTCCTTCAAGTCTGTTAAAGCTATTTGTATATGAGAACCGATGGCCTAGTTAAAGCGACAGGGATTCCATAAAACTCTGTGTTCTGTCCATGCTTTCCTGTGTCTATTTTCCCCGTATTTTCTCTTGTTTATTTCAAGGCAGAGGGTGTGGCGTTAAGTTGCCGCTGCTGTTTCTTCTCTCCCTTTTTTACAGTCATGCTTAAAATTTGAACCGACATCAAAAAAAAAAAAAAGGCTACGTGGCTTGTTCCACAAGCTCCTAAAAAACAGCCCTTTCTATGGCTGTGAAACTTGAACTCCAGGCTTGGTTAAATACGTGCAGCCTAATTTGGGCACTGAATGGAAACACAAAACCAAGCCAGAGCCTGCAGTCCATCCTCGCAGATCATTCCTGACATGTCACATGAATGCACAATGCGGCCAGTGTAGTGGGTAGGGGGCTCCAGGACAACCCCGATGCCCCGGAGGACACGCAGCAACAGCCTTATGAGAGGGGCAGTAAGGGTGGTGGGAGAGCACCTGCTTGGCTTGCAAATAGTCCCAGGCTGGACCTTGGCAGCCTCTCCAGAGGGCCTGGAGGAAAGACCCTTGTGTGCAGACAACACGGGCAGCCCAATCCAAAGGGCTCTAGCACTGGCACCAAAATGGCGGCCGTTGCAACCTGAGCCTGCCCAGGCTACTGCCGGGGAATGGAACGTTTGCTCCCTTCCCCCAGGGAGACTGCAGCCAGCAGCAATGGGTATCCAGTGTTGGGCGCAGAATGGAGGAGGCCTGTGTTGGGGGGGGGGGTCAGGATGTGGCTGCAGAAGCTCTGCTACCCCTGCCCCCCTCGCAGACCAAATCCTCCCATTCCTGCCCCCAGGTCCTCCAACCCCCAAATCTTTTTACCGGTCGCCTGAACTCCTGGAGTGCTGGTGGCTCTTCCGCTCAGTGCCTAAGGCCGGGCACGAACTAGCCCCAGCCCAGCACTGGTAAAATGACCTCAGGATTGGGCCCTCAGATTGATGCACTGGTGGCCTGCCTCCACAGAAAGCAGCCTCATAGGTTCCAGGCAGCGTTGTCATGCAGCCGGAACGCTGGGCGGGAGGAACGGGTGAGCGGCAGCCCGCCCGACGGCGGAACGGACCGGAACGCAATGGGCGGGCTGCCGCTCACCCATTCCTCCCGCCCAGCGTTCCAGCTGCATGACAACGCTGGTTCCAGGTCCACTAAAAGTGGGGAAAGGGCAGCATCCGGCTTTCTAGTTTCTAATGCACATGGCTGTGAAAATTCGTTCAAGAGTGTGTGAGTCGTGCCTGCTGAAATTTCAGAAGCCAGGGGGATGGATAAGTAGGATTTACAGGACGTATTTGCTGGGCTTTCGTATCCTATATAGTCCCTCGTTCCTCTCCTTGACCAGGAGAAAATGACCAAATCGTGCAAACAGTAAGGAACTCTGGTACACCAACGCCAGAAGGATGGCAAATTCCAACCCACTTTTTCCAAGAACTTTTGATTCTAAACTGGACCCATTCTATCCATAGCTTGCTTTCTTCTCATTTACAACAAGATGGTGAGAAACATGGCCCTGTTTAAAAAACGAAAGCTCATCACCTTTCAATTCCATTATTGCTTTTAGATTCGTTCTGTGCCATTGCATTTTTGCAGCTCTCAAGACACCCTTTGCTTCCAGCTGCAACTCAATTTATTTTGAGCAGCTTTTATGGTTCCCACTGAGGCCCTGCTGGGCATAAGAAGAGAAGAACATAAAAAAGCCTTGCTGGATCAGGCCAAGGGCCCAACTAGTCCAGCTTCCTGTATCTATAGTGGCCCACCAGATGCCTCAGGGAGCGCACAAGATGACAAGATGCCTCCTTCCTAGAACATAAGAACATAAGAAGAGCCCTGCTGGATCAGGCCAAAGGCCCATCTAGTCCAGCTTCCTATATCTCACAGCGGCCCACCAGGTGCCCCAGGGAGGCATGAGACAACAAGATGCTTGCATCCTGTTGCCACTCCCCTGCACCCGCTACCAGTAGCCCTCCACCTTTGTAATGAGGTTGCACAATCCATCATTGCCCATGATGGACCTTTCCTCCAGAAATCTGTCCAATCCCCTCTTAAAGCCATCAAGACCAGATGCCATCACCACCTCCTGTGGCAAAGAGTTCCACAGATTAACTACCCACTGGGTAAAAGAGTACTTCCTTTTATCTGTTTTAACTCTCCCAACCCTCAGTGTTAGCGGATGCCCCTTGGTTCTGGTGTTTTGAGAGAGGGAAAAGAACATCCCTTTATCGACTCTATCCCTTCCATGCATAATTTTGTATGTCTCAATCATGTCCCCCCTCAGGCGCCTTTTTTCTAGACTGAAGAGCCCCAAACGCTGCAGTCTTTCTTCATAAGGGAGGTGCCCCAGCCCCGTAATCATTTTTGTCGCTCTCTTCCTGTTGCTACTCTCTTGTATCTGGCATTCTGAGGTAAATTTCTGAGGTAAACGTCTGAGGTAAATAGAAGAGAATTTGTTATCCTAAGAACATCAGAAGAGCCCTGCTGGATCAGGCCAAAGGCCCACCTAGTCCAGCTTCCTGCATCTCACAGTGGCCCACCAGATGCCTCAGGGAGCACACAAGACAACAAGATACTAATATCACATACTCAGCAGAAAGCACCCTTTCATATATTCCTGGTGCATGAAAAAGTGCAGGATTTGGCTTTCAAAAAATCTCTTTTGTACGTTTCTAGTCCTCATTGTGACTAGAGAGAGAGAGAGAGAGAGAGAGAGAGAGAGAGAGAGAGAGAGAGAATGGGAGAATGGGAGAATGGGAGAATGGTGGATGGCTGGTTCCAAAAGGTAATGAAGAATCATAGCCAAGATAAATGATAATATCCTCTGTTGCTCAGCAAAATAGGCATATTGGGCTCTATTATCCTCTCTCAAACTTTCACAGACAAGATTTGATCTGGCTGCAGCCTCTCTTTACTCGGTCACCAATTAAAGGCTACAGACAGGGTATAATTTAAGTAATTAGGAAATGCTTAGAAAAGTGTTATGGGACACAATGTCTCTTTATTTTCTTGTTAACTTCCTTTTGTGTCAGAGCTTATGAAATCTGTAGATCTGGAGTCTTGGAAGTCCTTGATTTATTGTATTTGTGGTGAACCATGCACAGAGCAAACTATTACCATGGTGCCTCGAATCACCCACCCCACCTCTGGAGAGGTACTGGGCACTTTCAGAAGAAGACAGGGATTTTCTGGGGGAATGACTGGTGGTGAAAGGGCTCTATGCCGATCCAAAGCAAAGGTGGCAAGAAGGAGGAGAAAGCAAGCGAAAAGGGGTTAAATCAACAGCCCCAAATAATGCCACAGGTGGCAGTCAGATGGAACAGCCTGCCTGATCCCTACCACTCTACAGCCTGAAAACCTGACAACCCCAGAGAATCAGAGGGTCAGAAATCAGGCCATGCAAATCCAGATTACAGCAGGTATATCAAGGTGGCTGCAGAGCAGATGAACTGAGATAACTCGTGCAAGTGAGCCAAGCCACACAGTATGGGGAAAGGAAAAAAAGAAAAGGAATAGTTTTCTTTTTCCAATAGTTCTAGGACAAGGATCTGATTGTTAAACACACGATTTATGCAGCAATGCTCCCAAACATCTTAGAATTTGCTGGAAGCTTCTTTGGTTATGACCTTACATGTTTCCCTGACCTTCTCCCGCCAGCTGTCTAATGGGCACATAACTCTCCAAGGAATATCTCATGGTGCTTCCCTCTTTTAAAACTGCAGACTCCATCGCTGAGATAATAAGATCCGCTTTTGGAGTCACCATTAAGTCCAAGAAGGTGTGGTCGTCTGTCATGATTTTTTCCCAGCCTTAATTGCCAAGCAGACACTTTAAGTGGAAAGTCTGTCTAACGAGCCTGGCCATTAAAACTTCTCTTGGCTTTTAATTTCAGATAGGAAGGATGTGGTTTTAATTAGGGGGCTGCACCCCTGGCACCCCTTGTTTTCAGTCACATGGAGAAGGTTAAGTTCTTTCCACATGCTCTCTTGAGAGTGGCTATTTCAAATTCATCCTCTCTCATGTGGTTTTTTTTAGGGGGGGGAAATACCATGCTGTCTGAAGATTGGGACAAGAAGGACACCAAAACTGGAGCTAATGAAGAAATAGACTTTGTGCGGTGGACAGTGGACCAGAGGGAGAACTGGGCAATCAAAATTGCTCTTATAAGGGTGTCCTCCTAACCTGGATGACAAGGTTTGGCACAAACCAGCAAGGTTTGGCACAAGGGACACTATAAAGCGCATTTGGATCACTCTCGGAATGAGGGAGGATGGCGCACATCTGTGTGCTGGCCTCTCTGAGGGCGCAATCCTAACCAATTTCGCAGCACTGGGGTAAGCGCAGTGCAGCTCCGAGGTAAGGGAACAAGCATTCCCTTACCTTGAAGAGGCCTCCATGACTGCCCCCCATCAGAAGAATTAAGAACTACACACTCCCTCATGGCCTTTCGGAGAGGGCTCAAATCATACCTATTTCATCTGGCCTTTGGATGATTGTTGGCTGTTTACCCTCTGTCCTTCTGGTATATTGTCTTAGTTGTTCACTCCCCTGGCCAAATGACACGTCCCCTGCAAAAAATTTTCCCCTCACTTTCCAAATTGATCTGTTATGGAGAATTGGGTCTAGTTTTCATTCTTGTAAAGACTGCAGCGTTTGGGGCTCTTCAGTCTAGAAAAAAGGCGCCTGAGGGGGGACATGATTGAGACATATAAAATTATGCATGCATGGGATGTTCTTTTCCCTCTCTCAAAACACCAGAACCAGGGGGCATCCGCTAAAACTGAGGGTTGGGAGAGTTAAAACAGATAAAAGGAAGTACTTTTTTACCCAGCGGGTAGTTAATCTGTGGAACTCTTTGCCACAGGAGGTGGTGATGGCATCTGGTCTTGATGCCTCTAAGAGGGGATTGGACGGATTTCTGGAGGAAAGGTCGATCGTGGGCTATAGGCAATGATGGATTGTGCAACCTCCTTACAAAGGTGGTGGGCTACTGGTACCGGGTGCAAGGGAGTGGCAACAGGATGCAAGCATCTTGTTGTCTCATGCCTCCCTGGGGCACCTGGTGGGCCGCTGTGAGATACAGGAAGCTGGACTAGATGGGCCTTTGGCCTGATCCAGCAGGGCTCTTCTTATGTTCTTATGTTCTTATGTTGTACACTCTCTGTGTTCCTGTTAATGTTCGATGTTGTTGTTATGTTAATGTGTTTTTACTTATTGTGGTTACATTGTATTTTGTTTGTTCTCTGTAAGCCGCCTTGGGCATTTGCTTCGGCATGGGAAAGGCAGGGTATAAATTCTTTAAATAAACAAACAAACTGCAGGATGCAGTGCATGCCCCATTGGCACAGCTATATCCGTGCTGGAAAGTGGGTTAGGACTGCACCCTGACTCCGAGTGTGCTCCAAACATACTTTGTCCCTTGTGCCAGCCCAACTTTGCTGGCCTTACTGTGCCAGCCAGATTAGGATTGTGCTCTAAGAGAAGACAATGCTCAATGACAACTCAGTGGCCACTCGCCACAATACCAATTGATTCGTCTGATTGAGAGCACATTTATCAGAACTAAATGGTACTTATGTATTCATGTTTTCAATGTATACCTTGTTTTTTCCAGCCTTTTTTAGTGTGTGTGTGTGTGTGTGTGTGTGTGTGTGTGTGTGTGTGTGTGTGTGTGACATAATAAAACAATATTAACACTACATCATCATCATCATCATCAAACAGTATTTGTATACTGCTTTTCAACACAAAGTTCACAAAGCGGTTTACAGGCAAATAATAATAACAACAACAACAACAACAACAACAACAACAACAACAACAACAACAACAACAACAACAACAATAAAGTTAAATGGCTCCCTGTCTAAAAAATCACAATCTGAAAAAAAAAAGGCAGAACACCACCAGCAACAGCCACTAGAAAGATACTGTGCTGGGATGAAGGGGAACAATTACTCTCCCCCTGCTACAAAATCCAGCTGCAACCTCAGTCGACAACAGAACCAATTCAGTTTAAAAGAATAAACTTATATGCATCCTAAAATGGATCCTTGCAGAGGGAACGGTCTTTACAGATTTCTAAAAATTCCAATGGAATAGGTTTGGCAGACTTCTGTATGGTGGATGTTCCACAAAAGGGGCTGCCACCAAATCCCAGTAAAATCAACAGGACTTACTGCTTAGTCTTCTTGTCCTTATTTCCAATAAAACTGACTGGCTGTCAGCTCAGGAGTTTAGAAAAAAGGGAAACGCTTCATTACACAGAGAGACATTAACTTATGGGATTCACCCCCACAAGATGTACAGATGGCTACTAGCTCATGTGGCTTTAGAGGGATGAGACGTCTGCATGGAAGACGGCGGTTCTCCTTGGCTATGACAGCAAAAGGGAACCTTTGTGGCCGGAGGCGGGGCCCTGTCCCAGGGGCTCACTATGCCGGCAGAACACACACTCCGCCTGCTTAGCACACGTTCCGGGTGTTGCAAACAAGGATGTTGGATAGCTGGATGCGCCATGTCGTCACAGACTTGAAGCCATGGAATTACTAAAATGGCTGACTCAGATCAGCGCCGCGAAGGAGGAGGATTGCCGCCGGAGGGGCTCTCTCGCTCGCACGGCGTGCGTGTAAAAGTTAATTTCAACGTCTTTAAGCATGCCTGCGTGTTCTGCATACGGGTGTGCGAATCGCTGGACGAAAAATGGGATTTAATTTCCGCGGAAAGATTCATGTATTCACATTACATCGGCTCAATAAAACGACGGGTAATATTTTCGAAATTCTGAACATTAACAGACATTTTTTTAATGGGGCATGGCCGTTTTATTCCTGCTTGTGTAGATTTCAAAAAATAAGTCTGTCAAAACAGTGCAATCTGAGTTAAAATAGACAGCATTTCGTCCGGTGTGTTCAGTAATATAATTACGCGGAATTAAACCTTGGAATTGCATATTAACTCATAATATGGTTACCAATGACGTTTCTCCACGATCACACGTTGTTATTTTGGTAAGTTTTTACTTCAGGAGTAAACGATTAAGCGCTAAACATCATGCGAAAACCCATTGGAAATCATTGGAATGAGCAATGTTTTGGACATACTGTCATGGCCGCTAAGCCCGCTCACTGGAGTCAATGCGTTTCCATTCATTTTGAAGGGAGGGCCTAGGCCTGGTTGCAAACACAACTCTGCTGGAAAGCCTGGCCTGGCTGCCACGAGAAGGGGTGGGCAGTGGGCACCATGGACACCTGCTGCCTCAGGGAAGGTGGTGCATGGGGTAGGAGGGGGGGCAAAATGGGAGGGGAGTGAGCGGAACAAGGAGAGGAGGGAGGAGGATGGACTTGGCAATGCTGCCCCATAGCCCAGGGAGCTGCAGTGATTTGGGCTGGCCGTTTACCCCAGATGGCCAGATGCTGGCTAGAGATGTAAAATTTCTGGGAATTTTGAAGCTCAGAAAAAAAGACCCTGTTTTTTCCATTTTCAGAAAAAATGGAAATTTTCAGAAAAATTGAAAAAAAAAAGCTACATTAACACTTTTTCCCCCTTTTCTAGATTGAAAGTCATTCTGTTACTTTAGGAACATAAAATATGACTATGGACAATTTGACTTGGCATAAAATTATCACAACTAGCATATTAAAAACATAGTGTATCCAAACAATTATTACAAACAGAATTTACTTTTATATATATATATATATATTTACTTGTAATTGTAACAAATGGAGCAACTATCTCCTGAACTGCTTGCTAGTTTATGTGAAACAGACAAAAAAAATTTTGTTCCACAAAACAATTTTTAAAAAATCCAGAAGTAACAATTATTCCTATTTCCTCTCCATAGTATTAAATAAAAAAAACCATTCTCATAAAAAGAATTGAAGAGGGAGGAAGTGTATAGAAGGGAGTGGGACTAAGTTTCAATGCATGGGCATGAAATTTAATCAGAATCATTTTCTGAGCTGTAATTATCAGCATCAGTTTCAGTCTCTGTTTCTGCAGCTACTCTGTTGTGTCTGTCATTATCACAGTTATTATGGACTTCTAAAAACTGAAGATTTGCCTGGATTGAAACAAGCTTCTCTACCCTTTCACATGTCAGTTTATTTCTTGATTTAGTGCATTTCCAAACATAGACCAGATTCTTTCACATGCTGCAGAGGATGGAGGAGTCTGAAGAAGGCGAGGAGCAAGAGGAGTCAGAGGCTGTGTTAGAGATGTAAAATTTCTGGAAATTTTGAAGCTCGGAAAAAAACCCCAGTTTTTGCATTGGAGGGTTCCGTTTGTAACCTAGAACTTGCTTGTCCTCAGTGCACAGAAATTAGAATAATCTGATACCATACATATTTTTTAGAAATTATTTGGAAAATACTTGAATACCTTGTCTTAAAATATTTTATTCATCATGTTAAAATAAAGTATTCCATAATCAATTTTTTTCTTTTTTCAATTTTTCCAATTTTTCGGAAAAAAAACAAAAAAAAAGGTTTTTTTCTTAATTTTTCCGGTTTTTTTCCTGGGCCTTCACATCTCTAATTCTGGCACAAACAACAGGGGTGATATCACCATCAGACCCAGCTTGGACACTTCCCAAGGGCATCTGCATGGCAGTGGAGCCAAAACAGACCACAAAGCTTGGGGGGGGTGTCAACGTCCACCCATTGTGTAATGGTTATGGCAGGACAAAGAAAACATGTCCCCATGTTGAAGAGGCAACTGAGAGACTTGCCATATAATCCTTAGATCAGTGGTATTCAAACTTGTTAGACCAGGACCCACTTTGTAGAGTGGCACTCGTGTCGGGACCCACCGAAAGTGATGTCATTAACCTGGAAGGAAGTTCTGGCAGGAAGTGACATCATCAAGCAGGAAGTGCTGTCATTGTAACATAATAGAACGACACTCCTGAAATACAAATTGGCATTCTTGAACTGCTGCAATTGTACAACCATGAAACATCCCTGACAAAAAGCAAGATGGGGACAAAATATTTTATAAAAGCACTGTATGAAAACCAATTAAAACAAAAAAAGCAAAAAAAAACCCTCACTTGAAAATTGAAACTGTTTACACTCATAAAAGGAATATAACAAGAGTAAGGTCTGCAGTTTCCAAGATGGCTGCTCCCAGCTTTCCATGACATCAGGTTGCGACCCACCAAGTAGGTTCCGACTCACAGTTTGAATAACACTGCCTTACAAGAAAGCCCCCTGAGTTCAGTGGAACTTCGTCCCAGGCAGGTGTGTGCCGGATGGCAGCCTCAGGGTGCAATCCTGTCGGCTAGTTAGGATGGTGCATGTCAGTCTGCACCACTCGTAGAGGCAGATGGGTCGGCAAACTTGCAGAGGATGGATCCTACTTCCTCTCCGCCTTGGGTAAGTGTTGGCTGAGTTCGGCTGGTACAGGAGGTTGGGGAGGGCAGAGACAGGACGAGAGGGAGATGTTTCAGTGGGTGGAGAAGGCAGAGGGAAGGCAGGCCCATGGGCGGGGATGAGGCCCAGGGATGAGGACAGGATCTGGCATTTGGTCCAAACATACTTTACGGTGTCCCTTGTGCCAGCCAAACTTTGCTGCCTAACTGTGCCGGCCTAACTCAAGGTTAGGATTGCGCTCTTAATTTCAAGTGTGTGTGTGTGTGTGTCACATTTTTTAGCATTCTGTTACATGGAAAATAAGAGTTCCCTGTAAGTAGCAAACTAGCACACCAGGGATGTGCTGGGATCTTGATCTGCTAGTCTTCTCCATACAAATGGAAGCCGTTGGCATCCTAAACTACACACCAATAGCGATCAGGCCTTTCTGTGGTACAGCTCTTTGAGAAGTTTTGGAAGCCAGTTCAAGGAAGTGACACACCAGCCTTAATTAAAAAGGAAGGAAAAGCAATGAGCCGCAACCACGCGCATAATAAATGCAACTTTAAAGACCACTGTGAGGTCAAAAGACAATGCCACACCTTTTCAGGGTGTGGGAATTTATATAATTAACCCACACCCAAAAATATATAAGTGCAATTATAGTTTATGTATATAAGCTATTTTGCTGCCCTAGGCAAAAGCTGATTTTGCCGTTCTCCTACCTCCAGGATTTTTGAAGGGGAGACACAGTTGGCCTCCCAACTCAGACCACAAGGGGACATGTGTGTGGTCATCCCCATGGGGTTTTCCTGATTACTGGGTGCCCATGAAATTCTGCCATCCTAGGCATTCACCTGTGCTGCCTTTTGGGATGGGCTGGCCCTGAATCCCTGCCTCCTAAAATAAACAACAGGACAAAAAGGTTTTGCTTGCAATGTGCAAGCTGTCATTATCTGGGGCTTGCTGATAAGATTGGTTTCCCCCAGCATAGCCACACAGCTACTTTGGGTGTGACCTCAAGGTGTTAACTTTGCATAGGGGGTATTTCCAAAGTTGCAGGTTTCCAGAGCAGTCGAGGTCAAAGCAGGATTATCTGCAGGTTTTCCAGCCCAGCAGGCAGGCCCTGCAGCAACAGGCAGTAGTTCCTCCGAGTTGCCAGTCCAAAATGCCACTGTGAAGTTCACTCCCAGAAAGCTGCTGATTGGCCTTTGCACCTACACAAGTTCAGTTTCTGCCACACATCCTAGATCTGAGCAATTCCAACTCAGTCGGGCCACTACCCATTTCCCAAACGCTTTCTCCTCCAAGCTTGAAGAGCAAAAAGAGTCCTGCAGAGTAAGACCAAACGGGTACATCACACTGGCCAACTGGAAGCCTTTTAAAAGCCTACAAAGCGAGCATGAAGGAAATAACTCTTCCATGCTGTCGCCTCTTGGCAACTAATATTCAGTGCTGCACTGTATGGGGTGGGGTGGGAATCTGTGTAACCAATCTGATTGCTAGCCACTCACAGTCATTCATCCTGAAGTTGCCTAATTTCTGACAAAAGGCAGCTACAATGTAGTGACCATCACTAAGATTTTTCCTTTTTTTTTTTTTGAAGAATTTATACCCCGCCTTTCCCATGCCGAAGCAACTCTCACTTGCAGTGAGTAATCAGCTCCACAGTGACTCCGTTCTGCCACCACAGGTACTGCAGCTTGTCACAGCCTGACATTCCATCTCCCATCCAAAAACAAGTCACTGATTCTCTTGCTTAGCTTCAGGCAGTACCAGCAGCTCAACCATCAGTGCACAGCTCCTGCCCTGAGCAGGCACTGAGTACTCCTGGCACTGAGCAGTAGCATAGCTATAGGAGGGGCAGTGCGATAAGTATTGCAGGCGCCACAATGTACCATGTAAGCAGCCCCTCCCACTCGCCATCAGAGCCATTCTGGGCAGCGACAGCAACACAGTTGTCAGCCACAGCTGGCTCCAACAGCAAGTGGGAGTGGCCACTTAAGCAGTGTGTTGCAGTACCCGCAATACTTATCCTCCACACTATTGGCACTGAGTTCCACGTATTACTGATGTGCTGTGAAGGAGTGCAAGCATGCCCCAGTATCCACTGATTCAGTATCCACAGATTCAGTCAACCACGGCTAGATACTGGGACGCCTATTAAAAAGATAGGTAAAGATAAAGGTTTCCCCACAACCGAATGGTCTAGTCGTGACCAACTGTAGGGGGAGGTGCTCATCTCCGTTTCTAAGCCGAAGAGCCAGCATTTGTCCAAGGACAAGCTTCCGTGGTCATGTGGCCGGCATGACTATACGCCGTAGCGCACGAAACACCGTGACCTTCCCACCGAAGTGGTCCCTATTTATCTACTTGCATTTAGGTGCTTTCGCACTGCTAGGTTGGCAGGAGCTGGGACAAGCAACGGGCGCTCACTCCGTTGCGCGGTCTTGAACTCCCAACCTTCCGGTCGGAAAGCCCAACAGCAGCGGTTTAACCTGCTGCGCCACCACGTCCCATTTACAAAAGGGTTATTATGCAGGATCAGAGATGTAACAAGGGTGGAGCCTGAGGTGCATCCATCCCAGGGCGCTATACCAAGAGGGGCGCAATTTTTCCTGCAGACCCACTTTAAAAACGTTAAAAAGTAAACAGCCCCAGATAGCTTCCCCGACTGTTGCACAGCAAAACCACAAAATTTGGAGTGCTCTCCAGGCAGTTTCCTGAGGTCCCTGCTGCCTCTTCTGGGTTGCACGGAGGCCCCTCCCAGGGGCACCGCACATACTTCCATTCCCCAGGCACTTTTTTTGTCTAGTTATGCCTCCGTGCAGGATAAAGCCAGAGTCTTGAAGCAATTCCTTCTCCAAAAACAGATAGGAAGGAGTATGTTGAAGAAAGAGATGGTGTATAAAACACAGCAGATCCACCTACAAACAGGGACGTGGTAGGAGCATAAACAGTTTGAAAAGGGAGGAACGTTTGTGAGAGCACTAAAAAAAATAAGCAGTGCTGAGGGGGGGGGGAAATTAAAGGAGCCCCAAAAGACATCACAAATGGGGAAATTTGAGGACACTGTTCAGCAAACAACAAAAGCCTCTTTGCAATCTGTGCGAGAGGCAGGCGGACAACGTGGGGGGGGGGAACACGCCAGCCAGAAATATATGATCGCAATGCATCAGAAATGAGGTTATTCAAAGATGCGGCCGATTTGTTAAGGGGCCACTTTCCTGTCGTCCTCAAGGAAGATGGAGAGGATGAACAGCCGCCTGTGACAGGCCTCGTATTTCACGGAGGAGGAGAGATGGGCTGCAGATAGCGTTGGAAATGCCTCCGAGGAGCGGACGGACTCGCAAGGAAAAGGAAAACGCTGGCGAGAGTCAACACACTTTGAGGACAGGCACGAGGGAGAGGATGCACTTCGCCTGGCATCAGGAAAGTTACCCACATTCACCAGGGTTGTTGCTAATCCTATATTGTTATTTATACAGCACCAATCATGCCCATGCGGCTTCACCACACAAAGACAGGTCTCTGCACTGAGGAGCGTACAACTTTGCAAGGGCCGGGACACACGGAAAAGGCAGTACAGTACAAAAATGAAATCGTTGTTGTAAACGCTCAATTCACTGAGAGCGCAATCCTAACCTGGAGTTAAGCCGGCAAAGTTAGGCCAGCAAAGTTTGGCCTGCACAAGGGACACCGTAAAGCATGTTTGGACCACTCTCGGAGTCAGAGAGGCCAGCACACAGACATGCGCCATCCTCCCTGACCCCAAGAGTGGTTCAAACACGCTTTATGATAGCCCTTGTGCCAGCCAAACTTTGCTGGCCTTACTGTGATGGCCTAACTCCTGGTTAGGATTGTGCTCTTACAGACGTTTCAAATTTACTTCTCCTTCATAACCTTACAGTTCTCATTTATTTTTCTGTACATTCGGTACTGATTTTCTACTACACTGATATTGTGTCTTTCTGAGAATTCAAAGCTCATTACTGTATTTTGTGCTTGGGAAAGTTGCACTACTTTGCACATGGCACAGTCCTCATTATTAAGACTGTTGTGCTTGTGTTATCCCAGGCTCCTATCAGATGTTTCCTGGGAAGTAATTTGGGACCAACCGCCAAGTATGTCACTTTCTGGACTGTGACACTGCGGGGGCAAGGCGGGGTACAAATGTATTAAATAACAACTACTTAATTCCCACCTACCTCATCTCTGTCACACTTTATTCAATTTTAACTAATGCTTCACCTCCTGTGTCACAACTGCATACCTCCTCCCTCCCTTCCTTGTAATTGGTATGGCATAATTAATGGATGGCCTCCTCTCCCCCACCCGTGACTAACAACACAACCAGTCCTTTCTTCCCATGTGCCTTTTCCATCTTTTGGTGTGTGAATGGCTTAAATGCTTTCAGTCATTATGCAAACATGATGTGGCAATGCTCATTCAGGGCGCAATCCTAATCTGGAGTTAGGCCAGCACAGTTAGGCCTGCAAAGTTTGGCCAGCACAAGGGACACCGTAAAGCATGTTTGGACCACTCTCTGAGTCAGAGAGGCCAGCACACAGATGTGAGCCACCCTCCCCGAGAGTGGTCCAAACACACTTTACATTGGCCCTTGTGCTGGGTAAACTTTGCTGGCCTAACCGTGCCAGCCTAAATCCAGGTTAGGATTGTGCTCTTAGAGAAACAAGAAAAAGAGACAGGCCTTTCCCCAAAACACATTTACTTTACTAAGGGCGCAGTTCTAACCTGGATTTAGGCCAGCAAAGTTTGGCCAGCACAAGCGACACCATACAGTATGTTTGGACCACTCTTGGAATCAGACACACACACACACACACACACACACACACACACACACACACACACACAAACTGCCACTGTATGAACCTGTTGTAGCACATTTATTTTAAATTATCTGAGGGTGGTATCTTCCCCTTTTCTAGCAACTGGGGGCTTCAAACAGGATGCTAATTTAATTCTCTAATAATCCTTTCAGGAAACAATAGAAATCATAAAAAGCAAGGGGGCTTCCTAGACTCTTGTGGATGCCTGATGATGTTGTTTCATGCACTGGGATGAGAATGGGATGTTGCAAGGACTGTGCACACCAGAAGCTTTGCCGCCCTTACAAAAACCTACAAAGCAGCAGAAATTCACATTCAGATCATGCTACTGTTTTGGGGTTCCCATCTATAAAAGGTAAAGATAAAGGTTTCCCCACGACCAAATGGTCTAGTCATGACCATCTGTAGGGGGCGGTGCTCATCTCTGTTTCTAAGCCTGTAGAGCCAGCAAGCTTCCGTGGTCATGTGGCCGGCATGACTATACGCCGTAGCGCACGGAACACCGTTACCTTCCCACCGAAGTGGTCCCTATTTATCTACTTGCATTTAGGTGCTTTCGCACTGCTAGGTTGGCAGGAGCTGGGACAAGCAACAGGCACTCACTCCATCGCGCAGTCTTGAACTCCCAACCTTCTGGTCGGAAAGCCCAGCAGCAGCAGTTTAACCCGCTGCGCCACCACGTCCCATCTATAGACTCTGCCTATCCCTTGGAAAACATACTGCTAAATAATGAGACAGGTACCGCTGGAACGAAAGGGAATGTCATGGCTGCTTTATTCTTTACATACCTTAAATTCTTAAAATTTAAGAATTTTAAAATTCTTAAAATGAAAGACAAGCTTCACCAGGTTGGAACCTGTCAACCTGATTCTGTCTTTGGGTCTAGCACAGCGACTAACTGAGCTATAGATCAGGAAGTTCCTGCTTCGTATCTCATCTGTGCTATGAACCTGGTCCAGAATATTTTGGCAAGGCTATTCCCTGGATTAGCAGGATGGACAGTATCAGACCCATTTTGTTCCAACTTCCCTGGTTTCCAATTTGTTTCCAGGATCAATCCAAAGTGCTGGCTTTTGCCTTTAAAGATTTGCGGCCTGATCCTAAGCAGGCTCTTGCTGGCAGAATAGGCATGGGCGCAGTCACAAACATTCAGTAAAGCACGTTGTGACTACATGGAGGCTGGTGCCATCGGTGGAGAGACCTTGCCCCAACAGGATTCCAACAATTACCAGGCAAGGGTGCAGCAACACCCCAATTTTTACAGGAAGAAGTGGGGTGGCAGGGCAGGGAAGCTGTCAACACCTCTGTTGCTGAAACAATGCTAATTAAGGCTCATCTGATCTCGTGTGCCAACCTCTCGTGAGGCCCACAGAAGCTCTATGGCAGTGGTTCCCAAACTTCTACAGGAGAGTTGGGAACCAGATAAATGTTAGTGTGGGCGGGGGCAGCAGTGATAGTTCTGCAGAGATTGCAGCACTGCTGTTGCCAAGGGTTTTTTTACTTGCTTGGGGGGGGGCAGCGCTGTCTTCCTGCAGGGTCCTGGAGGTTTGCAATCCCCTCTGATGTCCCGTGCAGCTTGTTTACAAAGCCCTTATATCTGTTTACAAAGCCCTTTCCCTGAAAACAAAAAGTAGCTTTAAATCAGAGATAATAGCTTTTTACAGTTAAGTGGCTACAGGGGAGATCAGAAGGGACTGCAACCAGTGGTGTCATCTAATCTCCAGTAGACGGTACACTGGGCGGGACTTACGCGTGATCGGCAGCCCGTCCACTCACTTCTGCTTTCTTCCCGCGTGCCGTGGCGGGTCCCCCGGGCCCGCGGGCGCCCCCCCCCGGGCGAGGGGGGGGATGGGTGGGGGGCGCACCAGGTGCCTGGGCGAGCAAGCGCCCCCTCCGAGGCCAGGGAAAGCCGCGCAGTGAGCGGGAAGAAAGTGGAAGTGAGTGGACGGGCTGTCGATCACGCTAAGTCCCGCCCAGTATACCGTCTACTGGTGAGTAGATGACACCACTGACTGCAACCCTCCAGGACCCTGCAGGAGGCCAGCACTGCCTCTCAGGCAAGCAAAAAAGCCCCTTAGCAGGAGCAGTGCTGAGATCTCTGCAGCACTGTCACTGCTATCCAAGCAGAGCCACTCCCCTTAAAGGAAAAGTATGTTTGGACCACTCTCGGAGTCAGAGAGGCCCGTGCAGACAGACGTGTGCCATCCTCCCTAACTCCGAGAGTGGTCCAAATGTGCTTTACGGTGGCCCTTGTGCCAGACAAACTTTGCTGGCCTAACTCTAGGTTAGGATTGCACCTGTAATGATAATTACTCCTCTGCTGATGGGTATTTTGTGTCCAGAGCCTTCCGTTTGTTTTTGATTTGTTGTAATATACAATGTTCTTTAGACTGTGAGTCCTTTTGGGACAGGGAGCTATTTAGCTTTATTATTTTTACTTGCCTGTAAACTGCTTTTGTGAACTTTGCGTTGAAAAGCAGTATATAAATACTGTTGATTGATTGATTAAATGTTCTTTGTGAGGCACCTTGAATATAATTCATCATAAAAAGGCAGGGTATAGATGCTTAAATAAATAGGATTCTCTAGACAGATCCATTCCATTATTCTCACTTCCACAACACTGGGAAAATAGTACTGGCCAATTTTCAGGATTTTTGTAAGTAGGATTAGAGGCATGGAACACTTTGAATATACTACCCTGTTTCCCTGAAAATAAGACTGGGTCTTATATTTATTTTTGCTCCAAAAGATGCATTAGGGCTTATTTTCAGGGGATGTCTTATTTTTTTCATGTTCAACAATCTACATTTATTCATGTACAACAATCTACATTTGTTCAAATGCAGTCATGTCATCTTCTTCTGGAACATCATCATAACTCTCCAAACCCCGAATTCTGGCCTGAATTTCTTGCATCTCCATGTCCTGTACAACCATCGGCCTCAATCTCTCATGTCCAGCAATAAAGCTCTCCTTAAAAGCTCTCTTTGTCCCTGTAGCCTGTTCGTAGGGCACTGGCAACACAGCTGTCAGTGATTTTATCCCCACTGCGAACATACTACGTAAATGCCTCTGTTTGGCTGACGATCTTAACTGGGCCTTATTTTTGGCGTAGGACTTAAATTACGAGCATCCTGAAAAATCATGCTAGGGTTTATTTTCCGGTTAGGTCTTATTTTCGGGGAAACAAGGTATATAACTGCTAAGAGTAATTGTATTATGTTTACTATTATATATACAAAGATTGAGAGGCAAACTATATTTTACCCAACGCTCTGTGGTTGTTTTATAAATGCTTATAGAGCCATATCCAGTCAATCCCTTCTGTCTTCAAGCTCGAAAGGAGTCCTGAGATAACTGAGAGAACACAATTTTTGCCTATGAGCAATCCCTGGCCTCTCAGTTGACAGTAGGACAGGTAAAGCTTTCCTTGACCTGGGTCAGATAGACAATACTTGGCTAGGTGGAGCACTGGTCTGTTTCTGTATCATGCAGGCTCACAGGTTTTTTGTAAGCATCAGATACCCATGGGTAGGGGCAGTAGTACTATCCAGCCGGTACGCTGGGCGGGACTTACGTTTGATCGGCAGTCCGCCCATTGCGTCACGCCGCGTTCCGCCGCGTTCCGTTCCGCACAACAGCTGAACGCGGCGTGACACAACGGGCGGACTGCCGATCAAACATAAGTCCCGCCCAGCATACCGGCTGGATAGCACTACTGGGTAGGGGTGGGTTTTTCTTTTTTCTTTTTTGCAGTTAAAATATCTGAGTAAAAACACAAAACACCACATTTTGGTGTGAATTTTCCAGAAATTAAAATAGACTACTTTTCCAATTAGAAATAATACTATGGCTGTATCTGCTGACACTATATATCTACCTAGTACACTTTTAAAGCATTTAAAATTAATAAAAATTGAGAACCTGGATTGAGAACATAGAATAAAAACACGTAACACCACGATTTGCTATTTTAATCAAGAAATCCCACCCCTACCCATAGATGTCAAGAAAGTTCATCCCCATGGAATGTACCTGGGATCAGAGAGGTTTGATGACTCAGGGAATGCCTGACCTTCATTCTTTGGCAGGTATAAGGAAAGACTTCCCCATTCCCTTCTCTTTATATGTTCCTTTGCACATCTCTTGTTACTTCTATTGAAATGGGTGGGGATGTCTATATGTCAAAAAGATTCAGTAGAGTGTTACGATTCTCCTAAAAAAAGGAACTATCAGTGTTATTAGAATTGTTATTATAGTACTCCAGTTATTATAATACTCATCACATTCAGCTTCACATTATCCTTACGTGGTAAGCCAGTGTTATTCAAACTGTGGGTCGGGACCCACCTGGTGAGTCACGACCTGATGTCAGGTGAGTCGCGGAAAGCTGGGAGCAGCCATCTTGGAAACTGCAGATCTTACTCTTGTTATATTCCTTTTGTGAGTGTTAATGGTTTGAATTTTCAAGTGAATTTTTTTTTCAAAAAAATTGTTTTTAATTCACCTCTTTTACATAATATTGTGTCCTCATCTTGCTTTCTGTCAGGGATGTTTCATGATTGTACAATTGCTGCAGTCCAAGAATGCCAATTTGTTTTTCTGGAGTGTCATTTTATTATGTTACAATGACAGCACTTTCTGCTTGATGATGTCACTTCCTGCCACAACATCAATTCCAGTGGGTCCCGACATACGTGCCATTCTACAAAATGCGTCCCGGTCTAAAAAGTTTGAATACCGCTGTGGTAAGCCATTAATAGGGCAGAAGATTTAGCCGAGAGGGTTAATGCCTCCGTTTGCCCAAAGATAACAGCTGAAGATCCGAAGGTCGTGAGCTCAAGACTACCGGAAGTCTCTGTGTGCTGCAGACCTTGCAAACTGCGGCTGATTAAAAGCTGAGTTCCAGCTGCCTCATGGGAGGAGGAGTGTGCTGGTCAGCTGCGTCTCTGGGGGAGCAGGGAAGCCTCTTATCAGCCAGCAGAAGACAGATGGTGGCTAAGAAAGAAGGCTAAATCCAGAAAGATCCATCTGTATGAGTGTTGTTCTTGAAAGATAGAACGTTTCTGTAAATTGTAAAAACCTTCGGGTTTGTGAATAAAAGTCTGCCTATGTAAACTGCCTTGAGTTACAGTCATTAGAGAAATCTAGTGATCTTAAGAAAGGTGGTATATAAATACATGTATTATTATTATTATTATTATTATTATTATTATTATTATTATTCCCATTTTACAGATGGAAAATTGAGGTCAAGTGAGTACAACTTGGCCAAGGCCACCCAAAGTGGAGCCAGCCCCTCCACTTACGTCCACTCCAAAAGAGGTCAGCATGACCTTTGGTTTGCATGGTCCTTCCACCCAGCCACAGGAAGGCAGCTCGGAGGAAGCCCCCTGACCCTGCCCATTACACCGTTACTAAGAATAAAACACCATGTGGCCTGAGTTTCCGCTGTGGCTGTGCGTGTGGTCGGATAATTGTACAGCCAGGGCTGCTATAACGGCACAAGGGCTGCAACTGGTGGTCGGTCCACGCTGCCAGGCTTCCCCCATCCCATTATCCCTTTATGAATAGAAACCTAATCCACCTTTGCAAAGGCAACAAGACCAGCAAGGATATTATGTGGTCTTGCAGATGTTTCTGCCAGCTGCAACTTGTCATCTTCAGCTGTGGGTGTGGATGAATCATGTTTTCAGGATCCTCTGGATAGGCCCAGACCAAGGGTGGGGGTGAACTGCCTCTTGGCTATCCAGAGGAACATTGCTTCCAGGGTCAGGATACGCCCCAAGAGGAAGAGCAGTTCCTTCGTTATTGATTATTCAAAACACTTTACATCGCAAGTAGAAAGTCCCAAAAGGGGGTTGCGAAAATTGACAGTACATCCTAACCAAACAGCAGCAAATACAACCAACTCCAACATCAGTCTAATGCAGTGGTTCTCAGGCACTTTAGCACTGGGACCCACTTCTTAGAATGACAGTCTGTGGGGACCCACCAGAAGTGATGTCATGGTCGGAAGCGACATAATCAAGCATACAACAAAATCGAAGCAATTAAAATTGTACAGTAAGTATGCTTAAAATATTTACAATAAGGAAAATCCCTCTTTACCCTCCCAAGCAGTTGCTAATCTCTTTAAAAAAATTCCGCAAACATCCCAAAAGATGCATCTACCTAGGAGTAAGGCTCATTGACTATCACTGTTATCAATGAGTTATCATTTGAGCTATCGTTATCAAGCGTTATCATAGCAGCCTGTTAAAGTACAGATCTGTAACATTTTCCCAAATGTAGTCACATGCCATGGTAGTGTCAAGTCTACTATGCTAAAATTGAAATGAATGGAGACCCACCTGAAATTGGCTTGAGACCCACCATAGTGTGAGGCAATGGTCTAATGGATCAATTACTGAAGGCGGGGGTGGGGGTTCGCGGAGGCTTTAATATGCCTTTTGAAGGAATATATTATTACAGACATGTTAACCTGCACTTCCTCCAAGGAAGGCAACTTAGATGTCCATTTAACCTGTAGCAATTCTGTAAGGTAGATTACACTGAAAAATATTGACTAGCCCAGGGCGCTCCATGGCTAAAATAGTCCAGTTCCTTACCAGCGCACTTACCATATCAAATCAAAAGAATTCAAACGAAAGCCCT
>JAJKFI010000025.1:4871479-4888811 GCA_029204185.1 Lerista edwardsae | reverse complement strand
GTGACGCAACGGGCGGGCTGCCGCTCACCCGTTCGTCCCTCCCAGCGTTCCGGCAGCATGACGCCGCTGGTTAATAGGCACAGTGACAGCTTCTTTCAAGCAGTCTCTCTCTTCAGTTTCTTTATAGGGAGAAAAGATTGAAGATTTAGAGCAGCCATTGTCAACCACTGGCTGCCAATGGGAATGTGAGCCCCCTCTGTTGTGCCTTATCAATTGTCAAAAAACTGACGCTGTGTCTTGACAATTTTAGAACTTCTCAGTGTGCCATGAGATGAAAAAGGTTGAAAATAGCTGGTTCAGAGTATCTTTATATTGCACTGCTTACCTACCAAGTACCATTTCTTCCAGAGAAACTATGAACAGTGTTTTCATCCAGCCAATAACAGAACCTGCATGAACCTAAGGAAGGGTAATGTATTTCCTCTTAGGAAAGACAAATACTCTGTATTGCTGAAGAATTCTGCTAATGTGCCTTTTTTAATGACCCTGCATCTATTAAGAAATTATTGGGGATTCAAGAGCAATGTCCTTCCAAAGAGATTTTGGTCATAGATTTTGGTCATCTAAGTTTCTTTTTCCTGCTTCTCAATTGAATGTTACATTTGTCTGATTTGATTGTTCTAAGATGAGCCTGGTATCTGTAGCAATTCTGGATCAATATTGTTGGAGATTTTGATAGTTGTGTTCTGGTCATGTGTTCTGCAAATTATGAAATAACGCGATCAATCTGACAGCGCAATCCTAATCTGGAGTTAGGCTGGCACAGTTAAGCCAGCAAAGTTTGGCTGGCACAAGGGACACAGTAAAGTATGTTTGGACCACCCTGAGTCAGAGAGGACAGCACACAGATGTGCGCCATCCTTCCTGGCTCCAAGCATGGTCCAAACGCACTTTAAGGTGGCCCTTGTGCCAGCCAAACTTCGCTGGTTTAACTGTGCCGGCCTAACTCCAGATTAGGATTGTGCTCTGATTGTATTTTATATTATAGTGTGTCCCAGTCCCTAGAATGAGGCAATAGAAACATTTAAATAAGTGAGCTAATGTAGATCGTTGGCAAGTGTCATCATTTTCCCTCCCACCCACCCACATATCTCCCAACTTTAGCTTGCTGGTTTGATTTTTTATTGGCTAAGAAAAGTCTTCACTCTTCTGGTTGCAGGGAAAAAAACCAGTGAAAACACGACAAACGATAAGGAACTCCCATGCTTTAAAAAGCATAGATCTACCCAAATCACCATGATAACTGGATGGAACGTCCATGTTTTGAGCAAGTTTGACCTTTGAACTCAGGCTGCTGGGGGCCAACAAAAAGGAAGTCCCCTTGTAAACTCACTTGCAGACTACTGTTGGGTACAGTCGTATGAAATACACTTTGGCTCTGATCCAGCAAGAATCTTCTTGTACACTTGTGTTAAGATACTGTACAGGACTGAAACTTTGGGAGTTTCAGAAGGATAAAACCTAGACAGTAAAAATGCAGTTTCTGGTTTAAAAAAAAAAATAGCCCAAAGTTTTTAGTGGAATTTGCTTTGCAATTACTGCAGGCTCTGTGTAAAGCCGGCTGGCTCACCATTCAAGAAAGCAAGCAAAAAAAGCAAAAAAGAATGGAAATGAAAAGCTCTGACTAATATGTCGGAGTCTCTAAAGGGCTCTTGGCAATTTTTTTTTCTAAACACAAAAAAGAACCACGCCTCACCCTTGCCTCCCCTCCCTCTATTCATCCTCTAGGGCTTGCAGCCAAAAGAAAATAAACCGTACAGCTATCTCACTGACCAAACCTGTACCGTCGCGTAGCTGAATGGGAACACGGCAAGCAAAGCATTTCGGGACAATTATACACCTGTGTAATTACAGTCAGCACAGAATGGACCCCGCCATGTGCGCTTCGCCTTATCCCAGCGCTCATCTTTATATTTAGAAAAGGGAAGAGCAAACCTCGTTAGCGCCATGGAACTGAAAACAAGGTGCCATCTGATCCGGTGACCTCAGATGAGCCTGACTTCAAATGATCTCCAACAGGAGTTGACTTGTCTGTGCAACAGGCAGAAGGCGTAGGTATCATTCAGTGGAGGGCTGGGATGAGCTCGTGCCAGCCTTGGTTCCATTAGTAATCTCGGTTCTTGCCAACAATAGTCAGCGCAACTGTGACCAGGCACTTCGGCCCTGGAAAGACAGTGGGGCCCGTTCGGACAGCGCGACCTCCCACACCGGCCCCTCCTTGGACGTTTGCGCTATGACTACACGGGGTCCTCCCACTTCCTGGCTGAGACTTTTTAGCTGAGTAGCGCATTTTTAAAGTAGCATTAACAGTGCGCATAGAGGAGTGGTCAGATTCACAGCCCTGTGATTGAGTTCTAGCATGCCACAGTATGGGAGCGGTGTGCATGCTCACGGAGGGGCTGGCTCGCTATCAGCTCAGATAGGAATTGCACTTGACAGCCGCCTCATGCCTGCCACAGGAAATGGCAGTTCTATTTCTCTATCCTGCCTAGTAAAACATAACGCCCGACATGACATCATCCTATTGCGGGTTTCACACCCTGCCCCACTTAACTAGTTCAGTGTTATTCAAACTGTGGGTTGGGACCCACTTGGTGGGTCGCAGAAAGCTGGGAGCAGCTATCTTGGAAGCTGCAGACCTTACTCTTGCTATATGCTGTATTGAGTGTTTGATTTTTTTAAAAAAAATTGTTTTTAGTCCAGTGCTTTTGCAGACTATTTTGACCTAATCTTGTTTTCTGTCAGGGATGTTTCATGGCTGTGCAATTGCTGCAGTCCAAGAGTGCCAGTTTGCGTTTCAGGAGTGTCATTTGATTACGTTACAATGACGGCACTTCTTGCCTGATGATGTCACTTCCGGCTGACATCACTTCCAGGTTAACAACATCACTTCTGGTGGGTCCCAACACGAGTGCCATCCTAAAAGTGAGTCCCAGTCCAAAAGGTTTGAGAATCACTGAACTCATTGCTTCACATGGAAGCTGAATACCCTAGTGACACAATGTGTCTTACCATATGAGAAAGAGTGGGCAGCAGTAGTGGGATCTGCAAATGAAGAAGTGGAACGCTGGGCGGGACTTAGGCGGGGCTACCGTTTGATTGGCAGCCCATCCACTCCATTCCGACACCCCCCCCCTGCTTGCCGCGCGGGCTGCCCTGGCCTCGGAGGGGGCGCCTGCTCGCCCAGGGGGGAAGGGTGCAGGCACCCCCTCCAAGGCCAGGGCAGCCCGCACGGCGAGTGGGGGGGCGTCGGAACGGAGTGGACGGGCTGCCAATCAAATGGTAGTCCCGCCTAAGTCCCGCCCAGCGTTCCACTTCTTCATTTGCAGATCCTACTACTGGTGGGCAGCCATTACTTACGGGGGTGACCACGTGGGAGATGCAACATGCATTTCTGACTTGAGACAGCTGAACGATAGGCTCCTAAGAGCTGTTTGGGCACATGCATCTGTACACGTAGAGTATTCCTTCGTTTCTGTAGGAATCGCAGTTCCTCATCCTGCAACCAGCAGCAAGTATGACCGAAGTTATCCACAGGGCAGGAGCAGTCTGTGGGCATAACATGGGTCTACAGACAGAGCTTGTCCCAGCTCCTGCCAACCTAGCAGTTTGAAAGCACCTAAAAATGCGAGTAGATAAATAGGGACCACTTCGGTGGGAAGGTAACCGCGTTCCGTGCGCATGCCGGCCACATGACCACGGAAGCTTGTCCTCAGACAAACGCCGGCTCTACAGACTTAGAAACGGAGATGAGCACTGCCCCCTACAGTCCATCACGACTAGACCATTCGGTCGTGGGGAAACATTTCCCTTTTTACAGACAGAGGTGGGATGCTCAGAAGTGCCACGGTGCACAGGTCTGTGAACCCAGGCTACTCTCTGCCTTAGAAATACAGGTGTGCCCCAGTATCCACTGATTCTGTATCCATAGTTTCAGTTATCCACAGATACCATGGATGCTGGGATACCTACTAAAAAAGATAGGGGAACACAAAACAAATCTTTTTTTTAACCTTTTTGCAGCAAAACTACTGATGCTCCCCTATCTTTAAAAAAGGCATCCCCATTATCCACGGTTTCAGGTATCCACGGTGGGGTCTGGAACGAAACCCCAGCAGATATAAGGGTATGCATGTAAATCATGCAAAATTAGCATAGTTGCATGCAGTGCTTTGATTTTCCTGGTGAATTTTAACTGCAAAATTTAACAATAACAACCCCTGCCACCTGGTAGGTGGGTTGCTTGATATACTATAATAAAATAAAAATTCCTGAACAGTAACAACATATAAAAATCCAATTAAAACAGTTGGGTTTTTTTAAAATGAGAAAGGAAATGAATGCCAAAAGGAAAACAAGTGAATACAAAAAAGTGTGAAAGAAGAACATGCTTCTGTTTCTGGAGAAAAAGGGATGGTAAAAGACAGACTCTCTCTCTCTCTCTCTCTCTCTCTCTCTCTCTCTCTCTCTCTCTCTCTCTCTCTCTCTCTCTCTCTCTCTCTCTCATGGCCTAATCCATCTCATGCGTTTGCTGTCAGGATGAAACACAACTCTGAACCCCTTGGGGAAAGGGTGGGACACAGATATAATAAGTATTATAAATCTTGAAAACTGTGGCAAGATAGGCAAAGATTAATATCTTGAAGATGTGAGTTCCTCTCCCAAAATCTCACCACAAAAAAGACCACACCAGACCAAAAACCCTGACCTGAGGGGTAATTGTGGGATCCTCAAACTGCAGGAGGTGTCTGAGCAAAGGCAGCCTCCAGAGAGATTCCAAGCACAGACCTCTTAACACAGCTATACACAAAACACAAGGGTCTGGGCTGTCTGTGGAGCTGCACTGGAAAGCTGTTTGAAAGCAATTTGTTGGGGCAACAGCTTGTATCACTGTTAAATATCCTGGATATAATTCAGGCTTCTTCTCAAAGTTTATAGAACACTTTGGGTAGTAAAAGTCTTTCAAAAGGAGCAGGAATCCTTGTACAGAGAGAGAGAGCCTTCTGGGAGAGAAGCCCATCTTTTCATTAATTCTGCTATGCTATGTAAGCTGCCTTGTGAATTTTTGTCTGCGCATGTGAAAAGCAGTGTATGTATGCGAGCACAATCCTAGCCTGGAATTAGGTCGGCAGAGTTAGGCCAGCAAAGTTTGGCCAGCACAAGGGGCACCGTAAAATTTGCTTGGACCACTCTCAGGGTCAGAGAGGCCAGCACACGGTTGTGCACCATCCTCCCTGACTCCAAGAGTGGTCCAAACACGCTTTATGGTGTCCCTTGTGCTGGCCAAATTTTGCTGGCCTAACTGTGCCAGCCTAACTCCAGGTTAGGATTGCGCTATGTATGTATGTATAGATACAACCACCACCACGATAACAGTATTTATAATATGTTGCTTGGAACAGCAAGAATCTTATGAAAGTCCAGGTTGATTATCCCTTATCTGAACTGCTTGGGATGGGGAGGTGTCCAGATTTTGGATTTGTCTGGATTTTGGACTAACTGCGTAAATATGGGAAACGCTCCCTCTTGCGCTTTTCATTGTTACTCATTTGGGTGTCTCCTGGGCTCTTTGACATTTTTCAACCATGTCTGTAGAGGCACACACCACAGAGCAGAGAACAGGACGTACGTACATCACTTGACCCGCTCTTAGAAAAGATGGGGAGGTTGGCCTGACTGAGAAAAAATTCAATCATTATTATAGTGCAATCCACCTTGAGTTCCATGATGGAGGAAACTGGGGTGCACATAAATAAATAATACAGGACAAATACATGTTGGGGGGGGGGCTAATCCTAAATTGCACTGGAACGGCAAGGCTGGTGGGCACATTTGCGCCCTTGCCCCAGGAGAGGCTCTGGCCGCCTCATAGGGTTCCTCGGATCTGCACTTGCTGAATAGCAGGCGCAGATCCGAAGAAGCCACATGGCCTGAATTAGGGCCGTGGGGCCTCCCGATGGAGCTTAATGGCTGCATCCCAACCCGCCCCCTTCCCCGGGCTAGCACGGCCACTGGACCGCCCACCCAAAGGTGGCTTGGTACCAGCGCTCTTGGGCTGACGCTACTGGTACTAGTTGGCACTCCCACATTGGCACTAGCGATGTTGCAAACAATAAACTAAGTAAACAATAATTTATAGATCTCAGAAGTGAACCTAAAATTGAATAGTGAGGGGACCAAGAAACAACCCCATGATGGGAAAAATTAACCAGAAGAAAAAGAAAACCAAAAACTAGGGAGAGCAACAGCCAACAAGGACGACTGCTCCTCAGAACACACCAAATACAGATTGTGCATTGCAAAGAACCATCGCAGTGGTGCGCAAACCGCTTCCAGGGAAGCTTGTCTGCCATTACGTGTCTTTCTGAAGAACCACGGCCCGCATCTGAGACACCTGAGCCTTCCACAGAACCCAGCTTGGAAGCCGTGGCGTTCCTAGAAGGGGGGCAAAATGCTAAGCTTTGCAGGAGCCTGAGCTCCTGAGTTAAGTTGTGCAGGCAAGCCGCAAACGGCTGTGAAGATGAGGTGGTGGGGCCGCTTCACCCAGGAGCTCAGGCTCCTGCAAAACCTAGCATTTTGCCCTCCTCTAGGAACGCCACTGCTAGAAGCCTCTGTTTTGGAAGATGGACCCAACTTTTTCCACTGGCACACACCACACTGAGAAGCACGAAAGGCTCCTGAACAATGACATGTACAAATGAAAGGATGCTGATTACTTGGCAGGCCGAGGTTAACCTTGCCTACAATTGTGCAGACAGACATGGGTGGCAACCACCACCCCTTCCTTCCTACCCCTTCTACCTCTAGATTTCCAAATAGTTGCATTTATGGCGACTGTGGGCTCCTCAAAAGATGTGGGAGGAGTGAGGGGGAAGAAGCTAATTATACCCCACACCCACCCTGAAATTTGGGTGGGGATCCTTCCCCCTATAATTACACCCACGGGAGCTCAACATTCATGGTTTCAGTGTGTTCATCTTGCTGGGCTACAAAACCCGGGTCAGTTTGACCAGACTACAACTGCTTGGATTCTGTGCTGTTATTATCATTTCTATGTCAAATTTCACTGTGACTTTCAACTAGGTATATGATGCAGACACTTAATATTGTCCTGCAATGTCTATTATCTCGAAAGGAAGCTCAAAACGGTTAAGTTGGAAACACAAACATCCTCTAAAGCAGTGGTTCCTGAACTGTGGGTCAGGAAACCACCAGTGGGGTGTCAGCCAATTTCATGTGGGTCGCAAAGCACCTAGAGCAGCCACATTGAAAATGCGGGAAGATGGGATGCTGGAAAGGGAGAGGGCTGTGTGGCTGTTTTGCTTGTGTCAGGGTTGTAAAACGACTTTTTTCTCTCTGTTTCACTTTGCTATTGGAAAATGACTGAGAAATAACCCAATTTATTACTGCATTCTCAGGAATGTAGCAGGTTCTGGCATCACAACGGCGGCACTTCCAGCCATGACATCACTTCCAGTGGGTCCCAGACAGATTGTCATGCTAAAAAGTGGGTCCTGGAGCGAAAACATTTGAGAATCCCTGCTCTAAAGATTATCAAGTCTCAGAAACAGGAATCTTAGAAATTTTTTTTTGGGGGGGGGGATTAAAGGACTAAGTACCTCGTCTTCACCTGTGCTGATAAAAATCAACTTGGAGTACGTGGCTAGAAGTCACCTCAAGAGGTCTTTTGGACCATCCTCCTGCCTCATCAACCTAACCCACATAAACGATGGGTCCAATCCTATGCTTCCCTAGGGCCCAGGGCTACAGTGGAGCCAAAATGGCTACCGCTGTATGCAGTGAGGCCTGGGAAGCAGCCGCAGGTCTCCTCAGGAGAAGGGAACATTCTTTTAACCTCTGTCGTCCGACAGGTCTACACAGATCTGCGCCCGTATTTGAGTGAGTGCAGAACCGAGGAAACCTGTGTCGAGTTTCCCAGCTCAGAAGGGAGCATCGGATACAGTGGCAGTGTCTACCGCCACCTCCACTGCCCTCCCGGGCCCAGCCCGCCAGTGGTGTCAGCCTACCGGTTCGCTGGGCGGAGTTTCTTCGCTCGCTGGGAGGGTTTCCGCTGCAGCGGGCGGGCTTTCGCCATTACGCAACGGGAGGCAGCGAGCACGCTGCCGATCACCACGGAAACCCTCCCAGCGAGCCAAGAAACTCCGCCCAGCGAACCGGTAGGCTGACACCACTGCAGCCTGCCCTGTGGTCTACCCGCCCCCCCCCCCCCGCCCCCCCCCCCCCCCCCCCAACCCCCCCCCCCCGGGCCCGCGAGGGCAGTGGCGCCACTGCAGCCCGCCCTCTCGTCTACCCTCCCTCCACCCCGTCCCACCCCCTCCCCGCCTTCCTCTCGCCCTGAGAAGGATCCCTGCCTGCCCTGGTGGTGGCGTAACGTACTCCCGGAAGCTCCAGCAATGTGTCATTCCAGCGCTGAAGCCCAGCATTGACTAGCACTGCCCTCAGCACCAGCCGAGCATCGTTACCACCTTACAGCACTTTGTGTGCTTGCAGAGCCGGAGGTAAGTCATGAGCACGCGGGGGTAGCCCCATAGGGCCAAGCTGTAATCCAACCCAACGCTTGACTATGCAAGGCTGAGATCTTCCTCCATTGGTGAACCTGTATCTGGATCTCTAGGGCTCCTGGGAACAAGCCCTGTTAGACACCAGCCAGGAGCAAACGTACCCCAAGCATGTTGTTCTACCCAGTGGCCAAAGCTGCCACTGGGGAGCTCTGGGTGGGAGGGGAAAGAACAGCTCCTGTAGGTGAGCAAAGGGGAAGGGAAGGGTGAACCACATTGGGGGTGGGGGTGGGGAAGAAGCAAATGGGGCAAGCTGGAGGGGAGAGGAGGAGAAAATGGGGCACATGCAAAGCAACTGAACACCCAAGGGGACCCTGAACTGGACTGTGGACCCCACTGGCAAAGTCTCTGCCCCCCAGAGTTCTGTTCCATTGACAAGGAACACCGTCATTGAGAAAGACACCTTGGTTGAAAGACTCAGAGCGCAATCCTAAACTGGGGTTAGGCCGGCACAGTTTGGCCGGCGCCAGGGCCACCGTAAAGCACGTTTGGACCACTCTCGGAGTCAGGGAGGGTGGCGCACACCCAGCTTAGGATTGCGCCCCCAGTATTTGCATTCAATGTCATAAAAACTCCTTTCGGCATCAACAAGACCCACAGCTAAGGTCTTCAGGGTGTGTGATACTTTGTGGTGAAGGTTATTGCTACCGTGTGGTTCCAGCCGTGCCCTGCAGCTGGCCTTGGCCCAGGCATGAGCACGGCAGGCGAGAGATTCGGTCCTGCAAAAACACGGCCGGCAAGAGGAGAGCAAGCTCAGAGGGCTTACCTAGCATGCATAATATCCACTGCTTGGGGCTCTAGCCCACTAGCTTTACCATACACAAATGCTGGCAAGGGAGATGCGTATTTTTTTACAGGAGATATTTTTTTCCTCTGACATGGCGGCTCCGAGTTATTTGCACGCATCACCTTGGAATGCTTCAAACAGCTTTGTAAAGGAGGCTATTATTATCCTCATGTTGGAGATGGAGAGTGTCGGAGGGGGCTTGCCTAAGGACACACACTGTGAGTTCCTGACAAGGGATGTGATGAGAAGCGGGGACTCCTTGATGGGTATCTCAGGCTTAGCCATTATTTTACACCCGTTCCCAATTAATTTAATAGGCAGAATACCTGTCTCTGCTAGTTTTGGCGAGCTCTGAACTTTTGTCCAACTGTGGAAAACGAGCCGTTCGTCCTAATGTTGCTTTGGTGTTACAACGAATTCCGGCAGCATGTGCAGAACTCTGAAATGCTGAAAATTTAGCTTGAAGGTTGAGCAGCACGGCAGTTGTGTAAGATGCAGAGGCAGATCTAAGGGAGGGCAAAGCTCTAAGTTTTGCAAGAAGCCTCACCTTGCAGGGGAAGCCACTCCTTTCCTGCACCGTTTTAGCCAATCCTCACAGGGAAAAGCAACATCTTGGCGTTGCTTACTGGCTACAGCAGCAAGGGACAGGAGGGATTTACATGACAGGGTAAGGCTTCTGGCAAAACTTAGAGCTCTGCCCTCCCTGTAGATCCGCCTCTGGTAAGATGCAAAAAGGACTGAGTGTAATATGTTCAAGCTGCCATCCCAGGGCTAGAAAGGCCCTATAACTCAACAACAGAGCTTATGCCTTGTACCCAGAAGTTCCCAGGTTGAATCCCTTTTGTCATTTCCAGGTAAAAGCTAAAAGTATTATCTCCTGCCTGAGACTCTGGAGAGCTGCTCACTTTCTGAAGAAGTATAATGCTACTCAGCTTTTGGGGGAAAAAATCACATTTGTTACATAAAGCGGTTTTGGAGTCATAAGGAAATCATCTTTTTAAGAGTGCAATCCTAACCTGGAGTTAGGCCGGCACAGTTAGGCCAGTGAAGTTTGGCCAGCACAAGGGACATCGTAAAGTGTGTTTGGACCACTCTCAGAGTCAGAGAGGCCAGCACACAGACATGCGCCATCCTCCCCATCTCTGAGAGTGGTCCAAATGCCCTTCACGATGGCCCTTGTGCTGGCCAAACTTTGCTGGCCTAACTGTGCTGGCCTAGGTTAGAATTGCACTCTTAGGTGAATGTTTTGTTCATAAATTATCTCTTTGCTGGTGTCCCCAACCAACTCTGTGCAGCTACATTTGCTCATCCTTCTTTTTTGCTACCCTTGCCCTTCCTTTGCCGTCCTCCGTGTGCTGTCTCCCCCCCCAGTCAACATTTCTTCTGATAATGTTTCCACCCCACCTTCCTATCAAAGATATTCAAGACAGCTAAACAGGAAAGCCAATACAAGCAAGGCATTCATCCACCATTAAAGGCGATCTAAGAGCATCACTGATCCAAATAAAAAGCATCAGAATCAAGTAGCTGCAGTCAGACAACCCCTCCAAAGTGTCATTGAAGAGGCAGCATCCGCAAAGGTCCGCTGAAATGCAAAAAGTTGGAGCTGCCTGCCAAAGGAGAAGCCACCGTCAAGCTACCGCACAAATCAAGTTGTCACGAACAAGTGCAAGATGCTGCTGAGATTTCTCCTGGAGCAAAACGGAGAGCAAATTTGAGACTTCTCCTCAAGCAAAATATGCAGGAGAGTTTGCAAAAAGTGGAAAGAGTTCCAAAAAGATAAGCTACATTTCTTGTGGGGGGGGGGGGGCTTCTGAGCTTCCTTAGAATTTTACCTGAGAGACGTTCAAAGCGAACTTGGATGTTCTTCCTCAGACAAACCATCTGAAAAGGGTCCAGGGAGGACAACCAAGTTTCACACCGCCCCCCCCCCCAAACTCCATGGGCGCCACCCGCAAGCCCGCAAACAGAGAAAAGAGCACAAAACATGGTACATTAGCAAGTTAACATTTCCCCCCCCCTCTCAGATACTGGAGGGGTTACTTGCTCCTAAGTGGGAAAGACCATTAATATCCCAGCAACATCTCAGAAACTCCGTCAGTGCTCTGATGGATCTGACAACATTGTCAGAGCCCCCTAATCTTGACACGATTTCAAGAAATTCATACTCTGACAATCAATCAATTGCTAAAATCATCTGTACTCCGTTCCACAAAACTCTCACTGGCATGATGAGACCCCAGCTGTCTCTCACTTCAAGGAGAAGCTGCACAAGCAAAATATTCATGAATGGGCACACAGTAGAGCCTTTTTTCAGATAGATTTCAGGTACTGACAGTGTAATCCTATGCATGCCTACTCAGAAGCAAGTCCCACTGTGTTCAATGCGGCTTACTCTCAGGAGAGTGCTATAGGATGGCAGCCTCGGTTCCTAGTTTGGTTTTGCACAAGTTCTCAGCTACTGGAAGCAAGAAGTTAGAACTGAGGGACTATCTACTATACAGCCATGGTTAATATTCCCTACCATTAGTATAGGGAAAGAGTGTACTGTATATCTTTTTCACTAAGATGCACTAGGAATGTTTGCAGCATGTTTTAATTTAGAAAAAACTGGGGGGGGGGGGGAGAGAGAGAGAGAGAGAGAGAGAGAGAGAGAGAGAGCACATGCCAAGGCACCAAAGCACCTTGTATTTGCAAGGAACACTACACAAAAATTGCACAAAGCTATGTACAAGGCATTCAAACCTAAGCTTCCCATCACAATTACTTCATAGTGATAAGGCAGCTTCTTGTGTTTTCCGTGCACGACAGTTTCTCGGAGAACTGTGGAACCGATTGCTTTGAACAGTGTGAAAACTACAGCGGTGAGCTGCAGCTGCAATTCACTCCAGGTAAGACTTTGCTCACAGTCACTAATGTGTAAAGCGGCAGCAACCGAAAAGGCTGAATAAGATCCCCCGATCCACCCCTCCGCACACAAAAGAAGGTGCCAACAAAACTGCCAAAAGCCAAGATCTTTCCAACAGCGGACACATGTGAAAATCCAACCTGCGCAAAATCACAACACGGTGCTCAGGAACGAAGATTCTTTAATGCCACATTTTGCCAGCCAACCCCCCCCCCCCCACAGAAATACCCTTGAATCCAGACTGCCAAATCTGAGAAGCCGTTACTATATATGGAATTGACATCCAGCGAAGATGCCAGCATTTTGGGGAGGCTTCAAGAAGCAAATCCAACAGGAGAGCTGCCGCTTCTCCTCTGAACGGCAATTAACGCAACATGTTGACCGTGATAGACCATAAAAGAGAACAGTAAACCGAAACAGGCTGCTGCACTCCAGGCAGACTGGAAACATTTTTTTTTCCCCAATTAACCAAATTAGCCTCTGCACAGAGATGACAGGCTGCTTCCTCCTGATTCAATAAACTTGGAAGCGCTGGAAAGAAAAGGAGGAAAATCAGCTCCCCACCAGCCTTTCAGGAAAGCAGCAAAGCAGGGCAGAGAGGACAGCTCAGCGACCTACCTCACCAACTCTTCCTCTCCTCTCCTCGGGCGCCTGCGGTCATGGAATGGGCTACTCTGCTCTAAAGAAATCTCAGCCAAAAAGCCATTCTCTCGCAGTGTCTGGGGCAGAATGCAGTCGGCTGTCGCTCATCCGCAAAAGGAAAGTTAAGCCCTTCTAGGAGCGGTTCGGAGGGTTCCCTCCCACCACTCCCTGCTCTCAACCAAAAGAATTTGGCAGCCTGCCCTGGCTGTCCACCTGTACGAAAGGCTTGCCGGAACGTGGGGGAAGCCAGCGGCTCGTTGGCCATGTAATGCCCTCCCTGCTCCCACGCATGGGACTGGGCTCTGCTTCTGAAAAGCTAGCTCTGCTTCTCCATAAAAAAGAGGAAACAGAAAGGAAGGCACAGACGTCTGCTGTCCTCTGTTATTCCAGACGCAGGCTCCGAATCCCTTCGGAAAGACGAGTTATATTGTAAGTTATACTGCAGGATGAGTTTTAATGTAAGTTTAAGAGAAGCTAGCTTTGCACTTTTGACACAGCCCATGGGTAGGGGTGGTTTTTGTTGTTGTTGAAAATCACTTTCTGGGCGTTAATAACCACCTTTGGGTGGTTAAAATATCTGAATAAACACACAAAACACCGCATTTTGATGTTTTAAGGTATCTCCCAGAAATTAAAATAAGACTCCCTTTCTAATTCGAAATACTACTGTGGCTGCATCTGCTGACACTATATCACCTGTAGCATCGACCCAGTACATGATATAGCATTGAAAAGCACTTAAAATGAATAAAAATGAGAACTTGGAATGAGATCGTAGAATAAAGACACACAATACCGCAATTTGGTATTTTAATCAAGAAAATTTGGGGGAAAAAAATCACCAAATAACCCCACGCCCCTCCCCAGGGGGGTTCTCATATGAAGGAGTGCAATACTGAATGAAGCCCCTCCGCTTGCATTGGGTGCAGGATTTGGCTAGCTCATCTTCCATTTCTTGGTAGGGAGGACTTGCTGCTCCCACACCAAACGCAACACGTCAGTCAATGTGCAACATGCAGAAAGCATTTGCACAAAGGAAATACTGTCTTGTCTGGCCAACGTAACAACCCATCTTTAAAGAAAAGCTGAAAATGGCTGTGGCATTCTGTCCAGTCTCTACAGCAGGCTGCACACGAACCCACCGAAACCGTTTCAGCAAATTCTGCCCCCCCCCCCACACACACAAATAATAGTTTATCTAAACACAGCATGGTGGAAAGAGGTGTACAAGTCATGCCTCGTTATCTGCTGATACTGGGGTCCACCTTTAAATGCCTTGCAAAAAGCGCCAAAATCCAGCTGTTCGCACCGTTAAACCACACCAGTTGCAAGCTTCTCAGAGTTAGCTTTAAAGACCCACTTCTGGGTGTTTTGCTCCTCCATTGTCACCCCAGAATGGGTGAGAGGTGGGTCTTTAAAGCTGTTTTCCTACTGATGTGGCATCCACAGATTTGATATCCACTAGGAGTTCTGGAAAAGAACCCCAGTGGATAACAAGGCTCGACTGTATGTTCTAAGAAAAAAGAGTAGATGACCACCTTTTCTCTCTCCTGAAAGCAAAGCCAAGACTATGATGACATTAAACACATTCTTCTTTTTCCATCTGTGGTAATGGCAGCCTCCCTCCTGAGGCAAATAAACAATAGGAATATAGAAAATAGTTGCTGCCCTGCATTTGCTCAATATTATAATACAGTGGTATTCAAATCTTTTAGACAGGGATCCACTTTTTAGAATGGCACTCATGTCAGGACCCACTGGAAGTGATGTCATTAACCTGGAAGTGATGCCATGGCAGGAAGTGACATCATCAAGCAGGAAGTGCTGTCATTGTGACATAATCAAATGACACTCCTGAAATGCAAACTGGCATTCTTGGACTGCAGCAATTCTACAACCATGAAACATCCCTGACAGAAAGCAAGATGAGGACAAAACGTGATGTAAAAGCCCTGAATTAAAAAAAAAATTTTTTTTAAATAACCTCACTTGAAAATTCAAACTGTTAACACTCACAGAAGGAATATAAAAAGAGTAAGGTCTGCAGTTTCCAAGATGGCTGCTCTCAGCCTTCTGCGACCCACCTGATATCAGGTCTTGACCCACCAAGTGGGTCCCAAACCACATTTTGAATATACAAAATATACAAATATACAAATATACAAATATACAAATATACAAATATACTGCTATAATATACAAAAACCTCAGGCTTCATTTATATCTTCTTATATCTTCTAGTGATTCTCAACCCTTTCAGCACTGGGACCCACTTTTTAGAATGACAATCTGTGTGGGACCCACCGGAAGTGATGTCATGACCAGAAGTGTTGTCCTTGTGATGCCAGAGCCTGCTGCTTTCCTGAGAATGCAGCAATAAGCTGTGTTATTTCTCTGGGCGCAATCCTAACCAACTTTCCAGTGCTGACATAGCTGTGCCTATGAGGCATGTTCTTCGTTCTGCAGTGGAATAGTAGTCATGGAGGCCTCCTCAAGGTAAGGGAACGTTTGTTCCCTCATCTCACAGCTGCATTGCCCTTACCCTGGTGCTGGAAGCTTGGTTAGGATTGCGCCCTCAGTCATTTTCAATTAGCAAAGTAAGTCAGAACGAAAAAAGCCTATTTACAACCATGACACAAACAAAACAACCACACAGCCCTTCCTCTGTCCAGCATCCCATCTTCTCATATTTTCAATATGGCTGCTCTAGGTGCTTTGCGGCCCACCTGAAATTTCCTTGCCACCCACTGGTGGGTCCTGAGCCACAGTCTGGGGACCACGGTTCTAGACATTACATACAGTTGCCACACTTTTACAATGCAGGCATTCAGAAATAGGTTTAGTGGTGTTTGAAACCATGGAAGTGTGCACAGGGCTGGAACGTCACGTGAAACTTCTGCAGGTCAACCGACTGCCCCACCAAGTTCAGTACTATCTATACCAGTGGTTCTCAAATGTTTTAGCACCGGGGCCCACTTTTTAGAGTGACAATCTGCCTGGGACCCACCAGGACCCACTGGTGAAGTGATGTCATGGCCAGAAGTCCTGTCATGGTGACATCAGAGCAGGGTCCCCAGTCGGTCCCAAACCACAGTCAGGAACACTGGTCCATACTGATGGGCAATGACATCCCAGACCTTCAGGCCATGATCTTTGCAAGACCTACCTGGAAATACCAGGGACTGCTGAACTCAGGACCTTCTGCATCAAAGCAGGACCATGACCTCCTGGGTCTGGCCCCTTTCGAGCCTGATTAAATTTCATGCAACAGCACCATCATCCGCAACACCAAGAGGGCAACGAAATCAAGACATTTCCTTCGGCCAGGGGGGAGCCAAGGCTATCTAGTCACATTGATTTAATTGTTTTAATTATTAAATCCAGAGTTGAAGCACAGGTCACTAGTGGTCATTAGAGCCCCATATTATTCTGCATAGACATTTTTGGAATGCGCATAAGAGAAAAATATAAAATGAAATATCAGCACTATGTCGTATTGGCCTTGGGTCTTTTTGGTGTTTTTTTAAATAGCCAGCTTTCTCTTATTAGTTCTATTTTTTAAAACCTACTTGTGGCTGATCCCTGCTTCCTCCAGAAGCCCTTCTGACCTCAAGCACACATCTGGAAGCTGACGGAATAAGTCACTGGAGGACTGCGGAGCTCTACGGCTCTCTGACTCACAGCCCAATCCTAAGCAAGGCCAACATAGCAAGACCGACATAACAGGGCTGTATCCTAAAGCCCATTAAGAGGCGGCAGCAGCAACGTGCAGGACAAGGGGAGGTTTTCCCCTTGCACCCGCGTAAGCCCGGTCGCCCCTATTGGCCTGCTCAGATCTGCGCCTGCTGTTTTGCAGCTGCAGAGGAACGTGGACAGGAGCAGCCTGAATCGGGGCCGCCCTAGCCGGGGACGGGCTTTAGGATTTGGCACTACGACCGGCGGGCGGGAAAGCGGCGGAACGCAGCGTGACGCAACGGGCAGACTGCCGCTCAAAAGTAAGTCCCGCCCAGAGTACTGGGTGAATAACACCGCTGGGGTGCGCTCTCAAAGACTCAGGCCTGGTCTCCCCAGGCAGCACAATGAATTGTTATAATTCTGTGGGGGGGTGGAACGGGCTACACCAGTGATTCTCAAAATGTTTTAGCTCTGGGACCCACTTTTTAGAATGACAATCTGTCAGAACCCACTGGAAGCCACGCCGCTAACCCAGAAGTGATGTCTTGGCCAGAAGTGACATCAAGCCAGAAAATGTTTAACATTTCCTCCCCCATGACAAAATCAAATCAAATTACATAAATTAAAAGTTTACAATAAGTTTAAAAGTGTATTTAAAAGAAAGAAGCCTCCCAGGCAGTTGCTGGTGTGCGTGTGTGTGTGTGTGTGTGTGTGTGTGTGTGTGTGTGTGTGTGTGTGTGT
>JAJKFI010000025.1:4823641-4866237 GCA_029204185.1 Lerista edwardsae | reverse complement strand
TCTTCTTCTTCTTCTTCTTCTTCTTCTTCTTCTTCTTCTTCTTCTTCTTCTACGAGTGCCGATGGGGCGTCTCCCTTGCACCAGCCGGACTCAGCTGGTGCAAGGGAGGTTCTGAGAGGAAGGAGGGCAGGGAATGGCTAGTTCTGGGCAGGCCGGCCCAGGTAGGAGGCAGGGCCAGGAAGCGACAATTAGGCTGCATTCTAGGCCTTGTGGGGAGGCCGCACGGCCCCAATTCGGGCTGCATGGCTTCCTTGGTTCTGCACCTGCTAATAGCAGGCCCGGATCAGAGGAAGCCCATGGGGCGTCCGGAGCCTCCCCAGGGTAAGGGGACAAACATACCCTTGCCCCAGGGAGGCCCCCCAACACACCAAAGGTGCATTGGATTTGGCCCAGGCCCTCCGGCCTCGCCAATCCAGCGCACCTTAGGGTTGCGCTCTCAGACTCCACTCCTGCTTGGACCTTCCCTCCCTCCCACCCCGCCTGCCTGCAAATTCTAGTGAGTTATTATCTCCATTTTCAAAGGAGTTACAAAAGCTGTGTAAGTATTAAGGACTAGCGGGCTTACTCCGTCCAGGGTTGTGATGTGCTTAGCTGGCTGCAGTTACTGACACGAGGATGCAGACTGGTCTCCTGCCAAATCCAGGAAGGAAGCTTGCTTTATGGCTGAAAATCCGAAGACCCAGACTGTGAAGAAGAGGGCTGGGGAGGCTGGCTGGAGAGGGAAGGGGTGACACGTATTCTCCATGTGCAGGAATGAGCAGCCTGCCCCACAGGTGTCCCTACAACAAGGGAGAGCAGAGAAGGCTGCTGCTGCCTCCTAATCTGTCCTGCACCCTCCACTTCTGGCAGCCGGGCAGTGCCATGTGGGCAGTGGGACCAATCACCTCCTGCCATATTGCGAGGCACCAGTAGGGGTATCGGAATCACTGGTGAAAAGCACTGCTCTGCAGAGAGCACCAGTCACCCAACGGTGCAGAAGACTGAAAGGTCCCTTCAGCTTTCCTGCGCCGAGCTGAACAATTGGCAAATCGTGTGGTAATAAAACTTTCCTTCCTTCCCTTCCTTTCCTCGTTTTAGCTACAGGCAAATATTTAATATTGCTTCTCCCAAACGAAAATATATATCCAGCTGACCTGGTTTCTCTCCCCCGTATCACATCTTAACAGTGCTCCAAGGTTGAGAACATATTGACCGAGTTTCAGTCGGAAATGACACTCTTTATAGCCTGACCGCAAATCCGACACAGAGGAAAAAAAGACACATTCATGTGGAAAATCTGCTCCAGTCCAAGCGTGGCAATACATGCCCTGCCTCTTCCAAGCACCCCTTCATTGGTTTATCCCCTTCACTGCTGATCACTTCCTAGGGGCAGGTCCTTGCACCACCCTCCCTGACTCCAAGCGTGATCCAAACACTCTTTATGGCACGGTTTGCGACGTTCCTGGGCCAGAATGAGTCACTTGAGCTGGCCTAACTGTAAGTTAGGATTGTGCCCTAGAGCAGTGATTTTCAATCAGTGTGCCGTGAGTGGCCCATTCGTGTGCCACCCGTGTTCTGCGGAAATTTGGAGCACACCAGTTGAAAATAGCTGAAAATTTCTTCTGGTTTCTGTGGTGCTGTTTCTAGGGAAACTAGTCTCTGTAGTAGCTAAGGGTGCAATTCTAACCTGGGGTTAGTCCAGCACAGTTTGGCCGGCACAAGGGACACCATAAAGTATGTTTGGACCACACTCAGAGTCAGAGAGGCCAGCACACAGATGTGCGCCATCCTCCCTGACTCTGAGAGTGGTCCAAACATGCTTTACAGTGGCCTTTGTGCTGGCCTAACTGCGCTGGCCTAACTCCGGGTTAGGATTGCCAGGTTAGGAAGAGACCCATTGCAAGTGGAAGATTTCAGCAGGGGTAAGGTGATCTCCTTTCTCTGCTGAAGCCTCCCAATCTGCTCCCTTGCAGGATACAGCGTGCAATTTTTTGGTGTGGCTGCACCAGCAGGAGGTGGGGGGTTTGGATAGGAAAAGGCTGTTACGCTACTAATTTTCTGCTATTGCAGAATATGCAAATTATATGCATTGTTTACTGAGAGTAACTCAAAATACTGTATAAATGGGGAGATAAAGCAGGATATAAATTTAGTAGTAAAAATAAATTGGAATATGTTTAAAGGATGGAATTTTTCCCTAGTTCTTTGCAATAGCTCTTTATTCTGCATTAAAAAAACAACATCTCTAAATTTAAATGGCACAAGGCCACAGTGATCACAGTGCTGAGCTGCGAGGGTGCGCAGGGAAGTTCGCTCATTCATTTGTTTAATTGGGCGGTTGGTGCTGCCCTAGAGAAAGTTTTGCAACCACTTCCATGATGCTGTTATTGAAGAAACTGAGGAACTGGTTTGGGAACTGACTGGCGGATGATGCCAACTTGGAAGAAAGGCACTGCTCAGGGGAAGCCACAAATGTGGGCAAGAGGAAGAAACGCACTCACACGCACACCTCCAGGCACCTCCATCCTAAGCCTTTCCTCATCACCTACTCTCAGAGGCAATCACCTGGTAACGTGCTGTAACCCTTTCGACTTGCACCAGTAGTGTAGCCAGTGGCAGGTAAGTACAGCAGATGCCACAATGCGCCGTGTAAGCGGCCCCTCCCACTCACCATCAGAGCCATTCAGTGCAGCGACCGCAATGCAGGTATATGAGCCCTGTCCTTCACACCTGGCTATCCTATCTGCACAATTTCCAGAGGCTCTGCAACACCTTCCTCCTTATGAAGAATTTTGTGGCAATGGGGACCCTTTAAGAGTGGACCTACTTTTCTAATAGGGCAGGCACAATTCAAGAAATCTTATCTGATTCTTCAAATTAATAGCAATCAATGAAAGGGACAGGCCACAGCTTGCCCCAAGAATGGAGCAATGAGCAGTGGCAACTGACAAGACCCGGTTGGTGCTTGTGCTCATGTGCAAGGAACCCTTCAGATATACAGGTCCCAGGTCAAGTATGCCAGTAAATACACATAAGAAAAAAAATCTTCCCGGTAAGTGGTCGGTGGGCAGCGTAGGGGGTGGGAGAGGGTGGCAGGAGAGTAGAACAAAGGCAGGGAGGGGGGTTGGGAGCAGGGGAGGGTGGAACAGAGATGGATCAGGCCCAGGAGATGGGATAGGTGGCTGTGGCAGTGCATACTGTATCCTAACCCTCTTCCTGGCCAGGCCAGCAGTACACCAAACTTTCTGGATTTGTGGTGCAGATCCAAGAATCCCCACAGGGACAGTTGGGGCTTTACTCAAGGTAAGAGGAAATATATCCCCTTACTCCAAGGTAACCTCCAGCTGCCTCCTAACCTTTGTAGGACTCAGGGCATGTCATGCAGCCTGGCTGCACTGGCGCAGGTTAGGATTGTGCTGTGAAACAGGGGTGTAGCTAAAGAAGTGCAGGGGGTGCAACTGCACCGGGCAACAAGCTTTGGGGGGGGGAGGCCAACAGCTGAACTTGACACTAGAGGCCAAAACTGTGAAAACATTGCTATGTATGTACACTATAATGCCATCATGTTATATATCATTGGAAAGGTAATTTAATGCAGAATGCAATGAAACAAACCAGAGTGTAATATCTTTATTCTATCAAAGGTTATGGCCAAAAAATTCAGAAAATAAAAATGTAACTGTGATGTAAAAAAATGTGGTTTGTTAAAATCACTATTTGTAAGAATAATACTATCATGTTATATATTGTTCAACGCAGAATTTCATGCAGAATTCAGGGAAACAAACCAGGGTATAATATCTTCATTCTGTATGACCAAAAGTAAGACCAAAAAAAACCTTGAAAATGAAAATACAACTATGAAGTCACTTCCTGTTGTGATGTCACTTCTGGGGCAACATTTTGCCCTCTGCACTGGGCTACACTTTCATTAGCTATGTCCCTGCTGTGAAATGAGTTCCAAGCTAACTGGAGACCCTGTGGAGATTTCCCTGTGGAAATCGGAGCACCATGGAAGTCATTTGACAGATAGCAGATAAGATCTCTGCCGTACAAACAAGAGAGCTCATTTATTGTAGTATATTGTTAAGAAGTCCTAATAAAGGAGTTTGAAACTCCAACCACCCAGCTCTGTCCAACAATGGTTGGAAGCTCAGTGATAACATCCAACTTGTCGTGCCCCCACAATGCTAATGAAATATATGGATTATTTATAGAACAAATAGATCACGTTATTTTGCGTCCCCTGGAGAATGTTCTGTCACACAATACTGCTTCCTTTGGGCAGTGAACAACCAGCCAGCGATGCTCTCCCACTCTATATTATCGTTACCCCATCAGAGTGCAGGTGATGATTGAGTACATTTCTTGGCAATGTAGTCTAAACACAGTGACTGAGAGCACAATCCTGGAGTTAGGCCAGCAAAGTTTGGCCGGCACAAGGGACACCGTCAAGGATGTTTGGACCGCTCTCAGAGTCAGAGGCCAACATACAGATGTGTGCCATCCTCCCTGACTCCGAAAGTGGTCCAAACGCGCTTTACAATGGCCCTTGTGCCAGCCATACTTCGCTGGCCTAACTGTGCCGGCCTAACTGCAGGTTAGGATTGCACGCTCCAGTCATGCATTCATTCTTTGATGGTATTTGTATTTCCAACAACTCTCGTAACTCTCATAATCCTGGGATGGGTGAGCCATCCTGGGATCCATTTTCTGCCAACGATGCGTTAGAGCAACAATGGTAGAAATGCAATCTCCAGCACATCATTGGTAGAAAATGGGTTTTTTTAACAGTGATGAAAAACTTGTCAACTAGTCCCTTGTAGGAAGTCTGTAGAAGCAAGAAAGAAAAAAAAGAACCGTAAGTTTGTGGTTGAAAAACATACAGTACAAGAGTGCAAAAGGCCACTGGAAATATAATCAAACTTTTAAAAATATGTACAGACGACTCTGCCACCTCAGGCCCTTCTCTAAAATATTTTAAATGCTTTGTAAAAAAAAAATTACTTATTCAGCGCTAACCTCCTAACTAGCCAGCTGCAGATAATTATACTTTCAAAATACAATGATAAACTACATAAGAGAATCACTAAAGGACAGAATGCTATAGATTAGGCACATACAACCTGTACCCACCACATCAAGTTCGGTCCATCATTTCCAAATAGTGCCTGCCAGATGCTTAACAGCCCCCCTAATTTAGAAGTTCCAGACAGCAGAAACGGTCTGCCAAGGGCCTCTGGGGTTGCCATCTGTGGTTCGCGTATAAGCACCATTCAGCTTCGTGGGTCATGTTGGACTATAAATAATATAGCTCACTCTTTGCAGACTCCATCTGGGCCACTGGTTCTCCAGCCCAAAACAGAAGGTCCCATGAGCTTCCACAATATTTCAGGGCTTCTGGAAGATGCTATTATTTTCAGGCACAGCCCTTGTGGGGCTGTCCTGCTGCCCCACAAGGCAAAGGTCCAGAAGCGTAGCCGGGGGCGGCAGCAGGGTGATAAGTACAGCAGGTGGTGCAATGAGCCACATAAATGGCCCTTCGTCCTCACCATTAGAGCTATTCGGGGCAGAGATGGCAACGCTTGCACCTTCCTGTCGCTGTCCTGAATAGATTCGATAGCGAGGGGGAGGCACAACATAAATATGGCACGTGTCATACTTACTGATCTGCCCCTCCTCTGGGGCAGCTGGGGGGGAGCAGCCCAGAAGAGGGCAGGCCCCAGGCTGGGGCAGGTTGTGGAGGCCCCCCCCTCAGCCAGTTTCCATCTCCCCAACCTGCTGCCTGAAGCAAGGTGTTCAACTGAAAGCACAGCTGGGCCACCCAGCCCCACAAGCTCTTATTCCAGTGGTGGAATCTACCTGCGCTAACAACCGGAACGCAGGAAGTAGCTACCGGGATGCACGGTTGATTGGCAGTTCCTCCGCGCGTCCTCGCTTCCCCCGTGGTCCGCTGCCTGCCTGCCTGCCTGCCTGCCTGGCTGAAACCTCCGGCTGCGGGCGTGCAGCGTGCAGTCGCGGCCAGCCCCATTCGCGTATTACAGGGGCGCAGGGCAGCGACGACTGCAGTGGGCGGAGCCAGCCCTACACGGAACAACCGGAATGGCGTTCCAGAGCGTCCTGGCTATATGACATCACTGTCTTATTCTGACGGGCAGCTAACAAATAGATAAATAAATAGATAAACAAATAATAGGGTCAGGCTGAGAAAAATTTATCCTGAAAAAAAAAACAGGAACCTTTCTTGATGAGCAGCAGACATTGTTTAATGGCACAGTGTGGCAACGAGGTAGTCTATGCAGGGCAAAGGTGCCAACCCCAGCAGGGAATGAAGTAGTGATTGCTAACAAGCACAGTGAAGTCTCCAAGCCATCCTTGTTAGTCTTATGCAGAGCCGGCCTTCAGCCAGGACTACCCAGGATGCAGCTCTGGGGGCCACTTTCAATATTAGGGCTACTCCTGCTAACTGGGCAAGAGGCCCAGACAAGGGTCACAGACAGATTGTCATTCTAAAAAGTGGATCCCAGTGCTAAAATGTTTGAGAACCACTGGTGTATACAATAGTGATAATTTTTTTGCTAAGAACTGCTGTAAGCCTCCTCCACAGCAATTGGTTGAGTTGCTGTGATGTCATGAAATGTTCATAAGAACACAAGAAGAGTCCTGCTGGATCAAGTCCAGGTCATGTTCACCCCTGCTAACTGGGCAAGAGGCACCTTTTCCAAGTGGTGTTCCTCTTATATTTAGCAGGGGGAAAGTAATTGTCCCTCTTCACCCCTGTGCAGTGTCTTTTCTAGTGGCTGTTGCTGGTGGCGGTCTGCCTTTTTTAAAGATTGAGAGCCCTTTTGAGACAGGAAACCATTTAACGTTGTTATTATGAGTTGCCTGTAAACCACCTTGTGAACTTTGTGTTGAAAAGCGGTATATAAATACGTGTTGATTGATTGATTGAATGTTATCATTTTCTACATGGAGGTCAACATATTTCTGTAGGAAGCAGGACGTATTTCGCAACTCCGCTGACATTTCCTGTTACAGTCTCCAAAACCACTTTTTCCTAAACATGGGTACTCCAGTTCTGCAGGTAGACTATGGAATACATAGTATTATTTACCTGCTTAACAAGTTTGGTCCTCAACCAGGAATCACAACCTGGCTTCTAGGCAGGGGAATGTCGCAATGTTGGGTGTCTATTTTCACTACAGAAGACCAACCTCCAGTGCGCTGTTTGATGTAGGCCCAGCACAAATGGCCAAATGGGAGTTTCTGCTTCTTCCTCTTCCCGCTTCCTAAAGTTCAGTAGGGACGAGTTGCCCTGGGGAAGGCGGAGGTAGTGATTGCTCAAGTGCAGGTGGGAGAAAATAATGATAATGAAATAAAAACACATCACACTACTTTCGGCACGTCTTATTTTTGTAAGAAACCAAAAACGTAAAATCTGCAAAAAAAAGATAATACCGACTATTTGGGGTTTATTATTTATTACTCAATGGGTAATGACTGTGGGTGCATCTGCTGACAGTATACTACCTATATCACCCAACCAGTACACTTTTAAAGCAATTATAATTTATAAATGTAATGTAAATTTTGAATTAAAAAGCGTAACACTGCTTCCTGCACTTCTAACTTTGGAAAACACCAAAATCTGTGAAAACTTAAAACTGTTTTCTCCCAGCTCTGCCCACTGGGAATCCTGAGATTCAAGTTGGGAATCTCAAGTTGAGATGGGAAGGAACAGTCTATACATTGCCCCCTTTCCCAAGGTAAGGTGTTTGTGGGGGGCTTCAGTCCTGAACATTCTCTTCTACAAATAAGTTTAAGGATTATATTCCGTGTATTCCCATGGGGAGGGGGTTTGTTGTTGTTGTTATTTATAACCTATACCACTTGCTACAAAAAAAATGGCTTATACAGCAGAGGGTCAAATCCTATCCAATTTTTCAGTGGTGATGCAGCCATTCCAAAAAAAATGGGCATGCATTGCATCCTGTAGTGGGGGGGGGACAGTCATGGAGGCCTCCTCTAGGTAAGGGAATGTCTGGGGCTGCATTGCAGCTGCATCAGTGCTGAAAAGTTGGCTTGGATTTGACTTATTTATTAAATAAGTAAATAAATGGTTCCCTGTCCCAAAAGGGCTCACAATCCAAACATGGATGCAAGAGAGACAACCAACTACAGCCATTGGAAAAGTTGCTGGTGGAGGTGAAGAGGGACATTCTCGTTGCTTTATTAAAATTTGGGCTCTGTGACCTGAAAAGCTGTCATCAGAAGAAAAACTATAGGAACTTTGCCAGACAAGTGGACAAGCAGGGCCAGCTCTAGCAGCAGCGGGGTTCAATGTGGAGCATTGCTGTGGGGGCCCCAACCCTCCCTGGGGGGCCCCCCCACTCACCAAGAAGTGCTCTGTTCGTGCCACGTGCAAAGCATGGCATGTGGAAGTAGTTGGTGGTGATATCATCTTGGGCAGAGGCAGAGGCAGGTGGGAGAGACCAAGGTAAAGCTGCTCTGCTCGCCCCACTGACTTACAGCCCATCGAGATCCCAGCTGCAGCCACAGGCAATATGCTCACCCTGTTAGTGCGGGGCCCCCTGAAGCGCGGGGCCCGATGTGACGACACTGGTCACATTGGCTTAAAGCTGGCCCTGTGGACAAGCACCACAGCAAGGCCCAGCTCATGCCTGGCAGCGAGGCGGCGGCAGCCGCAGACTCAAGCCCCCAAAACACAGTGGCAGCCACAAGCATATAAGGAGCCACAGGCAGGCTTGCAAGCTGGGAGGCACCACAATGGAGAGGGCAGAAAGTGTCGAGCATCTGGCTGCTTGCATCAGGAGAATCCAGATGAGCCCAGGCAAAGCGCGGAAGGAGTGGGCTTCACAGCTGGGGTTGGTCCGGGTGGAGGGCAACAGTACACTGGACATCTGTCCTACAGAGGAAGGAACTTCAGCTGTTTTCAAGCCGTAGCACAATGGCCACAGAAGGCTTGGTTTACTAAGGGAAGATAATGGGAATTGGGAGCTGGGTTTGGCCTGACAAGCAGGAAGTGGGTGGATGCTGGAACAACTTCCTCCTTCAGTCTGTATCACCCTGGCTCAGTTCTTCAGCTGACCCACTTTAAGGTCTCTCTTCCTCCCTGGCATCTGGAGTCCAGAGCTCCTGCTGGAGAAATGGGGATGTTTTGAGCCCAGTGTCAGTTTTTTAAATGACGTGGATGAGCGGGTAGAGAGGATACTAGTCAAATCTGCAGGTACCACAAAGCTGACTCCCTGGAAGGCAGAGTCTCAACTTGCTGGGGCCCAAGCTCAATACCAACAAGCTCAATGGAGACAAACATAAAGTCCTGAATGTCAGTACCAAAAATCAGTGGCACAAGTACAGAATGGGGGAGGCCTGGCTTGGCACCAGCATGTGTGAAAAGGATTCAGGTGTCTCAATCCTATCCAGGGCATACAGTGGCAAGTCTTATGATCGGCCCCACAACCCCAGGATTAGCAGCACAAAAGCCTTGCCACCACCACTCCCCACTGCATGCTTTGGGGCCACCAGTGTCAACAGACAGAGGCCACACGTGCACTAGAGTGGTCCCCAGATGTCCTGCCTGAGCAGGTTGGTCAGTGATGGGGATGGTTTGGGGAAGATCAGGGGCAATTTCGGCTGGGGGGTACGCAGGGCTGGGGGCAGTTTTGACGGCGGGAGGGGGATCTCAGTGGCAACAGTACACACCAAGATCCTATCCAGATGCATATCTGACCTATAGCCCGGGGTGACATGAGCCATGGGCACTGGGCAGCAGTGGGGCGCCATTGTGCGCAGTCTGCGCACGAAACAGCATGCTCTTCAGCCCGCCCACCCTCCCTGGACTCCGTAATGCTCCAAAATGGAGCGTTTCCAGGTGCAGGGAGGTGTGTCGGAACAACGCACGGGGGCAGGGCGACATCCTGGGGGTGCGGTTTTGGCGCCAGCCATGGGCGCGCTCGTGCCTCCGTTTGGGCCTGATCCTATCCCCATTTCCCCAGTCCAAACCGCCCCCTCTTTGAACTTACACCAAAATTTGGTTGTAGGTCCAAGGAGACCCATTGGAGGACAGGCAGCCTACAGACAGGTAAGTAAGGAAGAAAATTATTTACCTCTCCTGGGCCATCTGGTGACCCCCTTCATAGCATGCAGTGTGTACTCCACCAGCGCCATATGGTATGAGCTGGCAGGGGAAAGGATAGGGCCCTTAGTGGGCCACAAGCCAAAAAAGTGAAGCCACTGCTATACTTCATTAAACAGGGGTGTTGAGTCCAGATCTCAAGAAGTAATAATAGTTCCATTCTACTCTGCAGTAAAATCTTCCTTGGAATATTGTGCCCAGTTCTGGTTACCACATTTTAAGAAGAACCTTGATAAGCTGGATGAAGTTTGGAGAAAGACATAAAGAACATAGGTGGTCTGGACACCAAGTCCTATGAGGAACTGTTGAAAGGGCTTGAGATGTTTAGCCTGGAGAGGAGACAACTAAGGGGAGATACAGTCTCCGCCTCTGAAGTATCTTGAAGGGCTGTCACATAGAAGGAGGGCAGAACTGAGACCAGCAATGGGTCAAAACAACAGAGAAGCCAATGTAGATTTGAGGAAACATTTCCTAATTGTAAGAGCTTTCCAGCACTGAAACAGTCTGCCTTGTGCTGGAGTAGGCTCTCCCTTTTCCGTAAGCTCTCCCTTTTCAAGCAGAGACTGGACCTACCAGGGATGCCATCGCTTGGACTGAGCAGGGATTGGACTAGATGGCCTTGAAGGTTCTAGCACAGTGATGGCGAACCTTTTGGGCTCGGTGTGTCAAAACATAGGACTAGATGGGCCTTTGGCATAATCCAGCAGGACTCTTCTTCTGTTCTTAAGGCCCAGACTGAGTTGCAAGTTAGTATAGCTCCCTCCCCACAGAAAAGCTAGCAAATTCTTTTTTATTTTCCTCATATTTACCTCAGACGTTTACCTCAGAAATTTTCCTCAGAATGCCAGATGCAAGGGAGTAGCAATGGAATGCAGGCATCTTGTTGTCTTGTGTGCTTCCTGAGGCATCTGGTGCGCCACTGTGAGATACAGGAAGCTGGTCTAGATGGCCCTTTGGCCTGATCCAGCAGGGCTCTTCTTATGTTCTTAAAGCCCAATACTTTTGCCTCTATGCCACACTGGCTCAAGGAGATTTTGAGAGTAGGTCTCACTGAAATGAGTGGGATGTCTAAGCCAAAGTGGTAGGATCAAGCTACACTTCTCCATCAGACTGTAATAGAGGCACCAGGCGTAACCCTTGTAAATTCCACCTTTGAACCAAACCCAAGATCATCAGTGCTATTTAAAAGCTGATCAGACAGAAGAAGCAGGAGGAGCTCGACTGAAATGCCACAGCAGCTTTTATATCCACATTATGACGTCCAAAGGCCATCACTCATTCCAAGATTGTTAAGGAGTTGAGGTAGAGAGCCCTCCCGCCCAGCTACGGTCAACTTTCCCCCCCGAACTCATTTTTCTTTTACCTGCAGACATTTCTGGCTGCTCAGAACTAAAGGCACTGCCCTTCCCTATAATGTCCTTGAGCATTAATGAGCTCATCAAGAACATGAAGCAATTGCCTGATGCCTTGCAAAAGAATTCTGGGTAATAGCTGCGAGCTCCTTTTGATTTCCATTTGCATTTGACTTTGCCATCCAAAATAGACAGAGGAAACCAAAGTTTTGCTCAGGGCCTCTGCTGGGAGTTGTGCCTCCAGGGAAACTGCAGAGCGTGGTTGTGGGGGGGGGATGCTGCTTCAAGGAAAATGAAGGAGGGTCAATGATGAGGAACCCCCACTGTTTAACCTGAGCAGCCTCCATTTATCAACACCTGTCCACAGCACCTGGATGCATGACTATTGCTGAAGGTGAATCGGAGACAGATAAGGCATTAAATCAACATTTTATCTAAGGCCAGGCCACTGCAAAAACAGTAGTTTATGGCAAAGGTCTCAAACATGGTTCTTACGAGCCATCCTAAGCCATGAAGAGTAAAGAGGAAAGCCATAAAAATGCAGATTATGTTGCTATCAGGGTCATGCATTTTCTCTGAGAAAACCCTTACATCCTTTTCTAGCACATCACAATCTTAAACTGTGGTGGAACAGGCAGGCCAGAGCAGGTGGAGTCCGCAGGCCAATGCCATTGTGTTCCGAACAGGGATGAATGGAGCCCTGAGCGCGCCCATGGCAGGGTAATGAAACCACACCCCCAGCACGTTGCCCCGCCCCCGTGCATCGCCCAGCCACGCCTCCCTGCGCCCGGAATAGCTCCATTTTGGAGCGGAACGAACGCCAGGGAGGGCGGGTGGGCCAGACAGCACGTGGGTTCATCCGCAGACTCTGCGCAATGGCGCCCCGCCGCTGCCGGCGCCCATGGTTCACGCCACCCCAGGCTACACCCTTCCTCCACCGCTGGTTCAGAATGCTCTTCAAAATGCAGATTCCAACAAGTCTTAAGATCTTAAGAAGCTAAGCAATAAATGTCAAAAATATTTGTGCCATTAACCTGAATGGGCAGAACAAACCTAGAAACTGGGATTTAGCGCCAACACGGGAGCACTGATCGGCACCCCCGCGTCAGCGCTAAGGCCATGGGACTGGCGCTGCAGGCAGTGCCCGTCCCGTTGCCCCTGCACTGCCCCTACCTTACGTCAGCTAGGGAGGCGCCATCAGAGATTGGGGCAGGGGAGGGCGTTTCGGGGCGGGCGGGGGGCGGGTGATGGGCATGCCACCTCCTGGTCCGGGAAGTGGGCAGGCTTGGGAATCGGCCATAAGGCCGAATCCTAAGCCTGATGGGGAGGCTGCGCAGATCCGAGGAGCCCATAGGGGAGGCTGGAGCCTCCCCTACAGTAAGAGCGCGAACATGCCCTTGCCATGGAGAGGCTCCAGCCTGTCCTATACTGTGTTGGGCTACAGCGCAGGCCAGCCGGATTGGATTGTGCCCTTAGTCACTTACAGCTGTGGCTTGGTATCTGACCTTAACCTGCAAATGAGGGCTCAATCCTAACCTGGAGTTAGGCCGGTACAGTTAGGCCAGCACAATTTGGCCAGCACAAGGCACACCATAAAGTGTGTTTGGACCACTCTCAAAGTCAGAGAGGCCAGCACACAGACATGCGCCCCCCTCCCTGAGAGTTGTCCAAACGCACTTTACGGTGGCCCTTGTGCTGGCTAAACTTTGTTGGCCTAACTGTGCCGGCCTAACTCCAGGTTAGAATTGTGCTCTTAGAGAAACAGGAAAAAGAGACAGGCCTTTCCCCAAAACACGTTTACTTTACTAAGGGCGCAATCCTAACCTGGCGTTAGGCCAGCAAAGTTTGGCCAACACAAGGGACACCATATAGTATGTTTGGACCACTCCCAGATGTGCACCATCCTCCCTGAGTCCAAGAGTGGTCCAAACGCTCTTTACGGTGGCCCTTGTGCTGGCCAAACCATGCTGGCCTAACTCTAGGTTAGGATCGCGCCCTTACTTTACTAACATTTTCTTCCACTCCTGCTTAAACTGTAAGACATACCAGTATATTTCCACATATTCCAAGTTTCTGATTTTTAATGCAAAACTTAGATTTATTTTGTGATCTTTATTTTACTTCGGCTAATCTCTGGGTAGGGACTTATGGCAGAGGGACTACTGTAGGTCACTGGAGTTCTACTTTTGACCACCCCTAGTTAACTGATTGCCAATCACTGCAGATGTTGGATTCTCAAAACATTATTTCGATCATAGGGTTGCATCCTAAGCTTAATGAGCCATGACTAACGGCCCAATCCGAATTATGCCGCAGGAACAAGAATTTCGGCAGTGTAAATAGCTTATAGCTCTTGCAAATGCTATAGCACAACATAGTGTGGCCCAATCACATGTTGACAATCAGCAGATGCCCACCATTGCTGGTGAGATTGTGCGGGGGTCGAGAGGGAGGCGGGGTGGGGGTGGAATGGGACAGGGAGTGGGTAGAACAGGTAGGCAATGGGAACAGGGAGAAGGGGATTGGGCTCAGGAAGGGAGTGGCTCGGTGGCAGCAGTGACCACCACATCCTAACCCCTTTCCAAGGCTAGATCCACCTTCAGCGGTCAATGTGGACTTGTGCCAGCGATATCATTGGCATAGGTCTCACGTTTACCCATGTGGAAGGCAACAAATGATCCCTCCCCCCAAGGAGTCCTCAACATGCCAAAGCTTCCCCACAGGCAGTAATGGCATCTAAATGATTTAGCAACAGGAACTCACTTTTGATTGGCACTTGTGTCGGGGCCCGCCCACCGGAAGTGAGGTCATAGCCAGAACCCAGGAACCGCCGCAGCTCCTTGGTAGGCCGCGCGGTGGCCCAGGAGAAGGCCCGGGAGTCCCCCAGGAACCGCTGCACCTCCTCGGGAGGGAGCCCCAGGCAGCCTATCTGCTCACGCTGCTGCTGCCGTCGGTCTCCCTCGCTCCGCTGCCTGCCTGCCTGCCTGCCTGCCTGGCTGGCTCTGAGAATGTGCAGGCAACTCAAATGTGCAGGCAATTCAAACGTTGCAGGGGGTGGAGCGGAGCGCCGACAGAGTCGAAGAGTGGGCGGGTGAATGGGCAGGGCCAGCCCTAATCCTAGGAACGGGTACGCGTGTACCCCCACGTATCCGCTACATGACATGTCTGAGTACAGGGGATACCATATTGCAGCACAGGGAGTAAGGTAGGATTGGGCTGTAAAAGTTGAAAAAGCACAAATGACCTGAAGGAACTAAGGGCGCAATCCTAACCACCTTTCCAGCACTGACACAGCTGTGCCAAAGGAGCATGTTCTGCATCCTGCAGTGGAGTAGTAGTCACAAAGGCCTCCTCAAGGTAAGGGGATGTTTGTTCCCTTACCTCAGAGCTGAATTGCTCTTACCCTGATGCTGGAAGGTTGGTTAGAATTGCACCCTAAAAGTGTAGCAAAACTATACTTGCACAGCACTCTGTATAGCCTTTGGAAATTCACACACACACACACACACACACACACACACACACACACACACACACAAATCCTAAAGCAGGTTCCCATTCAAACTAAGCAATTTAGAATGCCAAAATCCACAGAGAAATTTAATGATCAATTTAATTAAATTTAATTAATTTAAATTTGAATTTAATTAGAGTCAAAGCATCCACAGCAACTGTTGTGTCATTTTTAAAATGTCTGTACAGCGTTTATAAATGTTAAGTGAGGGAGGGTACAATCCTAGCCTGGAGTTAGGCTGGCACAGTTAGGCCAGCAACGTTCAGCCAGCACAAGGGACACCATAAAGCGTGCCTGGACCACTCTCGGAGTCAGGGAGGATGGTGCACGTCTGTGTGCTGGTCTCTCTGACTCCGAGAGTGCTCCAAACGTATGTCATGGTGTCCCTTATGCTGGCCAAACTTTGCTGGCCTTACTGTGCCGGCCCAACTCCAGGTTAGGATTACATTCTTAACCATTCTCATCAGCCAGGCAAATCCTGACTTGATTAATTTCAGCAGGGCACCTCCCTGCTGCCAGGCTGGGATGTACAGTCCTCCCTTTCAGTCCTCTTCCAGACCCCCACTGACTACTCTCCAGGCCTCCTCCCTGTTACCTTCCTGCAGTCTCTGACACCCCACCCAGCGGCGTCATTCACCCGGTACGCTGGGCGGGACTTAACTTTGAGCGGCAGTCCACCCGTTGCGTCACGCTGTGTTCCGCCGCTTTCCCGCCCGCCCTGGCGGGCGGGAACGCGGCGGAACGCGGCGTGATGCAACGGGCGGACTGCCGCTCAAAGGTAAGTCCCGCCCAGCGTACCGGGTGAATGACGCCGCTGACCCCACCCCACACTGGCTATTGTTCACCCCTTGTTGGGGAGCTCCATCATTCCATTGCTGAAGAAGCCCCATTCCCTTCCCCTCTCTCTGCTTGTCAGTTTCTCTCCCCTGTTAACCCAGGGCATTAGCGCCAAGGCTGTGCCTCTGCAGGAGTTTCAGTACAAAATAATATTATGCTGTTTCTCTTCCCGGCTATTGACATTCATCCTCTCGTTCTCGCGACTCTGAAAGGGACTGGATGCGGGTGTTCCTTTGAAAGGCCGTTTTGTACCAAGCTGCCTCTGACTTCCCAGTGCCAGCAGGACTCTTGGTTGGTGAGAGCCATGCCCACCTCTCCGCCCCCTCGTTGCTGCCAGACTGGTATGGACTGGCCACCCTCACCTCCTGTTTCCTTGCCAGACCCCATCGCCTAATTCCTGTGAAGACAGAATGTGGAATGTGATGTAATTGCAAACGCTCCTCGGTCTCTCCAAAAGAGAGATTACTTCAACTCCCTCGCCCTCCAGCCCAGTTTGATCTCAGGCTTCTGAGGCTGGGATGTTTTTCTTAGCCTCTCCTACACATTTTCACACAGCTCACCCTTCAGTCTCCGAACCCACCCAAGTTCAGCAGACGCAGCTGTGGCTTTAGGCACTCACAATTAACGCTTGAAGGAACCAAACTTTTTCTTCTCTTCTGCTTTGAACGTTCAGCGAATTATAAAAGGGTCCCAGCCATTCCAGTGTATTAAACAGCTGCAGATTCCGAACAAGTTAAGTCTGCCACAGCAGAAACAACAAATAGTTGTGGCACCTTAGAAACTAAGGGCCCAATCCTGTCCATCTTTCCAGCGCTGATGCAGCCATACCACTGGGGTACGCACTGCGTCTTGTGGTGGGGGTGCAGTCAGACAGATCTCCTCAAGGTAGGGGAGCATTTTTTCCTTTACCTTGAGGATGCATTGCAGCTGCATCAGTGCTGGAAAGCTGGACAGGGTTGGGCCCTAATGCATTTAGCATTGCAAGACTTTTCGTGGACCAAAGGCCCTCTTGAAACATGCATGAAGTGCTCACTCGTGTAGGCAGGAATACATATATTCCACTGTCGTCAATATATCACACAGATTACGATGCAGGATTATGCTACCTGCTCTTGAAGAAATGCCAACCTGCAGTGTCAGTAAAAGTTTTCATAAATAAAAAGGTACTAGTAGTACTATTAACGCACTATAATGTCTTTAATCAGGTGAGAGCCCTAGATTTTTTTTTCTATATAAGGGAGAGTTCAAGCATGGGAATCCCACCCCCAGCAGTCTAATCCAGGAAGAGCTCTGACTAGTTGAGACTGCCTTAACCTGCTCCAGACCAGCAGTCCAGCTACTGCAGTTTGGGCTCTTTTGACTGCAGCGGCTCCCCTGTGCCAAGGTAGCTCCTGGTTTCTGGCAGGATCCTTTCTCAGGCCTGCTACCTAAGATAACCCAGAGACACAGAGGGTCAAACCTGGGATGTTTTCTGCACTAAGTGTGTGTGTGTGCTCTGCCATTGAACGACAGGCCTGGGCTCCACAAATTCTAACTTGTCCACATACGGGCAAGTTAAGGCACAGTTACTTCAGGCGAGGCAGGGGTTTGTGGAGGGTTACCAGAGAAGCACATTGCGCTGGAGGACGGAGGACAAGGGGTAGGATCCCTTAGGGCTGCACCTCCTGATCTGCTTATTAAAGTTTACTTCCCACCTTTCTAGGCAAAATGCCTACCCAAGATGGCTTTAAAGAACAAAGATAAAACATCGTCAACTATTAAATCAACATCAAAAAACAGCAGGGCGAAACAAAAACGGCGTAGCTGGTGTTGGAAATGAAGTTTAAAAAATCGCTGCAAAAATACGGTTTTACCCTAGAGTGGGGTCTATTTGCGCCCAGCTCCGTCGAGCCTTTCCCTGTGATTGCCAGATCATGAACATCTGCTTAGTTCCCACAACCAAGGGTGCCGTCCTATTCGCGCCCTTGGGCTGAAGCTAACCACTTTTGCCGGCCCGACGACACTAGCGCCGGTGCAGGGCGCCGACTCCGTACCAGCACTGGTGCTGTTGGGCTGATGCCAGCAGCAGCAGCGTCGGCCCAAGGCCACGCTGCACCACTCATGTGCCAGCCAAACCCGGCTGGCGCAAGAGCAGTTCTGGGCAGGAGGGAGTGCCTGTGCCTGGTAGCGCAGCGGAGGAGAGGGCTGCTGCCTTCCTACCCTGCTGGCGGGCTTCCTGGGAGTACCTACTGGGCCACCTGGGAAACAGGATGCTGGCCAGGGTAGCCACTTGAGCAGGGCTCTTCTGATGTCCCTATGGGGTTGGCAAACCCATTTGTTTTGCAGCCGTGTGCCCGATTACACACACACACACACACACACACACACACACACACACACAGAGCGGTGTTATGCTGCCGGAACGCTGGGCGGGACATCTGGTGATCGACAGCCCGCCCGTCACGTTCCAGAGCGTTACGCCATTTGTGTAACCAATTACGCCACTTACTTACGTTACGCAAACAGCTTAACGCTGCGTAATGCGACAGGCAGGCTGTCGATCACCCAGATGTCCCTCCCGCCCAGCGTTCCGGCAGCATAACACCGCTGCACACACCCCAATGGGAGCTGCTGTGAAAGGCCCTTGCACAAGCAGCTTCAGGGACAGGATTCCTATGAGGAGCCCGTCTGCTGAGAAAAGGCTCCTGTGCAAGAGTCTCCCTTTCTCTCTGATGTCATCTCTTCCTCCTCCCCTTCCCACACACTTGGGTCTCTCCATGCCTGGTCCACCTCCATAGCCCAGGGAGGGGTGACTCTCGTTCACGCCACCCCCCCTCTTTCTGGAACTCCTTTCCTCTCCCCTCCCTTTGCTCCCTCTTTGCTCCTCTCCACCCTCCCTGCAAGCAACTGAGTCACTTCCTTCTCCCTTTCAAAACAAAACGAAAACCGCCTCTTTCTCTCTCATTCCCCATCACACGTCTATGTTCTCTTTGGCCTACAGTCAGCCCTCTCTGGGCCCAATCATGAAAATATTCCCTGCTGCAGAATGTCTCTCGCAAAATAAACTGTCGGGAAAGAACTTAGGAAAGTGGCTTCTTGGCCTTTTTTTTTTTGTATCTTGGGCACTGAAGGAATAAAAGGCACCTGATTGCAAACATCAGATGGTAGGGGTAGGTTTTTGTTGTTGTTGAAAACCGCTTTTTGGGCGTTAACAACTGCCTTTTGGTGGTTAAAATATCAGAATAAAAACACAAATCACCGCATTAAGATGTTTTCCAGAAATTAAAATAGACTACTTTTCCAATTAGAAATAATACTGTGGCTGCATCTGCTGACACTATATTAAGTGTGCCATCTAGCTAGTATGGGACGTGGTGGCGCTGTGGGTTAATCCGCTGAGCTGTTGACCGGAAGGTTGGCAGTTTGAGACCATGCAACTGAGTGAGCTCCTGTTGCTTGTCCCAGCTCCTGCCAACCTAGCAGTTCGAAAGCACCTAAAAAATGCGAGTAGATAAATAGGGACCACTTCGGTGGGAAGGTAATGGTGTTCCGTGCGCTATGGCATATAGTCATGCCAACCACATAACCACGGAAGCTTGTCCTCGGACAAACGCTGGCTCTTTGGCTTAGAAACGGAGATGAGCACCGCCCCCTACAGTCGGTCACGACTAGACCATTTGGTCGAGGGGAAAACTTTACCTTTTTTTTTTTTTTACCTACCTAGTATACTTTTAAAGCATTTAAAATTAATAAAAATGAGAACTTGGAATGAGAATGTAGAATAAAAACACATAACGCCGCAATTAGCTGTTTTAATCAAGAAATAATTTTGGAAAAAAATATCACCAAAAACACACACTCCAAGGTATAAGCAAGCCAAAGGGGTACAGATAGTTACTGCCAGGCTAGGGCTGATCTGGACATGAAGCAAACCAACCCCGATAGAGGCCAGAGGAAGGGGCCGTGAACAAATGCCCGCCACCTCCCCCACACCCCTCTGCCTGTAGACTGGCCCCTTCCTTTACACAGCTCTTTTGCCAACGCAGCACAGTCCTCGCTTCATGCCAAGAGCTTCACGGCGCAAAAAGCAAGACGGCTACACCCCAATCCCTCCCCAGAACCCAAGGATCCGGCTCCCTCCCCCTGCTCCTTTCTCCACCAGACTCTTTCAAAGAGCCCAGTGCAGGAAGGAGCGATTTGGGAGGAAGGCAGGAGGCCAGACTGCTGCAAACCAAGGATGGGGAACACCGCAATCCTGCCCACTTACTAGGCCCCAGGTGAGGATTGTGCTGAGTTAGACAGTGTATGCAAAGCACCTGGAACACTTGACTTCTCATCCCACAGAGGGGGGACACCTGACGATATCAGTCATTTCATCATGTGCTCACAGTCCTACCTGTGCCATTCTGGCTTCTCCCTTGTTTTCCTCTCCTCTGTTGTCTTCTCAGGGAGCAGTCCTAAGCAGCACCGGAATGGCGAGGCTGAGGGGCTAGAGCCATATCCGACACTGCTTAGGAGAGGCTGGAGCCTCCCCACGGCAAGGGAGCATTCACTCCCTTACTGTAGGGCAGGCTCCAGCCTCCCCTATGTGCTCCTTGGATCTGTGCCCGCTAAAGAGCAGGTGCAGATCCGAGGAGTCAGTGCAGCCCGAATCAGGAACATGCGGCCTCCCAGATGGGCTTAGGAAGCGGTCGTATGGCCGCCTCCTGAGCCCACCCATGTCTCGCCCCCAACCTCCCTCCCCCCCCCACCAATCCCCATCCCAGAACGAGACAGTTCCTCCCTCACACCCACCGGCTTCAGTCGGCGCACGGAAGGCTCCCCATCGGCGCTCTGAAGCCGACGCTACTCATAGCGTTGGCTTCAGAGCATTAGCACTGACGTGGGGGTGCTGCTCAGCGCCCCCGCATCAGCGCTAATGGCGCAACGATGTTGTGTCAGCGCTACGTCCATTATAGGATGGTGCTGTCAGTAGCATAGCCAGAAGCGGGCAGCCTGGTAAGTACTGCAGGTGCCACAATATATGCCATGTAAGTGGCCCCTCCCACCTGCCTTTGGAGCCATTCTGGGCAGTGACGGCAAGTGGGAGGGGCTCTTTACACAACGTGTCGAGACACCTGCAGTCCTGTGCCACCGCCTCTTCTGGTGATGCTCCTGCTTCTTCCCCGCTTGGCATCTTACATGGCAAGCTTGAGGAGGCAAGGACATGTCCCCTTTGCTTATGGAACGCTGCAGAGCACTACTGAACCGGCGGCATCATATAAACAATAAATAAGAACAGGAAACCTTGAACTCCGCTCTCGTAATCTGAACGATTAGTAGGCGTTCATTCAGGGAAGCGGCCAAATGCTCTCAAGTAGCAAGGATGAGCCTCAACAAGATTAATGACAGTTTTTTCCTGCTTCCCCAATTTTGTTCTTTTGTTCCGTTCCGAACCCGTCAGTCACTCGCTTCTGGGTTCTTGAGAGCAGACAGCTCGAGCTCATGATTACAAGCCGTCCTCCGCGCAATTAGGCCGAACGAGGCGTTTTGAAAAGGGAATCGCCTCTGTTCTCCTCCGTTTAAAGCCCTTCATAAAAACTACAGCAGCAGCAGGAAAAGAAAAGAACCTGCCGGCCCACATCAGAGATGACATCCCCCGCGACTGGGATGGGGCTTCTCTTCGGCAGACGTGCCCTTGCCACGGCTCCAGCCTCCCCGAACCATGTGTTGGATATGGCGCTGGCCGGCCGGCTTCACCCTCAGCCGCCTGCCTGATAGCATGCTTGGTCTTGCTTCACAGTCCTCTTTCTGTCTGTGAGACCCAGGAGGTTTGCCCGGTCTTGGCTCTCTTGCCCCTGCAACTCAAACCACCCGAACCAGCAGGTGCAGATGGGTAACCTTGCAAGCTGAGGGTTGTTCACAAGAGTGGGTGCAAGGACTGTGTGGATGAGGAGAGAGAGCAGGCCGTTTTCTTCCTGCAGGACGGCGCCCCGTCCTCAGCCGGCTTGGTGGGTGACTCCGCCGATGGGAAAGTCTCGACATGCCAGTGAGTTTATACATGGTGACAAGGCCCACCTCTGCTGGGCGATGCAGAGATATGTGTGGCAAGGGGAAGAGATGCTGTCGGGCTTTTACAGGCAGGTGTGGGAACACATTTGTCAGGCTGCCCAGTGTTCCACAAGCCAGGGAGAGGAACGGTTGCCAAAAATATACTGCAGCATTCAGGGCTGGGTCAAAAGGTAAGCTGACACTGTCGGGTCCCATCGAAACGGAAGGACCGTGAAGGCTGAGCCTGCAAGTGAGGTCACTGTGAGAAGCGGGTCAAGGGTAACGGGGTCTCAGAGCGCCCCTTCCGCTTTGTCAAGCAGGATTAGGACAGGCAGGAGCTACCTTGCAAAGAGCTGCATTGCTCTCCCTCCCAAGGAGCACAGGTGTGAAACGGCACAAGGATGCCAGGTCACCTCCCGAAGTTTCAGGCTCCAGGGGCAGAGGTCTGGTGTGGGCAGAGCTGTGAGGCGAGAAGGCCTGGTTGATCCAAACGACTTGTGGTTCTGCCCACAGCTGGCCGCACTGCAGGGCTGCTGCAGAAGCGACATTTCCACTTCGCTAGTGTGCAAAAAGTGGTGCAACAGGTTGGCGCAGGAACTGCTCTGGAACAGAGGCACCTTTCTCTGCATTCACAACCTTGCACAGCGCCCTCCTGCGTCAGTCTGGGTAAGAGCACTTCCTGTAGGAAAAGATGCCTCTAGTTGCCCCCACACACACACACAGTTTTATTTTTCTTACTTCTGATCTTTCTTAGAAAGAAAACCCAGTACTAGAAGGTAGCTGATAAAAACAGCAACGCTTTATTGCAATGGTTCCCAAACTGTGGGTCTGGGAAGCACTGGTGGGCCGTCGTGACCCAAATTTTGTTGAGTCGCAGAACTTACAAGACCGATTAGTCTGTGCGCTTTAAGGGTTAAACAAGCTGGTAATTAGGGTTTGAGCACTGCTGCCCAATCACCACTAAAACCACACCCCTTGACATACATAAATCAGGCAACAGCCTATAGGGCAGCGGCGTCATGCAGCCGGAACGCTGGGTGGGAGGAACGGGTGAGCGGCAGCCCGCGGGGGCGGGGAAGATGGCGAAACGGAGCGGTACACAACGGGCGGGCTGCCACTCACCCATTCCTCCCGCCCAGTGTTCCAGCTGCATGATGCCACTGCTATAGGGCCTCTAAAGAGTTTGGGAACTACTGCTTTTTTTGTTTGTTTCTTACATTGTACTCTACCTTCAGTGGTTGTTTTTGTTTTTTGTTTTAAAGGAAAAGGCAGGGCATAGCTGTCTTAAACAAACACAAAAAGTGTGAAAAGCCCATCAGTGCTACAACATCCCTTAACAGATTTGGAAGATGAGGCAGATGCAGACTGGGATATACTTTGGGACGTTTTTGTGTAACTCCAGCGCAGTCAAGACATCTTGAATGCAGTGGCCCATCAGGTCAGCACTCCAGGGCCCATCCTATTGAGAGTGCAATCCTAGGTTGCGCTGGAATAGTGAGGCCAGCGGGCCTGCGCTACATCCAGCGCAGCTTTGGTGCGCTGGGGAGTCTCCCCGGGGCAAGGGCACGTTCGTGGTTGCCTCTGATCTGTGCCTGCTAAATAGCAAGCGCAAAGCCAGGGAGGCCAAGTGGCCCAAATCTGGGCCACGCGGCCTGGGGACAGAGGCTGCGTCCCGTCTCCAACCCCCTTCCCAGGCTGGCATGACTACCAGCCACTCATCCCCACCCAGAAACGTCCTCCTGCCTGCCCTCCCTCCCCACGCCCAGAACCACTCTTGCGCCAGCTGGCACAGGAGCGGTGCTGTGGAGCTTTCGCCTGGCACCCTTGGACTGACACTGCTGCTAGCGTTGGCCCAACGGCACTAGCGCCGACGTGAGGGGGCTGGTTGGCACTCCTGCGTCAGTGCTAGTGATGCTGGGCTGGCCCAACGTATACTATAGGATTGCGCCCTCAGACACATCGATGGAGCACAGATGCCAGTGCAATGTTCATCGTATCTGGATCCCATCCCGGCAACACCCAGCCAACGACACCCCGACACCAGAGCACAACAAGGGCCATGCGCCAAGCCTGTCCTGGAAAGCAATGCTGGCACACCTCCTCCTGGTAACCCTCCCAGCACCTGTAGAAACACTGGCGCCGCCTGTTAGCCACAGAGAGGTGTCCTTGGTGTCGCCACAGTGGTGTGACATCCGTGGAACATCAGTGGGGTGTCCAAGGAGCCAATCACTCCACCCAACCAGACCCCAACCTGGCAGCCAGAGAAGTGACACTAGGAGGAATTAAGCAGAACAGCACCAGACTCCCATTCTGAGCACTTACTAAAGTCTGTATCTCTGAAATTTAAAAAACAACGACCCAGAAATGCATGAAGGGCATGGGTTCTTCTCCCTTGGGTGGCAAATGCACGTGGTGTGATCAAATATTGTTCTAGATCAGCTATTTTCAACCAGTGCGCTGTGACACACTGGTGTGCCGCGAATGATCTGCAGGTGTGCCTGCAGGAGTTTGGGGGAGCCATTTGTTAATAGGGCCATTGGGGGATGTGAGCCCCTCACAAGCAGCCTGGTGTGCCTTGTCAATTGTCAAAAAACTGAACTTTGTGCCTTGACAAAGGCATGGTGTGCCTTGGAAATTTTAGTGCCTTGTCAGTGTGCCATGAGATAAAAAGATTGAAAATAGCTGCTCTAGACATGCTCTACATTTCATATTAGAATCATCAAGATGGGAAAATGCTGCGGTGGCACATCTGTAAATCTGCAAAACAAGAAGGCAACTAAGCCACAATCAGGTTCTTCATTTCTGTGCTGGCGTCATAAGTTTGGAGAGCTCTGTGACCACTGCAAGGCTGGTGAACAAGCAATACCAAGATCGCTGGGTCATCAAACAATGATGAAAAGGCCAATTATCTGAAACACCAGTGATTCTAGATAGTGATCCAAAGGGAAACAAAAGATCAAAACAAGTAGCGGGTGATTACAATTCCTCAGGAGGCAAGCTGTCTTAGCATTGACTGAACTAGGGCAGGCGTGCTTTTCCCTTAATATAAGGGAAAAGTAGTTCCCAAATGTTGTTGACTGGTGACTCCCTTGACCTAATGGGCCATTGGCCATGGCTCCCCATTAGGGTTACAATCCTATAGCTCAGTGGTATTCAAGCCTTTTAGGCTAGGAACCCATTTTTTAGAATGGCACTCGTGTTGGGACCCACCGGAAGTGATGTCATTATCCTGGAAGTGATGTTGTGGCAGGAAGTGACATCATCAAGCAGGAAGTGCTGTCATTGTATGACCCTCCTGAAATGCAAACTGGCTTTCTTGGACTGCAGCAATTGTACAACCAAGAAACATCCCTGACAGAAAGCAAGATGAGGACAAAATCTGATGTAAAAACACTGAACTAAAAACAAAATTAACAAAAAAAAAGGAGGACAAATTAAACTGTGAGCCCCTAGCACTGTGGCCCAAAAACAAACCATGGTTATACCGAATTTAGTAAACGTTCACCAAAGGTATAACATGACATTTACTATGTAACAATACTATTATTTAGCTAGCAGAATTATACACTCCAAACGCAGTGTTAGGATTAGGATTAGGGTTTGGGTTAGGGTTATGTTATGAAAATTTACTATTTTGGGGAGACAGAAACATTTTTTTAACTGTCAAATACTTTACAAAAATGATGAGAACTCAATGTGTGGTTATCACTTTAGGATTATTAGGAGGTCTAAAATTTGGTGAACATTTACTGTTTTTGAGAAACGAAAGTATTTTTTTTGGAACGTTTTCATTACATTTGGTGATCACTTAAACATGAGCCCAAAAAAAACCTCACTTCAAAATTCAAACTGTGAACACTCACAAAAGGAATACAGCAAGGGTAAGGTCTGCAGGGTTTCTAAAATGGCTGCTCCCAGCGTTCTGCAACCAACCTGACATCAGGTCGCGACCCACTGTTTGAATAACACTGCTATAGATTGTATAGGGTGGTGAGTTTTTCGCGAGAATTCCACCGCTTCCCTGGGTTGGGTTCTGCGGCTCACAGTTTGGGAACCACTACCTTAAGGAACTGGGGGTTGGTTCCTGGAAGGCAGCATGAAAACCTCTCCCTTCTTGGGGAGGAGAAAAGACAACGAAATGCTACCCAGGTTGGATGTTATTCAAGACAAAAGGCAATTCAGAGATCTTCCTGGGCTACCGTGCACCTTTTATATTCCCCCAATGCCGCTACTTCTTATATAGGTTAACACGTACCCAAAGTACTGGCAGCAATTGAGATTCATTCCTCCCACCCCGGTGCTTGGGGCACTGTGGAGGCAATTAAGCCGGCAATAATAATTAAAGCAGAATTAATGTATATAATGTAAAAATCAGACTGCACTAATAAGGGAAACATGGCATGGCAGATGGTGGGTCTCCTCTCTCCTTCCCTGCAGCCTCTGCGCTGTTGGTTCACGTTTTGAGAGAATGTTTTAGCTACCAGTATCCTGGAGGGGCAGGTGTTTGATTTCCTGGTGAATCTTCAGGGTGGTCCGAGCTGCATTATATTTTTTAATTACAAGGATTTCTGGACACTGTAACTCACTCAAGCTATAAGAGGTGGGTGGGCGCAACTGAAATAAAAATAAATGCAAATAAAGAATTTGCACTTGCTGGCAGCTATCTCCGCTTGCAAAGGGAGATGTGGGTTTGCAACTGGGTGAAAGAATGAGAGGCTTTCTCGCCATGATCGGATGCAAAAGCCCCCAAATATAGAGACCCAAGTTGCCCAGAATCTTGAGTTCTTCTCTTGAACAAACATGCTGCTTGCAGAGGAAGGACAGCTGCCAATAGATCTGGAGCCAGCACAGTTGGAAAGGGGTGCCAGGAGCACAGATGACTCAAGTGTTCACCAGCTATGTATAAGTCTAGGGTATCTCCCTTGGCTTTCTTCTTTTCCAACATTCAGCCAGGATTCAATGGGGGAGCAGGTCTATTCTATGCTGGTCTGAGCTCTCTGTAACATAGTGCCATTCTGCAGTTATAGGGATATTCTATATTGATGGTGGTGCCACCCAACGCAACTCACCTACTTGTACTGCGATCTACAGCTTTTCTGCCTCTATAGCACCATTTTATCCCCCTTCTGCGCCAGCGCAGCGTGCACTCCGTGGATGCAGACTATGGCAACCATGTTGTAAAGCACACTGCAACAGTGCATGTTCCAGGAAGCCTTGCTGTCCTGCTCACACCAGAGCAAGAAGTGGTACATGCCAGAGCAGGTAAGTTCCCACTGGGCAGTGCAGGAGCGGGAGGGGAGGGGGAGGGGAGGGACAAGGGGGGAAGGTAGCAGTGGGGGCAGGGGGGTGGATTGGGCAAAGGAGGTCGCAGGATCAGCATCACTAGCATGCACTGTATCCTATTCCCAGGCCTGATCTGTCAACACAAATCAACATGGACTTGCACCACCGATTTGGGTGGCACAGATCCAGGTAGACTCAGGGCGCAATCCTAAACTGAGTTAGGCCGGCATAAGCTAAACCAGCAAAGTTTGGCTGGCACAAGGGCCACCGTAAGGTATGTTTGGATCACTCTCAGAGTCAGAGAGGCCAGCACACCAACATAAGCCATCCTCCCTGACTCCGAGAGTAGTCTAAACATGCTTTATGGTGGCCCTTGTGCTGGCCTAACTGGGCCGGCCTAACTCCAGGCTAGGATTGCGCTCCTATTGTGCTGGCTGGGGTTTCCCAAGGGCAAGGGGACAAATTCCCTAGAGGAGATCTCCAGCATGTAAAATTCCCCTGTGGGATACAGTGCAAGCTGTTGTGGTGTTGCTGCTGCATCAGCACAGTGAAATTTTCACTGGATTGAGCTGCCAGTTTCCTGCCATATTTTCCTGCCACCTGTAGATGGGCTGGGTAACAGTACAGTTTTCTTCCAAATTTATTGTATATGTTCAAGGTGCAATCCTAGCCCTGACGTAGCGCCAAGGCAACATTGTTGCATTGGCGCTACGTCACTAGCGACAACATGGGGGCACCAACGCCCCCCCATGTCAGCACTACAGCTCTCAGGCTGACGCTAGAAGTAGCGTTGGCCTGGGAGTGTGGGTGCAGGGGTGGTTCTGGGCAGGCGGGAGGGCGGTTCCAGGGAGGGGGTGGGTGGAACTGGGCAGGCCAGTGTGCGTGCCGGCCCGAGGAGGGGGTGGGTTTGGAATGTGGCTGTTAGGCTGCATCCGAGGCCTTGAACCCAGGCTGCGCAGATTCCTCGAACCTGTGATTGTGATTTCGCAGGTGCAGAATCCAAGGAACCCATAGGGGGCACCTGGAGCCCTTGCACCAGGGAGGCTCCAGCGGCCCCCTTGCACCGGGGAGGCTCCAGTGGCCCCCCAAGCTGCGCTGCATACAGCGCAGGCCCACCAGCCTGCCTGCTCCAGCGCAGTTTAGGATTGGGCATTATCATTTCAGGATTGGGATTAGTGCATTGTCAGTATTATTAATTAATTAATTAATTAATTAATTAATTAATACTTAATTAATTAATTAATTAATTAATTAAAAACCCCACCTTTCTGCCTCATGGGCACCCAAGGCGGCTTACAATATTAAAGTACAATAAAACACAATATTTGACAATTAGAAACAATAATTAAAAACAGTATTAAAATAAAATAATTTTATAATTTAATCATAACTACTGCCCGGTTCCACCCACCCCCTGCCGAGAACCGTCCTCCAGCCTGCCCATAAGTATAGGAGCTTTTTGTTGTTTGAATGCAAACTATTTTAGATATGGGCCTGCTGCATCAGCAAGGCAGGCTTAAGACAAGGCAGGCTTATCCATGTGATTGTGGATATTTTTTTCTTGCCAATAGGCCCAGGCTGGTGTAGTGGTTCTGGTGTTGGACTTTGACCTGGAAAATCCATGAAGCATTAAGTCATTAAGCTTCCTGGATGAAAGTTTGGCCAGCACAAGGGACACTGTAAAGTATGTTTGGACCACTCTCGGAGTCAGAGAGTCCAGCACACAGGCGTGCGCCATCCTCCCTGACTCCGAGAGTGTTCCAAAAATGCTTTATGGTTCTAAAACTTTAAAAAAAATTAAAATTTAAATTTTAAATTTCAAACTGCAATTATGGGATCCACGGGACTTGCTTATTTTAAATTTTTAACTGTTTTAATACATTTTTTAACATTGTTTTAATTGTTATACTTTGTGGTTTTTTTAATGTGATAATTTTAATATTGTAAGCCGCCTTGGGTGCCCATGGGGCAGAAAGGCAGGATAAAAATTAAATAAACAAATAAATAAATAAATGCTTTATTCATTCTAAATAAAGAATGTGCTGGGGCACATCGGTTTGACTCTGTCGAGCCGTTGCTTTGGTGGCTACACTGGCTGCTGGTTCTGTTCCAGGCCCAGTTCAAGGTGCTAGTTTTGACGTTTAAAGCCCTTTACGGCTCGGGTCCGGGGTATTTGAGGGACCGCCTCCTCCCATATAATCCTACCCGTACTCTGAGGTCATCTGGGGGGGGGCCTTTTGACTGTGCCGCCACCAGGAGAGGTGAGAGGGGTGGCGGCCAGGAAAAGGGCCTTCTCGGTGGTGGCCCCCCAACTTTGGAATACCCTCCCCTTAGAATTGAGAACTGCTCCCTCTTTGGTAACATTCCGGCGGGGGCTGAAGACCTTTTTATTTTGAAAAGCTTTTAATTGTTGACAGGCTGGCTGGTTTTTATACTCTTGCTTATATTTTATGATCCAGGGGGCTTGTTGTTGTTTTAAATTTTAATGGTTTTAATATTGTTTTTAAATTACTGCTTTTTAATGTTGTGAGTTTTATTGTATTATTGTTTTTGTTGTAAGCCACCTTGCGTGCCTATGGGCAGAAAGGCGGGGGTACTAAATTAAATAAATAAATAAATAAATAAAATGTGGGCCCTGGTGCTAAAATGTTTGAAAAACACAGCACTGAGAAGTTTGGGGACCACTGCCCTAGTCTATTTGAACGTTCTACCAAGGAATGCTACTGAATTCAAAAAGTGCACTTCAGAACCAAGCCAAACTCCTCCGGGGTAGTCCAACTGCACTGCCCCCACCCTAGATGCTATCTTTGGTCCTACTGGGAAATGACAACTCCAGAGACCAGAAACAGTACGTACGACATGATACGCCCCAGGGCTGATTCCCTGAACTGAAAACAAGTAGAGGGGGCTCAACGTGGATGAGCCCTGCAACAACTTTAATATAAGGCCAATCTGAACTGGGAAAAAATAAAAATAAAACGGTGTCCTCCTTTCACTCACGGTGACATCTGATCACCCAAAAGGGTCCCAGAGGAAAGAGAACCTCAACTATGTAATGCCAAAGCTAATTAGGGAGATTTATTTGGGCGAGAGGCCAAACTTCCAGAGACGACTTCTAGACTAGAGGGCCGAGCAGGGCCATGGAGACCTTCCCGGCAACCTGATGTCTCTGCCAGCCCTCCGAAACCCCACAGACTCAGTCCAAGCAAGGCATTAACACCCCCCCTTTTTTCTTGTAAATATTGCCTGAGCAATCCAGCTTCCCTCCTGGCCTCAATTAATTGTGGCCTGGGGGAGAAGGAGATAAGTGAGTGCGAAAACTTTAACTACATCTCCACAGATGGTAAAAATAAAGTTTGATGTGACAAGCGAGGGCAGACAGGGAATAGGGAGTTGGTTTTGGAGCAGGTGCTGGCTCTAAAAAAAAGTTTGAAAGAAGGAATTTAATCACAATATCCCTTTTTCAAAAACGCGATCCTGGTCATTACATGTTCTCTATTTCGCTTAATGATTTTGTGGTTGAGCAATTTTGTGCGTTTGGCTTGCACAGCGGGTGTGACGGTGCTGACACTGTAATTATTCAATCCATGTGCGGCCCTCCTACTCCCCCACCCCTCCACATTTTTCACTGTGGGTTTCTCAAGAGTTCATGAAAGGTGTCTCACGGGCATGCCCCAGGGCCTGAAATTCTGCGGCTGAACCAAGTATGCATAGCAAAGTTAGTTGCCTGTTGAATTTTGCTGATGCTGGTGGCCCAGATTGAGCATTAAGTTTGCTTCGAATGTGGGTTCCCTTACAAGCATCCCCCAAGAACAAGCTAAAGATCTGACCACACCAATGAATCACGGTGACTCCTAGGAGGTGACCTCAGCAGCAAGATGGACAGATCTTCTGGTATTTTAATATTTAGGTAAGAGAGGGAGTTTGGGCAGGTGTACCTTGTCACACAGGGCTAAGAATAGTTTGCTTGTTTATTTTTTTAAAAGCATATCTTGCTTTGTTTTCAAGAGAAGTCGGAGGGGCTTGGAATAATCACAGCTTAGTAGAACAACACAAAGAAAACGGTACAGCCAGACTGACAAAATCGGCATTCAGCCACCTTCAAAGGCCTCCTGGAATAGCATAGCATTCTTTCAAGTGTTAGGAAAGATGCAACAATGGGGGCAGGCAGGTGTCCCTAGAGAAGGCACTGCACAATTGAAAGGTCTGTACTCCTCATAGCCGTCTTCTATAGTTGGCAGGGGTTTGGAGAAGTATCTCAAAAGTTGAACAGCACATGTGGGGTGGGGTTTATAAGAGTTATGAGTTACTATCAGAAGATACAGGAGCCCCGACTTCCTTTGCAGGGCATCCCAGTTCACAACCCACCTTGAACCATTAGGGTCCTCACCTCTTTCTCTGGACATGTTCCTTTAAGGGCGCAATCCGAACCTGGAGTTAGGCCAGCACAGTTAGGCCAGCAAAGTTTGACCGGCACAAAGGACACTGTACAGTATGTTTGGATCACTCTCGGAGTCAGAGAGGCCAGCATACAGACGTGCGCCATCCTTCCTGACTCCAAGAGTGGTCCAAACGTGCTTTACGGTGGCCCTTGTGCCAGCCAAACTTTGCCGGCCTAACTGTGCCAGCTTAACTCCAGGTAAGGATTGCACTCTAAATTTCCTAATGAAGATTTGGAAAACCTAATGGAGAGGACTTGTTTGTCCCAGCAATAAAAGGAAACAGGTGGACAACGGGACCAGAAGGCAACAGGTAGGAGGTGCTGTAGCTGCCTCCTCTCCTTCTACCCCGAGAGATTTAAAAGAACATGTACGAGGTGGCAACCCTATCCCGCACTCCATATTATGAGCTAGAGCTATCCAGGTACATATTTCCCACAATTGGCCTGGCAGGGGAATATATGAAGTTGCTGTATGTTGTGTCAGGCTACTGATCTGTCTACTCTGATTGACAGAAGCTTTCAAGACCTCAGGCCTCATCCAAGATCTTTTTAACAGGGGATGCCAGGTACCGAAGCTTGGATTTTGTGCATTTAAAGCATATGCACTCCCACTGAGCCATGGTCCATCCCTAAGCCGCAATACAATGGCCCCAACTCACTTGATAAGTAGTTCTAAATTACCGTCAGCCCTCCTTATCCTTGGGTTCAGCACCTGTGGATTTGACTCAATGAGGGTGTCGAGCCTACATTGGAGGGGTGGGTGTTCAAAGACCTTTCACATCTTGTATGTGACCATCTGAGCATGCAGCCTCCCTGAACCCCAAAAAACCTCCCAGATGCATCCGGAAGGCACTTCTGATTGCATCTGGGTGGTCCTGGGAGGCCCTTCCATGGATTATCCATAGAAATCAGTATCCGCAAAGGGTCCTGGAACATATCCCTCGCGGATAGCAAGGGCCCACTGTATATAGCCAGAGTGTTTGTGGTAAATTTACAACAGGGATGCTGATCTCCAGAAAGGTACAACATCGAAACCCACAAATAATCAAGGACTGGATATCCAAGTGATGAGAAATGGAATATTCGCCATAGGGCCTATTCAACATATACCATCATTCTTGTCTTTCAAATCCGATCTTTGTCTTTTGGTTCAACCAAGAAGCGGAGATTGCTTATTACCGTTTTCAAGGCAAGTTTTTCCAAGACAGAGCCGATCCTTGGAACTTTTGCTAAGACGAATTTTGTCTCATTGTCAAGACCAGCAGGCACAACCAGACCTGCGTCAAAAAAGGATGCAATGGAATTTTGGCGGCTGGGGTTGGAAAGCAAAAGCCGCAGCAGCAGGGACTGGTTTCTAGACCTCTCATATGAGGCAGGGATTGAGCAGTGCACAGCTGCGAGACCAGTCCCCCTTGCTCGCATGTTTTGTGTGTATTGTCAGAATCCCATCACAGCATCTTGCAAACCGTGCTTTTGCTATCAGGACACCAAAAGGGAAGGGAAGCAAAAGAAAATTCTCGCTGGCTCTTGGAAGCCATCTGAGGCATGCTGTTTCCAGCACGGATGTTATTTCATCTCCTGACAAGTGACTCTTGCCATGCATCACTTTTGAAAGGGGGCATTTAAAGACACAAAAAAGTTGGTCTCCAGGCAGCACTTTTGAAACCTTTTGTTAGCAGGGCCTTCGGGGAGACGGGGAGAGATTCCGGCGAAGGCACACAGCGCAGTAAGCACCCCCAAATTAGTTGCCACTAACTCGAGACGCTTAGCATTCATTTTGTCAAAATATTAGCGTGCGCCTTCTGCCCCTTTCAAAGTCCGCACGGAGGGTCTTTGATGCATTGTGCAACTTGAAAGCCCAGCACTTGAAGAGGCTCTTTTTAAAGGAAAAAAAATAGTAAAAAAAGAAGAAGCTTTCAGATCAGATGAATTCAGTTCTCTTCTCTACAATGGCACCGGAATCTTGACCTGCCTCATGTCTGCGCAGGCTGAAATCTCAGACATCCAAGGATAAAACGGCCATTTCTATCTGTACGGTTTGAACGCTCACAGCTCTCCATTAGCAGAAAAGCGTTATCCAAGGCCGCCAGGCTGCAGAAAGCCGGTGAAATTGGATGTGGAGATGGCCGGCCAATTCGAGGGGTAAGGGGTGACCCCTTCCACAGCAGGCTTTCTTTCTCACTCCCACTCGTGACGCCGGGGGGCTGGAGCAGAGCACAGCAGGAGGTTAAAGCCAGACCAACCTAGATACGTTTCCTTTGGAGGAGGCAGTCTCTTTACTGTTAGCAACGTTGCCAACGATTCATTAATATGCTCTGCTACGCAGGAGCTGCACAAGAGCTCTGCCAAACTCCGACAAGTTGATAGCAGTCTTGCTATTAACTTCAGTGGCACAGAAGACCTGTCCTTCCAGAAGAAACCCTGGAGATAAAGGTCCTTTCGTGGATGGAGGACTCAAAACGGGAGCCAGAAGTCACGGGGCGCTTCTGATGGAGGATTTTTCAGGTGCCAGGCACATCACACCCCAAACCGGCAAGCCTGTGGGTGCGTTGGCTCACCCTGGCTAATCCAAACAAGAGAACAGAAAATTCGGAGGGGCAGCACAGGTGGCAAAGCTCCAACAAGGGATTACTAAGTAACCATTTACAGAACAAACCCCACACAACTGTGAGTGCAATACTAACCTGGAGTTAGGCTGGCACAGTTAGGCCAGCAAAGTTTGGCTGGCACAAGGGACACCGTGAAGTATGTTTGGACCACTCTCGGAGTCAGAGAGGCCAGCGCACAGACATGCGCCACCCTCCCTGACTCCGAGAGTGGTCCAAACACGCTTTACGGTGGCCCTTGTGCCAGCCAAACTTTGCTGCCGACCTAACTCCAGGTTAGAATTGTGCCCTTTAGGTATCTACAGCCATTTATCTAATGCACAGCTTGTGGCCACTAAGCTAAACTGGCCAAACTGACAACTCAGATGCCAGATCGCAGCCAGTTTACTATCCAGCCCTACTCTCCTGCTTGCAGCCCTGACTGGACCAGCACATGCGGTCTGGCAGCAACATGAGATGCCTTCATGTCCCAGGGAAGAGACATGCCTCCTTATTCTGGGTTTGGAGGTCTACATCCTGGGGCAGTTAACATCTGCAGCATCGGCCTGGGGGAGCAACAAGAGGAGGGCCCTGTTCTTCCCTCTCTCTGTGACTCTTGTGTGGGGAGGGGGAAGTAGTGGGACGTACAGGGTGCAGCAGGATGCTTTCGGAAATTGGAGCCTGGTGAGAGCACCTTTGGTTCGGCTGGATTCTTTGCCATCCTCCTGCCCCTTAAAATGCTATATACACTCAGGAAGCTATGCCAGTGTTTGACGCTGTGTTTGACACTGTAGTGTTTTGTGGTGGTCTAAGTGTGTTGCGAGTGTGATAGTGCAATCCTAAGCTGCGCTGGTATGGCGTGGCCGGCAGGCCTGTGCTAAATCCAACACAGCTTCAGTGCCATGGGGAGTCTCCCCAGGGCAAGGGCACATTCGCATTGGTTTCCCCATTGGTTTCCTTGGATCTGTGCCTGCGTATAGCAGGTGCAGAGCTGAGGAAGCTGCACGGCCCAAATTGGGACCGCAGTCAGGGGACTGAGACTTGGATGCAGCCAGCATCGTCATCTGCAAATGAACTCCTGGAACACTGGGAGGGACTTACATGGGGCTTCGCCGTGATTGGCTGCCCGCCCGTTTCGTTCCGCGGCTGCCCTGGCCTCGAGGGGTACCTGCTCGCCGGGGGAGACAGGTGGAGGGGCGCCGGGTGCCTGGGCAAGCAGCGGGGGGCCGCGCCAACCGGGGGCAGCCCCCCCTCGAGGCCAGGGCAGCCGCGGAACGAAACGGGCGGGCTGCCAATCACGCGGAAGTCCCGCCCACGTCCCTCCCAGCGTTCCGGGAGTTCATTTGTGGATGACAACGCTGGATGCAGCCTACTGCCCACATCCCGACCCTAAGGCATCTGTCAGCCCCCTCCTTATGGATTCCTTTTACCTTGTACAGCCTGAGGATGTGGATAGGGTTCTCTGCACTTGAGACCAGACAGAGAAAGATGGATGGCATCAGAAGTCATAATCACTCAGGGAGCAAGAAGCCAGGCCATCTGTCCTGGCTTCATTTCTGCCCACCTTAACTCTCCTTTGGTGGTTAATTGACCACAGAGGGGATGGAGTAGGGACATTCCCTGCATGTTTGCTGCATGTTTGCTTCCCTGCATGTTTGCCTGCCTCCCCTCCCTTGTTTTCTGAATGTGGTGAATGTCTCAAGAGGCCAGGTTCTAATTCACACAACCAGCAATGAGAGAAGTTGCTCTCTGGATGTTTCTCAAGACCTTTCTCCTAGAACAGGGGTAGCCGAACTCCGATCTACAGCATCCACCCGATTCTTCCCCAGGGTGAACGGCGCTTGCTGTTCCACTTAGGATGCTTCTGAAGACCCCGACTGCAGCGTCCAGCGGTCCTCGCTGCCAGCCACTTCTGCGCAAGGCATGCTGGGGCAACAGACTCCGGATGCAGCTAACTGCAAAGACCCCTGGGGGCTGTAGTCAGGGTCTTTGGGAGGGCTCCTGCAGAACAGAAAGTGCCATTCATGCAGTGGGTGCTTTTCTCCGCAGCAGCATTCTCCAGTTTGGAGACCGCTGTCCTAGAAGACTTGGTCCTCCCAAGACACAGTCATTGGCATGCTCTTAAACTCCTATTTCCCTCCTGTCTTGGGTCACTCACACTGTATTTTGCAACCCCCTAGTGACAAGACCGCCTGTGGCTTAGTAACTGACAGTGCTGAAGTTGGTTTCTCAGCAAGCAATTTATGCTGCAACCCTGCCATGCTGGGCTTCCATTAGACAGTCATCGGATTTAAAAGATGTAATTCCAGTCATTCAAACCAACTCTCCTTGTTATCCCCCCTACTGAAGGTGCCTGAATGTAACAATTTTTCTCTGCATAAACAAAGATTCTTAACGAAGCAGTTCACAGACACCAAAAATAGTGAGTTATAATACAATCTCTAGGCTTATATTATATATATATGGTTGTATGCCTTTTCTAAAAAGAGAACTTCTTAAATGCACTTATCTAAAGGTGATCAAGGCTCTTACGAATTTTGTTCTACGCTTCATGGCAAAGCCTATATGAATTGTGAAATGTTGCAAAATTGACTTGCTGGAGGCACGTTGACAGGTCATTATTTTGTGTCCTCCAAATTCCGGGGACTGATAAGGAAACTCCACTAGTTTGATGTTTTATCAGTTTCCCGGATGGAAGGAAACATTATTTCAGTCTAGATAACTCCCTCCACTTTGCAATACATTACAGTTTTGCTACTGGTAGTGGTGGAGTTTGCACAAAGTGTGTGTATATGTATGTATGTGCACACATGCATTTGTGAGCGCATGCATGCATGTGGAGACCCATAATGGTATATTTTTTCCCCCAGTCCACTACAGTGGGCAATAAACAGAGGGCAAAATAAGTTCTTTTGAGTGAATGACACAAAAAGGCTATAGCAGGAAAGACAGGCAGATAGACTTGAGAAAAGCCAAGTTGCCACACGCTTCTGATGGAATTTGATTCTGATTCAAATTCTGATGGAATTTAACCTGAGCAAGGGCAGGCAGAGCACAGGCCCTGACCCTTGCAGTGTTTGTCACTAGGCCGCCAGGCATCCGCATGCCGTGTTTGGTGACAATATGGATCCGACACCGATTTTGACACATGACCATTTTCATGTGGGCCCCCCCACATACCCCCACCCCCGGGGATAGTTGGGGGCCCTGACCCCCGCATAGCAGTGTTTGTCACCAGGCCGCCAGGCATCCACATGCCGCGTTTGGTGCAAATCAGTCCAGGTGTTCCAGCGGGGCATAGTGGACGTTTTGTTTAGTACCCCTTCTCGTCCCCCACGCCAGGGGGGGCCCAATCCAGACTCCAACGGCATCAGGAGCATCGTCCCTCGTCTCGGCGAACCCGGAAACAATGGATTAGACGCCAATTTTGGCCGATTTCGACCGTTTTCATGCGGGGACCTCCGTGTACCCCCACCCCGGGGGCGCGAGGGGGGTCTGACCCCTGCAGTGTTTGTTGCCAGACTGCAAGGCACGTGCATGCCAAGTTTGGCATCAATCGCTCCAGGCGTTGCAGGAGGGCAGGGTGGACGGTTTGTTTTCCACCCCTTTTTGCTCCCCCCCCCCACGCCGAGGGGGGCCAAACCCGGAGTCACACGGTGTCAGGGGCGTCGCCGCTCATCTCAGCGACCCCGGAAACGACGGAATCGACACCAATGTAGGCCATTTGTGATCATGTTGACATTTCAAACCCCCCTGCACTCCCCGGGGGGTCCTAGGCGTGTGTGACCCCCGCAGTGTTTGTCGTCAGGTCGCACGGTGTATGCGTGCCAAGTTTCATGTCGATCAGTCCAGGCGTTGCAGAGCCTATGCGGAACATACGTACGTACAAACCAACGTACAAATGTTCTCTTTTATATTAGATTATGAAACGAAAATATCAAAATGAAATGTGTTTTATATATATTTCAGCACATATATGATAGAATATAGAACACTCATTGCGCAATGCAAGAAATAATTAACTCCGCAGACTATACAAAGCTATATTTATCCAGAAGTTATTAACAAGTTAATGAGAAGAAAACAAGGAAGCCAATGCACATAATTCTGAAAGCGATTATTGCAACAGGCCACAAATAAAAGGGCATGGTGGGGCTCTTTAACCCCTTGTTCCCTTCCCTTCCTTATACTGCTCAGCCATTCAGCCACAGGGTTCACGGTGCAAGCAAAAGGCTAGTTACTTCTTATCAGGTTGAGAAACCGTCAGCGGTCCAGTGGCGTTCCTACAGAGGGCACAAAACGCTATGTTTTGCAGGAACCTGAGCTCCAGTGTAACGTGGCCCGACCCCCTCCCCTTCAGAGAAATTCACAGCTCGGAGAACTGGCTTAGCGCTTTCCTCCTCCCCCGCCCCACACAGGAACACCACTGCAGAGGTCTGCTCATTTGCACCTAATCCTGTTTGCTTCATTGGCTTAACCAGCCGTCTTTCTTGGTTTGGTCTGGAGAAAGGAGCTGAGGTGAACTCAGGGGCTAATGAAAGTGTAGCCCAATGCAGAAGGCAAAATGTTGCCCCAGAAGTGATGTCACAACAGGAAGTGACATCACAGTTGTATTTTAGTTTTTTTCTGGTTTTCTGGCCATATCTTTTGACAGAGTAAAGATATTACACTCTGGTTTGCGTCGTTACATTCTGTATTAAATTACCTTTCCAATGATATATAACATGATGGTCTTATTTATACATACCAAGTTTTTTCACACTTTTGGCCATTAATGCCAAGCTGTGGTCCATGGGATCTCAAGGAGTCAGACACGACTTGGTGATTGAACAACAACAACAACAAGCACTTCTTTAGCTACACCCCTGGGTGCACTGTAAGATCAGGGCGAGATGGACAGGTCTTGCAGGCAAATTGAGGCCCCAGGCCCCGGCCCTACCACACAGCTCTCCCCTTGTCTCCTGAAGTTATCCCAAGATGGAGGGAGGGATGAGTCTATTACACTGCCAAGCTGACCAAGCAAAATGCATTGCTGGAAGAACGGCAGTTCAGCAGGCTCCCCTCTTTCATGTCCAGGACATTTAGCTTCCAATACAGAATTGACAATCATGTTGCAGAAGATAACGGTGCAAAAAAGCGTTCGGCTGTTAGAGAGGGGGCAGTACAAGACACCCATTTCACCACAGATCTGCCCCTGGTGCATGGTAAAGATTGACGTAAAGTTAAATTTTCATGAGGTTTGATTTGTTCTGCAAAACTTGCCATAGGAAAGGGAACACATTCTGCTGTAGGTTTCCTTTTTGTTTGTTTACGCCTGCCATTGTTTCCCAGTGAAACATTGTTCCACTGCTGTAGGCAGTGGCATTCCTAGAGGGGAGCAAAACGCTAAGTCTTGGCAAAACGCTAAGGTGGAGTACAATGTAAGAAACAAACAAAAAAAAGCAGTAGTTCCCAAACTCTTTAGAGGCCTTATAGCAGCGGCGTCATGCAGCCAGAACGCTGGGCGGGAGGAACGGGTGAGCGGCAGCCCGCGGGGGCAGGGAAGACGGTGAAACGGAGCGGTAGACAACGGGCGGACTGCCGCTCACCCGTTCTTCCTGCCCAGCGTTCTGGCTGCATGACGCCACTGGGCACGCCCAACTTCTGAACCATTCCACCATCCTGGCTCTTGATATTTTAACAAGTCATTTCCCAGTTTCTGTCCTAAGACAAGAGCGGTCCCCCTCTGTCTCCCTCTGCCCTTGACAGCCTCTCAAGGCGGCCCCATCCAGGACACAGGTGAGTACTAAGCAGTTGGGCTTTGCATGCTCTGCTGACATCCTGGATCACACCTCCAGCTTCCGTGCTGCAAAAAGCCCAGGTCTTTGGGGTTACCCCTAGACAGGATGTGAGCCGAGGAAGGAGGAAGGACACCCCAGCAGTTTTACCCTGGATTTGAGAATACACATTTTCCTTTTCGGTGGCAGTGAAACCAACCAAGTCTTTGCTGTTTAAAATTATTTTCCCCCACCGTGCAAGGCTACATTGGAACATCCCAACCTCACTCACCCTTAGAAGCTGCCAACTTCAATTTGTAGTCATTAAGAGCAGAATTCGTTATACTCACAAGTTGCCGCGTCTCAGTTTCAAACTTCAGAAAGGCATTCCCTGTGATCACTGCCTGAGGGGGAAAGATCAGAAGAAAACAACGTCTGAGATATTGACTGTGCCTTTGGTTGGACTGGCTCAGGTGCCAGGTTCCTCTCTTGCAAGCTGGCACGCGTTTCCTGCAAGCAGGATGGCAGGAGGAGCTACTTGTATGTGGGGAGGGGGTGGAACCTGACACCCCACCCAAAACCCCAAATGAGGTTTCTATTATTTTTAAAACATGGCCACGCATAGTAAACACACACTCACACACACACACACCCCAAAAGTATGGATTTTAGTACTGTGAAGCTGTCTTGAGAACGCTGAGGAAATGGGGACAGGTATTCTCCACCTGGAGCGCCGAAGATTAGATGCTTTTGAATTCTGGTATTGGAGAAGACTCTTGAGAGTCCCCTGGACTGCAAGGAGATGCAATTGGTCAGGAAGTCAAGCCTGATTGCTCCCTGGAAGGACAAATCCTGAAGGTGAAGCTCAACTACTTTAGCCACCTCATGAGAAGAGAGGACTCTTTAGAAAAGACCCTCGTGGTGGGAAAGATGGAAGGCAAAAGGAGAAGGGGGCGGTAGAGGATGAGATGGTTAGATAGTGTCACTGAAGCGATGAACATGAAATTGGGCGAACTCCGGAAGCTAGTGGAAGACAGGGAGGCCTGGCGTGCTGTGGTCCATGGGGTCACGGAGAGTCGGACATGACTTAGCGACTGAACAACAACAATTCTCCACCTGCTAAATATAAGAGAAGCACCAATTGGGAAATGTTCCTCTTTTGCCCAGTTAGCAGGGGTAACTGGCAAAATCCCTACTTCTTGTGCCTTGATTGAACTCTGCCAGGAGCCACCGCAGAAATAGATGTCTTAGGAGTCAGGCTTGTACATTATGTTGGACATGCATCCAACCTCGCACAGATATCTGATGTGGATCTAGATCAGGGGTCTCCAATCTATAGCCTGGGGGCCACCTCTGGCCTGTCACAAGATTTTATCTGGATCCCAGCAACTTGGCTTTTTTTTGGGGGGGGGGCGTCAGAGCTTTTGCTAATGTTTGACATTTTTACTCCGCTCAAATACTTTGGCCACCTCATGAGAAGAGAGGACCCTCATGCTGGGAAAGGTTGATGGCAAAAGGAGAAGGGGGCAGCAGAGGATGAGATGGTTAGATAGTGTCACTGAAGCAACGGACATGAAGTTGGGTGAACTAGTAGAGGACAGGGAGGCCTGGTGCGCTGTGGTTCATGGGATCACGAAGAGTCAGACACGACTTAGCGACTAAACAACGAATACCATTTCTCAGTTTAAGCATGGCACTGTTTCTTTGTAATGGTCACATTTCTCTTTTCTGCTGAATCATATCATGGTGATTACAAAACAAAAATCCAACTAAAACTTATTCATTTAGAATCATATTGTTGGAAGGGACCTATAAGTAGGGTTACCAGATACAAACTGGGACCGAGTGCCTATGCCTTTAACCATTGTATAGAAGAGAAGAGAGAATTTGGGCAGGTGCAGCTTTTGAAACCCTTCCATGATGAGCTGCACCTGCCCAAATTCCCCTCTTCTGTACAATGGTTAAAGATATAGGCAGTCTGTCCCAGTCTGTATCTGGTAAATAACCCTAGCCTATAAGGTCCCCCTGCCCAGAGGCGGATCTACAGGGAGGGCAAAGCTCTACGTGTTGCAAGAAGCCTTACCCTGTCATGTAAATCCCTCCTCTCCCTTCCTGCTCTAGCCAGTAAGCAACGCCAAGATGTTGCTTTTCCCTGTGAGGATTGGCTAAAACGGTGCAGGAGAGGAGTGATTTCCACTGCAAGGTAAGGCTTCTTGCCTTAGAGCTTTGCCCTCCCTTAGATCTGCCTCTGCCCCTGCCTGAATCAGGAAATCCTCCCTAGAGCATCTCCCTAGGTGCCGGTCAAGCCTTTAAATTTCATTCATCCACTTATAAAACTGATTTTGGTTTTTTGGACCCATGGATATGTGTAAAATATATGATGTGGCCCTTGTACTGAAAAGTTTGGAGACCCCTGATCTATATGCACATACAGTTATTCAAATGTGACATTCAGCAAGTACTACACAGCAATACAAACAAGCTGTGCTCTACATTTCTGACAGCCAAATCCTGTCCTGGGCCATCCCATAATGTCCAATGACAGTGGCCAGCTGGTGACTAGGCAACAGTATGTGAAAATGTTTTTTTAAAAGAGTAGTATCTTGCACATTTGGCATGCTTTCTCCTCCATTCCCTCACACACACACACACACACACACACACACACACACACACACACACAC
>JAJKFI010000025.1:4796575-4823631 GCA_029204185.1 Lerista edwardsae | reverse complement strand
CACACACACACACACACACACACACACACACACACACACACACACACGTTTTGTGAAGAGGTGGCAGAAAACATTAATAAGAACATCTGGATGAAGTAAACAATTTGAACAGCTAAGCTGTGTGCAGCCATGCTGCGAGACGCACAACACCCAGCAAAGCCCTTTAATTCCCACCGTCAGCACGGCTGCGTACTAAGGTCAACAACAAGCACAATTCGCCCTGCGCTCCTCTCCCCAAAGCCACTAATGATGCCATCTGCCTTGACAAACTCTGCAGAGTCTGACCTTCTGCTCTTTCGCCTGCATTTCTCCTTTGTTGCATCACCAACCAAGATCATTAGGCGGATGTGCAAGGCTACACGCACAACTAATGGTTTCGCCTCTGGCTAGAAAGCTGCTAAACACCAGCAAGTCATCAACAACAACGAAAAAGGGAAATGGTCAGTAATACAACCCATTCAAAATGGGAGCCTTATAGACATGTAACCAGCACACCCTCAAAAAAATTTTTACCATCTCCTAGTCCAATGGTTCTCAAACCTTTTAGACTGGGACCCATTTTTTAGAATTAAATGGCACTTGTGTTGGGACCCACTGGAAGTGATGTCATTAACCTGGAAGTGATGTCATAGCCAGAAAAACAGTTGCACAGGAACAACAGTGGGAGGGGGCAGGCTTTAATCTCCTGCTTGTGGGCTTCCCAGACTGCCAACTGCTGAGGCAAAGGGGGAAGCATATAAGAAGAGCCCTGCTGGATCAGGCCAAAGGCCCATCTAGTCCAGCTTCCTGTATCTCCCATTGGCCCACCGGACGCCTCAGGGAACACACAAGACAACCAGTTATTTGCATCTTGTTGCCACTCCCCTACGTCTGGCATTCTAAGGTAGCTTTCTTCTATAACAGGAGACAGCACATACCCATCACGGCTTGTAAACTGTGGTAGACTTTTCTTCTAGAAATCTATCCAATTTCCTTGTAAAGGCATCAAGGCCAGACACCAACACCACCTCCTATGGCAAGGAGTTCCACAGATGGGCCTGCTAGGTTAAAAAAAAAAGTATTTTCTTTGCTTTAATATTGTTTTTATCTATTTATTGTAAGCAGTGATAGGATCTACAAATGAACAAGGGGAACGCTGGGCAGGACGTAGGTGGGACTTCCGCTTGAGTGGCAGCCCGTCCGTAGCGTTCCACGGCTGCCCTCGCCTCAGGGGGGCTCCTGCTCACCGCGGGGGACAGGTGAAGGTCGCGCTGGGTGCCTGGGCGAGCAGCGGGGGGGGGCGCTAACCGGGGGCAGCCCCCCCCCCGAGGCCAGGACAGCTGCGGAACACTATGGACGGGAAGCCAATCACGTGGAAGCCCCGCATAAGTCCCGCCCAGCGTTCCCCTTGTTCATTTGTAGATCCCATCGCTGATTGTAAGCCACCTTGTGTCCCCTTCATTGTGAGAAAATGCAGGGTAGAAATCTTTTAAATAAATAAACTTTCCCAATACTCAATTTCAGTGGATGCCCCCTGGTTCTGGTGTTGTGAGAGAGGGAAAAGAACAGCCCTCTATCTACTCTCTCCATCTCCTGCATAATTTTGTATGTCTCGGGGAGCAATCCTAACCTGGAGTTAGGCCAGCACAAGGACCACCATAAAGTGTGTTTGGACCACTCTTGGAGTCAGGGACAATGGCGCACGTCTGTGTGCTGGACTCTGACTCTGAAAGTGGTCCAAACACACTTTACAGTGTCCCTTGTGCTGGCCTAACTTTGCTGGCCTAAGTGTGCCGGCCTAACTCCAGGTTAGGATTGTGTTCTGAGACTGCCCCACAGCTAGCCCAGTTTAAACCGCTTTGTGAACTTTTTGTTGAAAAGCGGTATATAAATACTTTGCTTGCTTTCAGGCTACTATTTCCCTCCTCCTAGTCTGCTTTAAAAAAAAACATCACTATGTTTAGTATTTCAAAAATGGACTGATCATTCTTCTGGAGAACTGTACATTTGTTTGTACATTAAAATGGCAGAGCAGAGATACAGATTCTGCACCAATTCATTTTTCTCTCCCCCCCCTTTTTTGGGGGGGGAGAAAATAAATCTGTTCATTCAAACAGATACCAGATGAAACCTTTTGTAGTCAGTTTTTGCTCTGCGAGATAGCGGTCTCCTCTTTTTTTGCATGCTGGTAATGAATTTTAACAGAACAATCCCTAATCCAGTCAACGGAATGCCTTATCAGTCACCGTACTTTTGTTTTTTTTAAAATTTCTACCAGTAAATGGGAATTGCTTTTCGCTATCTACATCTGGAAGTACCTCAATGGTCTCATTTCCTACCCCCACCCTTCATTTTCCTGATCATGTCTGAATTCAGGTTAGGCATTATCTGATGCCACCGAACTGTCATTCCTCCTAATTGCCAACTTACTTGGTTGTAAATGTGCCGTACTGGGTCAATTTGCTTTAAGACTAGGTTATTTTTATTTAAGATGTGTTTATGGTTATTGGTATTTCCCCAGCCATCTAAACTCAATTGCATTCATTTACATTTCCAGGTTCCCAAACTGTGTGCAGGGCATATTAGTCCATTTCGAAAGAACTGCGAGCTGTTCCTGTTTTCTGAAACAGAAAATGAGAGTCTACTGTGAGCCTGAAGCATCCATCAGTATGAAGAGCCCTGGATTCAGTTCCACCTTGAAGGTGGGTGTGAGTTGGCAATCCAAATGGTTCAGATGGTGATCTGCTGTCCTAACTGTAAGTTCCTTGGGGGCAGGGAGCTATCCTCTTGTACTCTGTAAAGTACCATGCACATAGATTATGGGCGCAATCCTAATCTGGAGTTAAATTGGCACAGTTAGGCCAGCAAGTTTGGCCAGCACCCCGTAAATTATGTTTGGACCACTCTCGGAGTCAGAGAGGCCAGCACTCAGACATGTGCCATCCTCTCTGACTCTGGGAGTGGATCATACACGCTTTACTGTGTCCCTTGTGCCGGTCACATTTTGCTGGCCTAACTGTCCCTGCGTAATTCCAGGTTAGGATTTTGCCCTGAGAGTGGTCCAAATACGCTTGACGGTGGCCCTTATGCCGGCAAAACTTTGCTGGCCTAACTGTGCTGGCTTAGCTCCAGGTTAGGACTGCATTCTATGTTATAAAAATAATTGTTAATAATCAAATACGAACAATAGGTAGTATGCAGTGTTCAAGGGAGGCTTTGAATACAAACGCACTATCTTCCCACCCGATCCCCTTAGAACGTTCAATCCCAAACAGACCCTTTTTGCTCCTAGGAGAAGCTCTGGAGGGGGTGGGTGACACCTGTTCTAAGCCTTTTGGAGGGTTTCAGCCTCAATGGTAAAAAGCAGCTGTTGATTGGCTGATGCATGAGGAATCCCCAATACATCCCTTCCCCTCCCCCAAAACCCCAGAGCAGTTCTGCACCTGCTTTGAAGTGCTGCAGGTTTTATAAGGTGAAGGGTTAATGTATAAGTAAATAAATGTACATGTCTCTGTGTATAATGTAACTTTTAAAGGAAGTTGACAGTCGGCTTGCAAGTGGTGACTGGCAAATGCATTTCAGAAACACGGGTTCTCAAATTGGTGGCTCGTGACCAGCGGTGGGATTCAGATAAATTAACAACCGGTTCTATGTCCTTCAGGGCGGCCGCTGCCTTTCTTCCCTCTCCCAACCTAAAATTAACAACTGGTTCTGCAGAACTGGTGAGAACTGGCTGAATTTCACCACTGGTCGTGACCAAGCAGCCCGAGAAGCCTTGCCACTGCCCCCTTAAGGGGCAGGGTGGGGATAGCGAAAATAACAAAAATGATTGCACCACTGGTGGGGACGTAGGGGCTTTTTGAAACCTACCCTTCTGCAGAGGCCACCGGATCAGGGTGCAGGCAGTCCTGCAGAGCCCTCCAGTGTTTTGAGGCAAAGAAAGCGGGGAGGCCATCTCTCCCTATGATGCACCCTGGTCCCAATCAGGATTGGTGCCCTGCAGCTTCTTTTTGCAAAAAAGAAGAGCTTCTGATTGTAAACATTGCCATTAGGCAATCTAGTGTCACCCTAAACTGAATACAGGCATGTCCCCGGTACCCACTGGAGTTCCTTCCGGTGTTGCCCCGCCCCCATGGATACCTAAAACCGTGGATACCAGGGACACCTTTTTAAAGATAGGGGAACAGCAGTGATTTTGCTGCAACAATGTGAAAAAAGAGATGTGTTTACTGTTCCCCTATCTTTTTAATAGGCGTCCCAGTATCCATGGTATCTGTGGACAACTGTGGATACCTAATCAGTGAATACTGGGGCACACCTACAAACATATTTACCCCGCCCCATCTACCCAGCCTCCAGACTCAAGCAGGAAAAGAAAGGGGGAAAGAACACCTACCCCATCTATGGGTTCCTAGAGATTTAAACACAGGTATGCCCTGGTATCCACTGGAGTTCCGTTCCAGACCCCACCATGGATACCTGAAACCGTGGATACCGGGGACACCTTTTTAAAGATAGGGGAACATCAGTGGTTTTGCTGCAAAATGGTAAAAAAGAGATTTGCTTAATGTTCCCCTATATTTTTGATAGGTGTCTCAGTATCCACAATATCAGTGGATAACTGAAACCGTGGATACCGAATCAGTGGATACCAGGGCATGACTGTATCTGAGTTGGGAAATATGGGTCTTTGCACCATCCCTAGTTATAAGAGCATCATCAGAAGAACCTCTCTCTTATCCTCCCCCTCACAAAAGGGACGATATATCCGAACGCTCCTTTGGTATTATGACAGCTGTGAGAACAGAAATCAGCAGCCGAGAAAGGAGGAACCTGCCAGCGCAGGTTGGGCTACCTGGCAACAAGTCAGCAGCAGAACCGGGTTCGTTTGCGACACGGCTGAAGACGGCCTGTTCCTATCCAGTGCCGTGAGCTGCTCAGGGATCTTTGCAGCCAAGAGTTCAAACAGTCTCCGCACAAACCATCTTACCCTCCACCCTGTTTGGGACTTGGCATGCAGGGAAGGGCACCAGCAGGCACTGCTCCAGCCAACACCCCACCCTGAGAACAAGGGCCTCGCCCATGCCCCGAGCCCTTGCCCAGTAAGAGACAACGTCCTTAATGAGTCCCAGCTCCCACCCTCCACCCTCCGTGACTGACGGATTCCAATGAGCCTTCTAGGGGCGGGGCAGGTGCTTTTCCTCTCCTCCAGCCCCTCTTGCTGGGATCAGGAAAGTTGCATTAACTCTTGCAACCAAAAGCAACTAACGCGTGCCAATGCACTGGGCTCCGAACTGGATAGCCCGGTTTAAGAAGGATGGTGGAGAAAAATTTTCAGAGTGGAGAGGCCATGATGAAGAAAAAGTCTGGATTAGAAGAAAAATCATACGTGAGCTGAAAGGTTGAATGGCTCGCGAACACGCATCAGAGCGATGCAGCTCTTCCCAAAGACGAAAGTATTGTCTTTGCAATACTTTACTGATAAAATATACCTGCAAAGTGGAAGCAAAGAGACACTCGTGCATTAAGATTCCCAGTCCTGGAAATACAGCCTCCGCTCCAAGGGACTTCAACTCCAGTCAAACTCACGGCTCACTCGGTCTCGGTCTCTCTTCAAAAGCTGCCTGTCTGCTGTTTCTGGCACATCGCTGATCAGCATTACTGACAAACCCCACCCTTACAGGTAAGTTCTGCATTTAGAGGACGGTTCACAGCCATCAAGAATCATTAGCATCATTTAGGGTGCAATCCTAGCCTGGAGTTAGGCCGGCACAGTTAGGCCAGCAAGGTTTGGCCGGCCCAAGAGACACCATAAAGTATGTTTGGACCACTCTTGGAGTCACACATATGCGCGCCATCCTCCCTGACTCCGAGAGTGGTCCAAATGCGCTTTACGGTGGCCCTTGTGCCAGCCAAATCTTGCTGGCCTAACTGTGCTGGCCTGACTCCAGGTTAGGATTGCGACCTCAGCCAAAGATCACAGGAATACATTCTATGACTCAACCAAGTGCAGGGCAGCAGTGCCCAAGTCAGTGATGTCATGCAGCCACTACGCACCACTATGCGAGTACCGGTTCCTAGAAGTTGAGCTGGCCCCGCCCACTCGAAGCTGGCCCCGTCGGCTGGTTGGCTCAGCAGCTGTGCATGCGTACTGCACGCCCGCAGCCGTTTCCTGCACTTTCTGTGAGGAGGCAGGCAGGCAGGCAGCGTGGTGGTGGCGGCAGCAGTGGCAGCAGCAGAGCGAGAGGACCGGAGGTGGCAGCAGCGGCAGCAGCGAGGAAGACCCGAGAATAAGGCAGCAAGTGTGAGAAGGTAGGCTGCCTGGGGTTCCCGCTCCCTCCAGCCGTGCAGATCCAGCGTCCCGGTTCCTCCTGCAGCCTCCCCCCAGCCCCAGCCCCCACGCAGTCTTTTTTTGGTCGCCCGTTCCCCCTCCTGCTCCTTGCCAGCTCCTTGTATTTAACATTAAAGTTAAATGGCTCCCTGTCCCAAAAGGGCTCACAATCTAGTACAGTCTAGCCTGCTATTTAACCAGAGAACAGTTGAAGCAAAATATGTATATACACATCCCTAGAAAGCAAAGCAATAGAAGTTAAATCAACACTAAGCACAAGCTGAAGTTATTACAAACATGATCACATCCATGGCAATAATCATGACCTCACTTCCGGCTATGACCTCGCTATATAGCAGTATATAGCAGACGCTCCAGCGAGTGGGGTCACGAGCAGCGAGTGCTGTCCTGCGACGAAGTGCCTCGTCCGCGACCAAGTGCCAGGTAACAAGCGAGTTACGCATCTGTGCGAGTTAAGCAGCAGGGCGAGGAAGCCAGGGCCCCAGACTCTGCCCTCTCTCTGAGAAGCAGGGCAGCTCATCCCTAAATAAATACAGAGATGGAGCCAGACAGCCAGCAGTTGGGTGGGGGCTATCCAGTGTTTTGCACAGAGTGCCACATGTATGACTATATGCCTCTGGGGCGTAAGTCGTGGGTGTGTCCTCAGTGCAAGGAGCTCCAGGCACTCAGGGAACGCGTCTGCTCCCTAGAGGCCTTGGTTGCGGACCTGGAGAAGCAGAGACAGGCAGTGAGGGTCCATGGTGAGACATCCGGGGACTTGCAGGCTTCGTCCCACCCTCAGATGGGCAGCTCCTCGGCTGCTGGGGAAAGGAGTCTCTGGGCTGGAGGATGTCAGCCTGGAACAGAGGGAATCAATCCTCCAGCGGGGACCCCTTCTTCCAGTGATGAGCCCACATCCAGTCGCACTAAGGATGCTCCTCGGCGGGAAGGGGGTTGTGGTCTCCTTGTCGTGGGCGATTCTATAGTTAGGAATATAGAGAGGGGGGTCTGTGACGGATGTGAGGGCCGCACGGTGACTTGCCTGGTGCGAAGGTGGCGGACATCACATCTCGTCTAGATAGGCTGGTAAGGAGTGCTGGGGAGGAGGTAGCGGTCGTGGTGCATGTTGGCACCAACGATGTGGGGAAATGTAGCCGGGAGGTCCTGGAAGCCAAATTTAGGTTGCTAGGCAGGACACTAAAGGCCAGGACCCCCAAGATAGCGTTCTCAGAAGTGCTACCCGTTCCACGTGCAGGGCCAGCTAGGCAGGCGGAGCTCAGGCGTCTCAATGCGTGGATGAGACGGTGGTGTCGGGACGAAGGGTTTAGATTCGTTAGGCACTGGGGAACATTCTGGGACAAGCCAGGCCTGTACAAGAGGGACGGGCTTCACTTGAACCAAAATGGAGCCAGGCTGCTGGCGCTTAATATTAAAAAGGTGGCAGAGCAGCTTTTAAACTCATCCCTGGGGGAAAGCCGACAGGAGCCGAGTGGCGTCCGGTTCGGAACTCCTCATCCCTACGGGAAGAGGAGGGTGGAGGAGTACCAAAGAGTAATGAAGGAGTAGGAAATAGAACTTCAAACCTGAGTGTAAGTGACAGATTGTCCAGTAAAAAGAGAAGCAGGGATAAGGGATCTAAAAACAGTCCCTCCTTAGAGAACCCCGTATATAGGTGTTATTATGCGAATGCCCGCAGTCTCCGAGCAAAGATGGGGGAACTGGAATGTTTGGTGGCTAGGGAAAACATTGATATAGTAGGCGTAACGGAAACCTGGTGGAATGCAGAGAACCAGGTGCTAGTTTTGACTTTTAAAGCCCTATAATGGCTCGGGTCCGGAGGGTCCGGAGTATTTGAGGGACCGCCTTCTTCCATATAATCCTACCCGAACTCTGAGATCATCTGGAGGGGCCCTTTTGACTGTGCTGCCACCAGGAGAAGTGAGAGGGGTGGCGGCCAGGAAGAGGGCCTTTTCGGTGGTGGCCCCCCAACTTTGGAATACCCTCCCCTTGGAATTGAGAACAGCTCCCTCTCTGTTGGGAGTGGTGGGACGTGGTGGCGCAGCGAGTTAATCCGCTGTTGCTGGGCTTTCAACCGCAAGGTTGGGAGTTCGAGACTGCATGACGGAGTGAGCTCCCGTTGCTTGTCCCAGCTCCTGCCAACCTAGCAGTTCGAAAGCACCTAAAAAATGCAAGTAGATAAATAGGGACCACTTCGGTGGGAAGGTAACGGCGTTCCGTGCGCTACGGCGTAGAGTCATGCCAGCCCCATGATCGGACAAAAACGCTGGCTCTACAGGCTTTGAAACGGAGATGAGCACCGCCCCCTACAGTCGGTCACGACTAGACCATTCGGTCGTGGGGAAACCTTTACCTTTACCTTTACCCTCTCTGTTAACATTTCGGCGGGGGCTGAAGACCTTTTTATTCCAAAAAGCTTTTAACTGTTGACAGGTAGTCTGGCTGGTGTGTTATATTTTTATATCTTATGATCCACAAGGACTTTAAATTTTATTGTTGTATTTTAATTGTGTTTTATTATATTGTTTTAATATTCTTTTATATTGTTGTTTTAATGTTAAATTTTATTGCATGTTGGAATGCCGCCTTGAGTGCCTTCGGGCATAAAGGCGGGATAAAAATCTATTAAATAAATAAATAATAAACCAGTGGGATACTGCCATCCCAGGCTATAAACTCTATAGGAGGGACAGGGAAGGGCGTGTTGGCGGAGGGGTGGCCATCTATATCAAAGAAGGGATAGAATCCAGCAGAGTAGAGACTGAAGGTGGGCCGGACTCCACCATGGAGTCACTGTGGGTTAAACTACCAGGCCATAAGAGCAATGTAATAGTGGGGGGGGTGCTATCGTCCTCCCGATCAAAAACTTGAAAGTGACCTTGAAATGAGGAAACAAATCAGGGCAGTGACCAAGAGAGACAGGATTGTAATCATGGGGGACTTCAATTATCCTCATATTGACTGGGTCAACTGCTGCTCTGGTCAAGAAAGAGAGACCGGATTCCTTGACGTGCTAAATGACTGTGCCTTAGAGCAGCTAGTCATGGAGCCGACCAGAGGACAGGCGACTCTGGATTTAATATTGTGTGGTACTCGGGACCTAGTTAGGGATGTAAGTGTTACTGAGCCATTGGGGGACAGTGACCATGCTGCGATTGGTTTTGCCATGCATGTCCAGGAAAGAGTGCAGAGCAAATCTGACACAAGAACCCTTGACTTTCGAAGGGCAGATTTCCCTCAGATGAGGAGGCTACTTAGAAAGAAATTGAAAGGGAAAGTAAAAAGAGTCCAATCCCTCCAGGCTGCATGGAGGCTGTTTAAAATAACAGTAGTAGAGGCCCAGAGGAAGTGTATACCGCAAAGAAAGAAGGGTTCAACAAGGTCCAGGAGGGTGCCTGCATGGTTGACAAACAAAGTCAGAGAAGCTGTAAAGAGCAAGGAAGCTTCTTTCCGTAAATGGAAGTCCTGCCCCAGTGGGGAGAATAAAAAAGAACATAAACTTTGGCAAAAGACAAGTAAGAAGGTGATACGGGAGGCCAAGAAAGCGTTTGAGGAACGCATGGCTAGCAACATAAAGGGAAATAATAAAAGCTTCTTCAAATATGTTAGAAGCAGGAAACCTGCCAGAGAGGCGGTTGGCCCGCCGGATGGTGAGGGAGGGAAAGAGGCGATAAAAGGGGACTTGGAGATTGCAGAGAAACTAAATGAATTCTTTGCGTCTGTCTTCACAGCAGAAGAACTTGGGCAGATACCACAGCCCAAACAGTCCTTCCTAACTAAGGAATTAAATCAGATAATGGTTAATAAGGAAGATGTTTTCGATCAAATTGATAAACTACATATAAATAAGTCACCAGGGCCAGATGGTATACACCCAAGAGTTATTAAGGAACTAAAGAACGAAGTTGCTTACCTCTTAACCAGAGTATGCAACTTGTCCCTTCAAACGGCCACGGTGCCAGAGGATTGGAGGATAGCCAATGTCACGCCAATCTTTAAAAAAGGGAGAAAGGGGGACCCTGGAAACTACAGGCCGGTCAGCCTAACGTCTGTTCCGGGTAAGATGGTGGAAAGCCTCATCAAAGATAAAATCCTAAAACACATAGAGGAACAAGTACTGTTAAAAGAAAGTCAGCATGGCTTCTGTAAGGGTAAATCTTGCCTCACAAACCTTTTGGAATTCTTTGAAAAGGTCAACAGGCACGTGGATGTGGGTGAACCTGTGGATATCATATACCTGGATTTTCAGAAGGCGTTTGACACAGTCCCCCACCAAAGGCTGCTGAAGAAACTTCACAGTCAGGGAATAAGAGGGCAGGTCCTCTTATGGATTCAGAATTGGTTGAGGGCACAATGGAGAGAGGTGAAAAGTGGAGTGTCCCAGGGATCTGTCTTGGGGCCCGTGCTTTTCAACCTATTCATAAATGACCTGGAGACAGGGATAAGCAGCGAGGTGGCCAAGTTTGCAGATGACACAAAACTTTTCCGGGTGGTGAAAACCAGAAGGGATTGTGAAGAGCTCCAGAAGGATCTCTCCAAGTTGGGGGAATGGGCAGCCAAATGGCAGATGCGTTTCAACGTAGACAAATGTAAAGTGATGCACATTGGGGCAAAAAACCAAAACTTCACCTATAGGCTAATGGGTTCTGAGCTGTCTGTAACAGCTCAGGAGAGAGATCTTGGGGTGCTGGTGGACAATTCAATGAAGGTGTCGACCCAGTGTGCGGCAGCAATTAAGAAGGCCAATTCCATGCTTGGGGTCATTAAAAAAGGGGTTGAAAATAAAACAGCCAATATTATCATGCCATTGTATAAATCGATGGTAAGGCCGCACCTGGAATATTGTGTCCAGTTCTGGTCGCCGCATCTCAAAAAGGACATAGTGGAGCTGGAAAAGGTGCAGAAGAGAGTGACGAAAATGATTACGGGGCTGGGGCACCTCCCTTATGAAGAAAGACTGCAGCGTTTGGGGCTCTTCAGTCTAGAAAAAAGGCGCCTGAGGGGGGACATGATCGAGACATACAAAATTATGCATGGAAGGGATAGAGTCGATAAAGGGATGTTCTTTTCCCTCTCTCAAAACACCAGAACCAGGGGGCATCCGCTAAAACTGAGGGTTGGGAGAGCTCGGGTGGTTGCTGGGGCACGTCGGTTTGACTCTGTCGAGCCGTTGCTTCGGCGACTACACTGGCTGCCGGTTCTGTTCTGAGCCCAATTCAAAGTGCTAGTTTTGACTTTTAAAGCCCTTTACGGCTCGGGTCCGGGGTATTTGAGGGACCGCCTTCTTCCATATAATCCAACCCGTACTCTTAGATCATCTGGGGGGGCCCTTTTGACTGTGCCGCCACCAGGAGAAGTGAGAGGGGCGGCGGCCAGGAAGAGGGCCTTTTCGGTGGTGGCCCCCCAACTCTGGAACACCCTCCCCTTAGAATTGAGAACTGCTCCCTCCTTGTTTACGTTTCGGCGGGGGCTGAAGACCTTTTTATTCCAAAAAGCTTTTAACTGTTGACAGGCTGACTGGTTATTATGATCCACGGGGCTTGTTGTTTTAAACTGTTTTTAAATTTGTTTTTAATTGTGTTCTTAATTGTGTTCTTAATTTTTTTGATTATATTGTTTAATACTGCTTTTAATTGTTTTTAATGTGAATTGTTATACTGTTTTTATATATATATTGTAATGCTGCCTTGGGTGCCTTCGGGCACAATAAGGCGGGGTAAAAATCCAATAATAAATAAATAAATAAATAAATAAATAAATAAATAAATAAATAAATAAAAAACAGATAAAAGGAAGTACTTTTTTACGCAGCGGGTAGTTAATCTGTGGAACTCTTTGCCACAGGAGGTGGTGATGGCATCTGGTCTTGATGCCTTTAAGAGGGGATTGGATGGATTTCTGGAGGAAAGGTCCATCGTGAGCTATAGGCCATGATGGATTGTGCAACCTCCTTACAAAGGTGGTGGGCTACTGGTACCAGGTGCAAGGGAGTGGCAACAGGATGGAAGCATCTTGTTGTCTCATGCCTCCCTGGGGCACCTGGTGGGCCGCTGTGAGATACAGGAAGCTGGACTAGATGGGCCTTGGCCTGATCCAGCAGGGCTCTTCTTATGTTCTTATGTTCCTGTCATGACCTCACTTCCTGCCATGACCTCACTTCCGGCTTATGACATCACTTCCAGCTTATGACATCACTTCCGGTGGGTGGACCCCGACAAGTGCCAATCAAAAGTGAGTACCTGTTCCTAAATCATTTGGATGACACCACTGGGAACGGTTGGCCTAACCTTTGCTGCATCACCCAGATAAAGGTGACAGAAGATACGGAAGCTTCTCTGTCCAAGTGGGCCAGGTGTTCTGGAGTGGCAATAGCAGCCTCTTTATATAGCTATTTGTTGTTCAGTCGCTAAGTCGTGTCCGACTCTTCGCGACCCCATGGACCACAGCACGCTAGGCCTCCCTGTCCTCCACTAGCTTCCGGAGTTCACCCAATTTCACGTCTATTGCTTCGGTGACGCTATCTAACCATCTCATCCTCTGCCGCCCCCTTCTCCTTTTGCCTTCAATCTTTCCCAGCATGAGGGTCTTTTCTAAAGAGTCCTCTCTTCTCAGGAGGTGGCCAAAGTAGTTGAGCTTCAGCTTCAGGATTTGTCCTTCCAGGGAGCAATCAGGCTTGACTTCCTGGAGGATTGACCGATTGGATCTCCTTGAAGTCCAGGGGACTCACAGGAGTCTTCTCCAACACCATAACTCGAAAGCATCTATTCTTCGGTGCTCTGCCTTTCTTATGGTCCAGCTCTCACAGCCATACATTGCTACTGGGAAAACCATAGCTTTGACTATGCGAACCTTTGTTGGCAGGGTTGCTTTTAAGCAACCCAATTGCTTGGGTCGAGGCATTGGGCAATGTAAGATTGCCTCCAGTCTAGTGTTGACCACATGCAGTCAGTCCTCATTATCCGCTAGGATTAGGCTATGAGAAACAAAAAATTTCAACTGGAGAAGTTTGGCTGCTGCTACGGTCTTCTTCATAATGATGTCTTGGTCACTTTCTTTGTCAAAAATTTCTTCCACATTTCTCACCCTTTGAAAGATAACAGCAGAACCTCATTAATTTGCAGTTCACCCATTTGCCGACTTGAATGTCCACCTTCTGAAAGCAAGAAATGGGTATGTACAGTTCATGTTTTAAGCTCTGTGTGCATATGTTGGTCTGTGTGTATATAGATGTTGAGTTCAAGGAAAGACTGACAATGAGACTCCTCTGGACAAATCTCAGATGCCAGCTAAAAAAGACTGGATGAATTTTTTTGAATTTTTTTCAAAGGGCTCCACCAGTTCCCCACAATGCCCTCGCCAATATTTCCTCTCTTGGTGCTGTGAAGCTTTGCAAGAGCTATTGTTGAACTCATAATGACTACTCCACTTGGCTACACTCACGGTATTCAGCTCATTACCTTGCAAAGAGCTTTGAAACACACACGGAAAATGAGAGGTGCCCTGCAAGACCAAACTCCACTCCCTTTGATAGTACAATGCAGTGCGTTTTATCACGCATCTTTTGACAGTATCTTTAGAAGGCAATTGTCTCCCTAATTCAGTATGCCGAGGAGAGTCATTAGGCAGAATTAGCAAAATGACCGCCGCATGGTCCCCTTGTGCACCCAACATTTCAAAGCCTTGCAGTCAATCTCTGGCAGTTTTCCCTTCACTTAAATCTCAGGTGCATTTTTCCAGAAGCGGGGCAGCCAGTTGGAGAAACTGCAAGCAAAGGAGGCAGACACATCATTTCAAAAGACTGCTGCATGCACAGATGAGCATGCCTGGATGACTTGCAGCATTGAATGCATGCACACGATACACTAATGCAGTGATGGCAAACCTATGACACGCATGTCAAAGGTGGCACACCACAACGTTCTGGATAACATGCCAGTGATTGCCAACACCCAACAACAACTCTTTTTTACTTTGATCTGGCATATATTTGTATAATGCATAGCCCCACACATGATTGGCTTGTCAGTCATCCTTTATTGGCATAAGCAACAAATACAAACCTAAAATATATTAACTGATTGGACAGTATATTTTTAATAAATAGATGACTATGGAAATAATTTTTTTCTCTTTGGGTTTTTTTTTGGGGGGGGGGGGAATCGACACACCAGCAGAGTCACGTTAGGCATTTTCGACACACCAAGCCCAAGGAGACTGCCTATCAAGTTCACAGCAGGAAAAGGAAAGTGGGGAAGGGGCAGGAGGCAGACTCCCCTGCCTCTTTGGTGCTTTATAAGCCAGTGGTTCCCAAACTGTGGGTCGGGACGCACCAGTGGGTTACGAGCCAATTTCAGGTGAGTCACGAAGCACCTAGAGCAGCCATATTGAAAATATGATAAGATGGGAAAGGCTAAGCCCTCTCCCTTTCCCATCTGTGGCTGTTTTGCTTGTGTCAAGGTTGTAAATTGGCTTTTTCCCTTTCTGATTCACTTTGCTATTGGAAAATGGCTGAGAAATAACCCAGCTTACTGCAGCATTTTCAGGAAAGCAGCAGGCTCTGGTATAACAGCCCTTCCGGTGGGTCCCAGACAGACTGACATTCTAAAAAGTGGGTCCCGGTGCTAAAATGTTTTGAGAACCACTGTTGTAAGCAATGTGGAGCTGCTGCCACTTTTATTTTTCTACTTCATCCTCCAGAGAGCAGAAGGAGCAGAAAGAGGCACTATACTGTCGGTGGGAGCAGCAAGGAGCCTATTCAGATATTACTCAGTGCTATAGAAACTCAAAATCTAGGACACAAAAGCCTTGACTGGCATTTGGTTAGAAGGTCTTCCCAGGCATCAAGACTCGAGAACAGACAGTGAAGTCGAACTCAACATTTCCAAATACTGAAATTTCAGTTACGCTCACAGACGTAAGCTGTCAAAGTCGGGGGGGAAAATAGGATGGGCAGTTTCTCTAAGGCAGCCAGGACACAGATATAAGCTTCCTCATAAAATTGGCGATGTGTTCAGGTTCCATTTGCAGGTCCTTCTAAGGAACGCCTGCGGTTAGGAAGGAGGTGATTTACAGGTTTAAAGTATGGAAGGAGGCTGGCAGAAAGAGGTGGAAGGAAATCCTTTCAAAAGGCCCCCACGATACCAAAACAAGTTCCAGAGCACTCATAAAGGGGTGGTTGTGTGATGGTATCCAGATCTCTGACAGCCCAATCCTAAACTGCGGGGCTGCCCCAGGTGCAGGAGATAAATAAGGGGACGTTTGTCTCCTTTCCCCGTGGTAAGGGCGCAGGGTGGGCGATGGCTGTCCTTGCCTTTGTGCCAGCAATTTGCTGTCACAAAGGCAAGGGCCTCCGTGTTGCAGTACCACCTGCACTGTTCCTGAATCACCAGGTAGCGGAAGTGGCCAGGTGTCTTTGCCCAGCTTAGCCTGCAGTGCATCAACTGCATCCATCTCTGAGCCAAACCAACCTGACAATGGTGATCCATCAGTGATGTCATCCGGGCGCGCCAGGAACCGGAACGCCCGGATGATTGGCAGCCCTCCGCTCCTATGGCGGAGGCCAGCCACGCCTCCCTGTGCCTGGAATCGCTCCATTTCAGAGTGATTTGGATGCACAGGAGGGCGGGCAAGCCCAGGAACAGCTCGCCCGTCCTCGGGAGAGGCGGTGTGGCCCAGGCCCATCCGCGAAACAAGTGGAACACCGTACCGGCCCGTTCCGCCCGGATGCCACCGCTGTGATCCATGTATCGGTGACATCAAGACTGGACTGCTGAACAGTGATGAATAGGGCCACAATCGCGCCCATGGCAGAGTGACAAACCGTGCCCCCGGCACGTCGCCCCGCCCCCGTGCGTCAGCCCGCCATGCCTCCCTGCGCCCGAATCGCTCCATTTTGGAGCAAAATGAGCGCAGGGAAGGGCGGGCGGGCCAAAAAGCACACCGGCTCCTCCGCGTGATGCTGCCTCCCCGCTGCCGGCGCCCATGGCTGCCGCCACCCCTGGCAACACCCTCCCTCTGCCCCTGCTGCTGGAACATGTTTTATGTGGGTCTCCATTGCCAGTCATCCGGAAGCTGTAGACCAGGTGTGTCTTTTCATACAGCGACTGAGTAGTACTCATGGTTACTGCAGGAAGTGCTGCCGTTAAGCAGAGGGTGGCCAGAAATAAGCTCTTTGTTTTCTCGTAGGAACTTCTGTCCTTACTTGCAAATGACAGAAGAGAAAAGAAGCCAATCGTGATCATATTTTCAGGGCACGGGAGAGCCTGCAGTAGGCCCTGGGAGCCATGCACCCCTCATGGACCCCCTATGGACCCCTCCACCTGCCCACTGATAGCACACTGGGTGCTCCCACTGCTAGTGGCACAGGGGTCAAGGGCTGGTTGAACACATTAAAGAGGACTTTGTAGAAATCATTCGACAGAACAGCATTTTTATCCTAACGGAAAGTAATTTGAAGAAGGTCACATGGACCTTCCTTTCAGCTGCTCCGCTTCTACCAAGGCAACACATCACAGCTCAGGTGCTCTGAGAAGTGAGGCCTCAGCAGAGGCAGTGCTGCTGAAAGGGTGGCCTGCATGATAACTGGGCTCTCCTAACCACTCAGCAGCTTCTCCCTCCCTCACCACTCTAGGCCTGTGCCTTCCCCTGGTAGCCTTCCTTGCCTTCTGAGGCCTCCTTATGTCTGTCCCTCCCAGACCCTCAGCAGAAGCAGCACTGCTGAAAGGGCAGCACTGAGAGAGCCCAATTATCACGTGGGATTATTGATAAAGACCTTCTGTGGGCCGTATCCTGCCTGCGGGCATTATGCTTGACACCCTGCCACTGGCAGTGCAAGGTGCTGCTGCGTGAGTGGTGCCTGGGGTCAGGCAGTTTGATCCTGACAGGCCAATGCTTTTCCAACTGCACTGGCTGCTGTCCAATTCTGGGTTCAATTTAAGGTAGTGGTTCTCAAACTGTGAGTTGGGGCCTTACTTGGTGGGTCGCAGCCTGATGACAGGTGGGCCGCGGAAAGCTGGGAGCAGCCATCTTGGAAGCTGCAGACCTTACTCTTACTATATTCCTTTTGGGAGTGTTAATGGTTTGAATTTGCAAGTGAGGTTTTGTTTTCAATTTTGTTTTTAGTTCAGTGCTTTTACAAAATATTTTGTCCTAATCCTGCTTTCTGTGTAGGGATGTTTCATGGCTGTGCAACTGCTGCAGTCCAAGAATGACAGTTTGCATTTCAGGAGTGTCAGTTTATTATGTTTTGGCACTTCCTGCTTGATTACATCACTCCCAGCCATGATGTCATTTCCAGGTTAATGACATCACTTCCGGTGGGTCCTGACACAAGTGCCATTCTAAAAAGTGGGTCCTGGTGCTAAACCATTTGAGGACCACTGATTTAAGATATTGGTATACCTTCAAGTCCAATATGGCTTCAAGTCATGGACTCCCTCCTGCCAAACCTTCCCATCATCTGCTAATCGATCTTCTTAACTGGAGATGCTTGGGCTTAAACATAGGACTTTTTCTGCATGCCAAATCTGCCTGGCACGGGGAGCTATGGGCCTTCTCCACTGATCCTGGCACATAGAAAGGTTTCTATCTTCCATCCATACAATGTGGCACATATACAGTGCCTGCAGTAGGCCCTGGGAGCCATGCACCCCTCATGGACCCCTCATGGACCCCTCCACCTGCCCACTGATAGCACACTGGGTGCTCCCACTGCTAGTGGCACAGGGGTCAAGGGCTGGTTGAACACATTAAAGAGGACTTTGTAGAAATCATTCGACAGAACAGCATTTTTATCCTAACGCAAAGTAATTTGAAGAAGCCACATTTGAAATACTTCTTAATAAGAGTACCAACACTTCGCACCAAAAATAAACTCTATAGGTTCTAATTTTGGCCTAATCTTCTCTTGCTATGCTTGTATGATTTCTAATTATTTTGTCCTCAACCCCAGCCTTGATGGATGGTTGTACCTTTTCCAATATACAGTGACTTGTAAAGTGCCTTAAAATGACTGATTGTTTCCTATTGTTAATTTCCAATAAAAGGAAATCAGCAGATAGCATCCCAAAGTGTTCCATTGGTTTTTATCACATTTAAAAAAAAATGGGTCACATTTCTATAGAAATTTCCAATCTACACACAAAAAACATTAGATATTTTTTCTTCTACCCTGAAAAGTTGTTAAAGGCCATAAATCCATTATCCAGATACAGATCACTCAATAATTTAATGTCTTTAGCTTGGCACGCTTCCCAGTACAAATTCCCTTTATCTGCCATTATTTTCAGGTTATAACAAATTGAGGAGTCGGCGGCAGTGTTGAAATCTTGAAAAGATCAAGGCAATCATGAAGACTTCGGCACACAGCTGCCTCTTTGATGCCTTGAAGTATTCCATTAGTGGACAAAAGCAGAACTACAGAAGGGGAAAAGGCAAGAGAAGGTTGAACTGAATGTCTGGCCCAGATTTCCACTTACCGCAAATTCTCCAATGGGATTCCTCCTCCCCAACTGTTTGCTTAGTAGCCACTTCATTGAGAAAAATACAGCCCTTTTTATATGCGAATTTGCTTATCTGCAAGGGGCAGAATTGCTACTTTCCTCGTTATCTGCCCCTCTGTCCTTGGTATCCACTATGCAGAGAATTCCCAAAGGCTGCAGGGACCTTCAGAATGGCACCTGCGACCAGCGCCGACCCCTTTAAAATGGCCAGCAGAACCATCCTCTGGCCATGTTTCAGGGGTCCATGCTAGTCCAGCGATGGCGAACCTATGACACGGCATGTTACAGGTGACACGTCGCAACGTTTGGGGTGATAATGATACAACAGTGTTGCATAAGAACGTAAGAAGAGCCCTGCTGGATCAGGCCAAAGGCCCACCTACTCCAGCTTCCTGTATCTCACAGCGGCCCCACCAGGTGCCCCAGGGAGGCATGAGACAACAAGATGCTTGCATCCTGTGGCCACTCCCTTGCACCCGGTACTCTGAAGGAGCCTACTACTAATGTAAGGAGGTTGCATAACCCATCATTGCCTATAGCCCACGATGGACTTTTCTTCCAGAAATCCGTCCAATCCCCTCTTAAAGGCATCTAGGCCAGATCTCATCACCACCTCCTGTGGCAAAGAGTTCCACAGATTACCCGCTGGGTAAAAAAGTACTTCCTTTTATCTGTTTTAACTCTCCCAACCCTCAGTTTTAGCAGATGCCCCCTGGTTCAGGTGTTTTGAGAGAGGGAAAAGAACATCCCTCTATCGACTCTATCCCTTCCATGCATTATTTTGTATGTCTCAATCATGTCCCCCGTCAGGCGCCTTTTTTCTAGGTTGAAGAGCCACAAACGCTGCAGTCTTTCTTCATAAGGGAGGTGCCCCAGCCACGTCATCATTTTCGTCACTCTCACGTTAAATTATCTGATTTAATTCCTTAGTTAGGAAGGGCTGTTCAGGCTGCAGAATCTGCCCAAATTCTTCTGCTGTGAAGGCGGATGTAAATAATTCATTTAATTTCTCTGCAATCTCCAAGTCCCCTTTTATCGCCTCTTTCCCTCGCTCACCATCCAGCGGGCCAACCGCCTCTTTGGTTCACCAACACCTGATAAAAGCTGAGTTTGTTTTACTCATTATTCATTTTTGTAATTATTTGATGTTTATATAATACATAGCACCAAACATGATTGGGTTCTAATTTTTGTTTAAATAAATGAACATAAAGAGTTGTTCCACTTTTGTTTTGGAGGGGGCGTTGACACACCAGCAGAATCAAGTTAAGCACTTTCAGAAGTTCTGACACGTCGAGCCCAAAAGGTTTGACTTCATTGTGCCGGTGGCAGGCGCCATTCTTGAAGGTCCCTGCAGCCTCTGGAAGGACTCTGCAGCATTCAGAGATCTTTGGCGCTTCCTGCTGCACTCTGCTGGCTTCCTCGGGCTCTCTGCTGGATTCTTCTGATGGCAGATAAGGTACTCCTTGCACCTACCCTACTGACCTCATAGGATCAATGGTTAGTTATCTGCAAATTCGCTATCTGCAAGGATTTCCAGGTACCTAACCCTACTGGATAATGAGGAGTGGCTGTACCTTCCCTGGGGAATTCTGCAGTCAACCTGCTCCTTCCTGGCTTCTCAGCCTTGCAGGACGACTTATGAAACCCCGTTTCTTCCAGCGTTGCACAGCAGTGTCCGTGTCTCCCTGACAACGCTGGCTTGGCAAGCTCTGCCTTCCTCCCTGAACAGTAATAGCAGCAGCTTGCTGCATCCTTTCCATCTCCCTCAGCTGCCTTCAGGGTGATGGGACATCCAGAACCATCTCAACAGGCTGGACAGTAACTAGACAGAGTCCTTGTGATAGCAATTCTGTGCTGCATAAAAGACCTGTGGAAATAGGTAGTATGGCCAGATCTATTGCTATTTCCCTCAAACCACCAGAGATAATTCAGATCAGTTTTAAGTGCCCTCCCACAAGTCAAGAAAAACTGGAAGAACCTGCTCTGAATTAACCCAAAAAGAGAGAGGGATATCACCGGGTCCATGGGTTTTTCCCTTCACTCAGCTGGAAGGGAAGGAAGTGCTATCTGTCAGATGAAAGGTGGAGGCCTTCTGACTCAACGTGCCATTGGATGACATAATAGACCCAAATTCTGCTTCTTCACCTTGCCCTATACACCTTTCACTCTGCAGCATCTCTTCTGAGTAACTCCGTCTCAGTCAAGTCCGAGGTGCTCTGCTTACTGACAACCCTTTTTGTCTTCTGCAGTGTCTGTTGTGACCTACTGCCTCAGACATTACTGCTGCTGCCCAGAATGGCGAGTGGGAAGGGCTGCTTACATGGCGCATTACAGCACCTATATTGTGCTACAGGGATGTGCAGTCAGGGAAGGACAGCGAGAATCGCACCTGACCCAGGCCACACTGCTTTCACCAATAGGCTTCATCTCCTTTTAAAGGAGCCAAACTAGAAGTGAATTGTTAAGATACAGTCAATCCTTTTTATATGCTTGTCTGTGAGGGGCAGAGTTGCTACTTTCCTCACTATCTGTGCCTCTGTCCTTGTTATCTGCTATGCAGAGACCTTCCAAAGGCTGCAAGGACCTTCAGAATGGCCCCTGCAACCAGCACTGGCCCCTTTAAAATGGCGGCAGAAGCATCCACCAGCCTTGTTTAAGGGGTCCATGCTGGTCGCAGATGCTATTCTGAAGGTCCCTGAAGCCTCTGGAAGGTCTCTGCAGCATCCAGAGATCTTTCGACACTTCCTGTTGCACTCTCTTGGCTTTCTGAGGGTCTCTGCTGGATTCTTCTGATGGCAGATAAGGTACTCCTTGCACCTAACCCCATTAATCCCATAGGATCAATGGTTCATTATCTGCAAATTTGCTATTTGCGAGGATTTCCTGGTACCTAATCCTTGAGGATAATGAGGACTGACTGTACATTATTTTGGTCTGCAAGTTTTTGTTTGTTTGTAAACAGCAACAATTGGAGAGCCCAAACCAGATCAGGACCATAACCGGGGGGGGGGGCAAAGGGTTACATCCTCCCTCTGTTCGAATTCTGATCCTGATTGGAGGATTGCCGTCTCTTTCTCTTCCTCCTCCTCTCCCTATGGTGGCAATTCCGTGTTGAATGCATTAGAACAGGTGATGCTGTATTGTTATTTATCAATTAAAAACAACATATATATTCTAATCCTTAACCAAAAGTTCCCAACGCATTTAGCATAGCAAAATAAATCAGAAATGGTCCCCTGTCCCCAAAGGGCTCCCAACTGCAGAAAGGTTCAGAAGAAACGCTAGCAACCACCCACTAGGAAAGAAGCATGCCAGGACAGTTAGAACAGGGACAGTTAGGGTTTATGGGCCACTAGGTCACAGCAACAGGCAGTCTGGTTGGGAGCTCAACAGAAGGGAAGAGGGGATCCAGACACCCCCTCAAGCTGCCTCATCTTCACCCGTGTTTTCCAGCAGGGACGCCTGGCACCCCCAGTCTGTGATATTGTCACCCTGCTGCTCTGGGTGACCACTTCATGTGGACCCTCATCTCATTCCTTCGAGTCCAGGGAAAGGCTTGTTGGGGACTCACCATACTTGCTTCTTGAATTGCTCCTCCTTGTTAAGAGGGGGTCAATTGAAAGAGGCTCCCTTGCCCTCAGCCCCTTCTAGACAGTGGTACACCTTGCCAGTCTGCCCCAACTCTTCCTTCCTCCGTCTGTTTGGGGCTCTTCAGCCTAGAAAAAAGGCGCCTGAGAGGGGACATGATTGAGACATACAAAATAATGCACGGAAGGGATAGAGTCGATAGAGGGATGTTCTTTTCCCTCTCTCAAAACACCGGAACCAGGGGGCATCCGCTAAAACTGAGGGTTGGGAGAGTTAAAACAGATAAAAGGAAGTACTTTTTTACCCACCGGGTAGTTAATCTGTGGAACTCTTTGCCACAGGAGGTGGTGATGGCATCTGGTCTAGATGCCTTTAAGAGGGGATTGGACAGATTTCTGGAAGAAAAGTCCATTGTGGGCTATAGGCCATGATGGATTGTGCAACCTCCTTACATTAGTAGTAGGCTCCTTCAGAGCACCGGGTGCAAGGGAGTGGCCACAGGATGCAAGCATCTTGTTGTCTCATGCCTCCCTGGGGCACCTGGTGGGCCGCTGTGAGATACAGGAAGCTGGACTAGATGGGCCTTTGGCCTGATCCAGCAGGGCTCTTCTTATGTTCTTGTGTTCTTATGTCTTGCTGCCCCCTTTCTCTCCCTGCCTCTCTCCCCCCTTGCCTTCCCTCCTTTCCTCCTCTTCACCTCTTTCTCCTTCTCCCCTCCTGGAAGCAGCAGGCCTTGAACAGGTTTGCACCATTCAACCAGCCCCAGCTGCGGTTGTCGGTCAACTGCTTCACAGCCACTGCTTTGGGGGGGGGGGGCAAAGGAGTGCCTGGATGGTGCCACCTCTGGACATTCTGGTGTTGCATGGGGGGGGGGGCTCACCACCCAGAAGAGACCACTGATGTGACAATGCAGCACAGAAGTAAGGCTGGCCCCAGGGACCTGCACTGATTTACCTCCCCCCCCCCCAAAAAAAAGACCAGATAGGGCAGTTGCCGAAAAAGGGCACAAAATTGTTCTCATCGCAGGTGGGGGCAAGTGAATGAAAACAATGAGAGCAAAGAGAGAGAAAGTTACATACTTCAGCAACTTTAGGCAAGAGACTTTAAGCAAAAGACTCAAGATGGCTGCACTTTGGTTCGATGGAAACAGGGCTACACAATGTATGCAAAGTCATGTCTCGTTTGGCCCTAAGCTAATGAGCATCACCACGTCTTGCATCAGCTAATTCCATTAATTGTGAGGCCTTGAGGGGGAGTCACAGCCCAGAGTCAAAGCACAAATGTTGCAAGCAGAAACTGCAAGTTCCGTCTCCAGTTCACACAGGATCAGACAGCAGAGTTTAGAAAAAGGCCCTAACTAAGGCTTTTTTAGACAGTAGTGGGCAAAATGATCCAATGGTTTGACTCGACATTAAGGTAGCTATGTAAGTGATTCAGCCTGTGTTTCGGATTTTCCACACTGGGACTAAGAAACTAGCGGCTGGGGAAAGCGGCAATCTAAGCAGACGCGTGAGAAGGAAATCCACTGGGTCTGCAGGCTTAGAGGTTGCAGGAGAGCAAATATTTAATAACAGCTTCCATATGTATACTTCTAATGCACAGTTTCTTGGACAAGCATTTCCGGTCTCCATAAGTGCCATATTCACCCCCCACCGGAGAAAGAAACTTCTGCCACAAAGCAAATATTAAAAAAAAAAATACAAACTTGGGAATAGTTTTGTTCTCTTGAGGCTTCCAAGAAGTCAAAAGGTCCAAAGCCATTGCATAAGAATATTAAAGCAAACAAATCAAAAGGGAGATATGGCCTCCTTGGGTTCTTTATCAGAGAAGTTGGAAAACAATCGCCTTCTGCACTCACAGAGATTGCAGGTGCCACAGAACATGGGCTCTTAGTGGGCAAAACCGTGGATTGCCATTTCTCTGGCAAAGATGAGCCACAGTCAATACACATTTGCAATAGAAATTAGGTCGTGCCCTTACATCTTCCCTCATGTCTTGGGTCACACTAGTGGCATTTCAAACAATTTGCTGCCAGCCCTCATGCAAGTAAGGCACCAAGAGACAGCTAACAAAACAGGTAGCCATTTTCCTTCTTCTCCAAACAGGCAGAGAGGTGAAGGTGCTTATGGGAATTGTAGTTGTTATGAGGGCTGCTGCTATGGAGGTGCTGTACTGTATTTCTCACCAAGCTTACAAAGCACCTTCATCTCTCTTCCTTCTTGTTTTGAGAATAGCTCCATTTCTGTGCCATCGCAGAAGAAAGTTGGGTTTTTTGGGGACGGGACGGGATGGGTGGCTTGCTCTTGCTGCCTCAGAACAATTACCGTTAAGACATTTTCAAAGAATTTTATAATAAAAAAAAACCATAATTTTTTACCCTCGACTTATCTATGGGTCATAGCAAAACCTATAATTTTGGTGGCTTAAAACTTGCCCTCTACATATTCATGAGATTGACTTATGTAACTAAGCCTCTCGCTTATTTATGTTTACTAGAAATACCATCGCATAGAAGGGCTTTCTTTCTTGCCAGATGGGGATTCCTTCCATCAGCTGTTCTGGAGGGCAAGCTTAATGGAACCCCCTTAGCAGAAAGGCTTGGCCCCTGTGGCTCGGGGGAGGTAGAATCCACTGACCATGTTCTCTTTCAATGTATATTCTATTGTGGTATTCGCGAGAAATTTATTCACCCCCTGACCAAGAAATTTCCGAATATTGAGATCCAGGAGATGCCTAGACTGCTACTTACTGGCCGTAATAGTCAGGCATTAAAGTTTACTGCTAGTTTTTTGGTGGCCGCAGTTAAAATATGTGTAGCTTTGCTGGCCCAAGGGAAAGAATAATAACCCATTGAATTTAGGATTGTATTTATTATTTGTTTACACATTTATAAATTTATATACTAATTTTAATTACATGCTTATCTTTGGATATGTGAATTTACTTGTATATCTGGTCTTTGACTGTAATAAAACGGAACTGAACTGAACTTATACACAGTGTATGCAGTAATTCTCATGACAACTGAGGAATCACCACCACTTACTCACCACTTTCTGTCTCCTTCACACAAAGGAACCCCCGTTTTAAAGAGGTAGAAGCATTTGACAGGCAACCGTCCTTGTCCTTCCATGGGCTTGTAGTACCGCAAAACAACATTTATTTCAGGTCAGAGTGGGACCAAGAGCAAGAGACACAGATCAAGATGCAGGCTGGTGCTTTGGCATCTCAAGGTGTTCTTTCACCTTTCCTCCCAGGGATCCAGTGAAGGCAGTTCTGAATGGGGAGGAGGTGAAGCCGGTTGCATCCCTGGCCCATTTGCCACACAGGGCCAGGACCGCAGACTGCTGCCCCTCCACAGAGTCCTCGGCCTGACTCACCTAGAACCTTTGGAGCCTCGTGTGACATCCTCAACATCCAAAAGTGTTCTGAAGACTTGGGAAGGCCTTGAGACATTATTTCTGGTTTCCTGGCAAAAATGGAAGTAACTGCCCTCCGGAGTCTTCAGAATGCTTTCAGGGGGCCATAGGATGCCGTGTGTGGCCTGCCTGGCCCTCGGGAGGACTCTGGTGAGCAGGTGGCAGCTTGAGGCTGCTTGGCGATGGCCCTACTCCCACTAGCCCCACAGGCCTGGAGCCCGAGGGCACTTGCTCCCCACGGACAAATGGCAGGAATGCAACTGCTTTATGTGCAGTACAATTCTGCTTTAAGCACAGAAACAAACAGGAATTCTGCTTCATGCGAAGACAAGGTCCCAGGTTGGATCCGTGGAATCTCCAGTTCAGTGGCATTTCTACAGGGAGGGCAAAGCTCTAAGTTTTGCAAGAAGCCTTACCTTGCAATGGAAATCACTCCTCTCCTGCACCGTTTTAGCCAATCCTCACAGGGAACAGCAACATCTTGGCGTTGCTTACTGGCTACAGCAGCAAGGGAGAGGAGGGATTTACATGACAGGGTAAGGCTTCTTGCAACACTTAGAGCTTTGCCCTCCCTGTAGAAACGCCTCTGCTCCAGTTAACAGATCTGGTAGCAAGTGATGGGAAAGACCCCCGCCGGAGACCTTCGAGAGCAGATGGACCCACAGTCTGACTCAGTGCGAGGCAGCTTCAAATGTTACAAGGAACCCAGAGCTTCTGGCAAAACCGGCTTCCCCAATCCTTGCTGCACTTACCTGCACCAACATCCCCGTGAGGTTCTTGCCCCATAATTATTCCCACTTTCCAGAAAGGGAGCAGAGCCTGAGCCTTTTCCAGCAGGCACCTTTTCCTACAGACCACTCCCAAGCCAGCATCAGCACGCCAGCCATACAAAACAAGACAGGTCATGAAGCGGAGCTGCTGGAATGTGGCGCCCCTAAAATCCGATTTGCTGTGGGTGGAGAAATAATAATAATAATAATAAAAATACCCAGGTCCCGGTTCTGGTTTTAAAAGCCCTGACACTCACCACCTCCGTTCTTATGAAGAAATCGTGCAAGGTCTTCTTGCAACAACTTTTTACAAAATACACACAGAGGGCTGGTTCCCCCGATGCTTTTCCTTTCCCACCTCGGCCTCAGGGCAGGACTAATTGCAAATTGCAACAAATGTTCACACACACACACACACACACACACACACACACACACACACACACAC
>JAJKFI010000025.1:4780668-4796565 GCA_029204185.1 Lerista edwardsae | reverse complement strand
CACACACACACACACACACACACACACACACACACACACACACACACAGAGGCAGGCAGGCAAGCGAAGGTAAACACATGCCAACTCTAACCACTACATTTCCTGATCAAGCTTCAGCTTGCCAGCTCTATGAAGTGGTGGGATGGGATCTAGGGTGGATTTCTTCACTATACTAGACAGAGAATACACAATGCTTTTTCATGATCTGAGTCACTGGCATTTTTCCAGCCCCCACAGCACTGTGGGAAATTGGGAAAGGTACCTGGGAGGTAATGGAGCTCAGGTGGAGAGCTCCTGATTTGCATGCGGCAGGTCCCAAGTTCAATTCCCAGCAGCGGGAAAGTCCCGTGTCCCCCCCCCTCCCCACTTGGAAAGTTGGTGCTCATCACCATCAACAGGGCTGAGCTAGAGTGACAAATGGTCTGACTCACAGTCCAATTCCAACTAAATCACCCCCGCCAATACAGCCCCACCAAAGCAGTGTGCACTGCATTCGGGCAGGAGGCAATTCAGACGTATTCTCAAGGCAAGAACTGTGGAACTCCTTGCCACAGGAGGTGGTTTTGGTGTCCGGCTTAGGTGCCTTTAGAAGGGAACTGGACAGATTTCTGGAGGAAAAGTCCATCACAGGCTACAGGCCATGATGATTAGTGCAACCTCCATACTTTAGAACTAGGCTACCTCAGAATGCCAGATGCAGGGGAGTGGCAACGATGCTCCCTTAGGCATCTGGTGGGCCATTGTGAGATACAGGACTAGATGGGACTTTGGCCTGATCCAGTGAGGCTCTGCTTATGTTCTTAGGATAGCAAATTTTGTTTTATGTACCTCAGAAGTTTACCTCAGAAAGCCAGATACAAAGGAGTGGCAACAGGATGCAGGCATCTTGCTGTTCTGTGTGCTCCCTGAGGCATCTGGTGGGCCACCGAGAGATACAGGAAGCTGGACTAGATGGGCCTTTGGCCTGATCCAGCAGGGCTCTTCTTATGTTCCTATGTACAGGAACTCCTCAAGGTAAGGGAGCTGATCCAAAAGTGGCATCGGCAGGTCTGGCATGGCTCTCATCACCTCACCCAATCACAGGTCAGGCCTCCCTGGGGGCAGATGAGTCTCCAAACTCTTCAGTACGAGGTCCAGATTGTATATTTTAACACATTTTTGCAGACCCAAAAAAACCACTTTTATAAATGAATGAATAAGTTTTACTTGGATCTTTTTTTGTAGTCAGCATGATATTCACAACAAAAGAGAAACGTGACAATTACAATGAAACAATGCCATGCTTAAATTGAGAAATAATATACAATGAGTAAAAAAAAAAAAGTCAAACATTAGCAAATGCAATGGTAACAAAGTTGCTGCAGACCAGGTAAAATCTTGTGGCGAGCCAAATTTGGGGGCCCCAGGGCCATAGTTTGGAGACCCCTGTTCTATAGAGTGATGGCTGGCAAGCACACCTGGCACCTGTACAAAATTGTGCTCATCCAATTAAGGTGGAAAGTTTGGGGTGTTTTTGATCTATTATGAACAGCCTCAGATGCTGAGCGTTAATGTAAGCACAAATCAAAGCACACTCCGCTAACTGGGCTGTTTGCTTTGAATTTCTTAAGAAAGGATTGTTTCCTTTTAAGTGTATGTGAAAGGGAATAAATGCCTTCTCAACTTCAGATGGCAACAGTTAGTTTCCCTGTGAGGCCACATATTGCCTCTTATTGGGTTCCCACCCATCGGCATGCCAAAGTATTCAGTTTTCAAACATGGTGTGCCTTTGCTGAAAAACTGAATATGGGCAATTTATACATCATTTTTTTAAACGTAGCAAAATGTATTTTTTAATTTGCAAGTAACAGTGCAATCCTAGGCTGCCCATTGCGTTGATGCTACATCATAGCATTGATGCAACGGACTTAGCGCTGGTGCGGGGGTGCCAAGCGCCAAGCACAGAAGAGGGAATTTGGGCAGGTGCAGCTTTTGAAACCCTTCCATGATGTGCTGACCCTGCCCGAATTCCCTCTTCTATATAATGGTTAAAGGTATAGGCACTCTGCCCTAGTTGGTCTGTGCTAACCCTACACATACTGCCAGGTCTGTCTATAAATATTAACCAGACAAACAGAAACGTAAGGACCTTAAAGGGAATTTAAACCAACAACAACAACTAAAGGATACCAAATCAAACCTCCAATTTTTAAGTCACACAAGGCCTTTCTTGACCATTGTTCAAAACAAACAAGGGATCGTGAGGCAGGGGGCAGGTGTCACAAATCTGTACCAGGTCTGGATAAATTATGTTTGGGCACTGTTTACAAAAGGAAAGAGACCAGGCTGACTTTGTGTGTTTCATAACAAATCTTCCTGTTTTTATAGGATGAAGCATCTTCTGTTTCCCCACTCAGGCTGACAGTGTTTTAGCTTCCCCCTCTTGACCGAAATCTCAGAGGCTTTATGGCTTTAACAAACACCACAGTCTGCCAGCACTCACTCTCACAACACTGCTTGGATAGCTCCAGGCCAAGCTTAGCTGCCACTGGCTGACAGGTGACTATAACAGAAAGCGGAGTCATGTGCACCTTAAAAAATGTGATAGAAAGTACAGAAATAATAAGTCTAGAAAGGAGTGATGCCGAGGAATGTCACACAAGCACCTAAATTTACAAAATGCATTAAACTGGATAAAAGACCAGAAGAAGACATATCTGTATTAAAAAAAATTTTTAAAAAGCCTTGTGTTTGGAGACCAGGAAGCAGATAGGATTAAATAATTTACAGCATAATCCTAGGGATGTTGAAGCCCAGCTGAGTTCAGTGAGGCTTACACTTGGGTAAGTATGCTTAGGACTGCAGTCTAAATACAATAGGGTAGATCAGACATTTCCTAGCTGTACAGTCAGTGATGGAATCTGGGAATGAGGAAGCGGAACGCTGGGCGGGACTTACGTTTGATTGGCAGCCCGTCTGTTCCGTTCCGCCGCCTGCCCTGGCCTCAGGGGGGCTGCCCCCGGTTGGCGCGCCCCACTGCTGCTCGCCCAGGCACCCGGCGCGCCCCCCACCCATCCCCCCCCCAGCGAGCAGGCGCTCCGACGAGGCCAGGGCAGCCGCGGAACGGAACGAACGGGCAGCCAATCACGAGTAAGTCCCGCCCAGCATTCCGCTTCCTCATTCCCAGATCCCGTCACTGTGTACAGTGGTGGTGTACCTAGGACATTTGACACCAGGGGCCCAAAAATTTTTGACACCCCCCCATGACGAAGTTATTTATTTATTTATAGTTTCGGTTTATTTGTTTATGTTTATATTTTTATACCACCCTTCCTCCAAAGAGCTCAGGATAGTGTGCATGGTTCCTCCCCTTCTTTTGTCCTCACAACAACCCTGTGAGGTAAGTGAGGCTGAGAGATAGTAATAGTCACGAGATTAAGGGCGCAATCCTAACATGGAGATAGGCTGGCACAGTTATGCCAGCAGAATTTGGCCGGCACAAGGGACGCAAGGGGCACAAAGCGCATTTGGACCACTCTCTGGCGTCAGGGAGGATGGCAAACGCCTGTGTGTTGGCCTCTCTCATTCCAAGAGTGGTCCAAACACACTTTACGGTGTCCCTTGTGCCAGGCAAACTTCGCTGACCTAACTGTGCCGGCCTAACTCCAGGTTAGGATTGTGCTCTAAATGAAGAATACTAATGGCCAGAAAATAAATGCAGTGAATATTTCCCTACAAGCATTGGATAAACATCTGTATCCACCCCTGCTATTGCTCCCCTGCACATAGTACTCAGAGTGCAATCGTAACCTGGAGTTAGGCCGGCACAGTTAGGCCAGCAAAGTGTGGCCAGCACAAGGGACACTGTAAAGCGTGTTTGGAGCATTCTCAGAGTCAGGGGGGATGGCACATGTCTGTGTGCTGGCTTCCCTGAGTCCGAATGGTCCGAACATACTTTGCGGTGTCCCTTGTACCAGCCAAACATTAGCAAGCACAACACCGACAAGCCCACAGTGGCCCGGATTGGGGTTGCATGACCCAGGGACAGAGGTTTGAAATTAGCATAACTGCTGGATCCTGGATCCTCTTCATCCCTCCCCAGGCCACCCCTCCCACAGGACCACCCTCCCTCTGCCACCCCTCTGCAATATGGTAAAAAAATTGTTTAATGTTCCCCTATCTTTTTACCTTTTATCTTTTATCATAAAAGGGGACATGGGGACGTGGTGGCACAGTGGGTTAAACTGCTGCTGCTGGGCTTTCTGACCAGAAGGTTGGGGGTTTAAGACCGCACGATGGAGTGAGCTCCCATTGCTTGTCCCAGCTCCTGCCAACCTAGCAGTTTGAAAGCACCTAAGAATGCAAGTAGATAAATAGGGACCTCTTTGGTGGGAAGGTGACGGCATTCCGTGCGCTATGGCGTATAGTCATGCCGGCCACATGACCACAGAAGCTTGTCCTCGGACAAACGCCAGCTCTACAGGCTTAGAAACGGAGACGAGCACCACCCCCTACAGTCGGTCACGACTAGACCATTCGGTCAAGGGGAAACCTTTACCTTTATCTTTTTAATAGGTGTCCCAGTATCCATAATATCGGTGGATAACTGAATCAGTGGATACCAGGGAACACCTGTACTTATAAAATCAAACAATTTTCCGTTCTACTTTACCCTTATAGGCAGTATATTGTAAGCAGTAATTGTTTGTTATGCTACACTTTGACTTTATAAACAAAGTTTGTTCCTATCCTCAATCTTGGTGTTTCAATCTGACTAGTTTCTAAGTCTGCTTTATAATTAGTTTTCAATTATTTGTATTTAATTATTTTTAATTATTAGGCAGGCATTGTTTAAACGTTTAGAATATGATTAGTTTAGCATTTATATTATGCATTTTTTTCTGTTGTTACGCAGAGTCCTTAAAGCAGGTTGAGGTCAAAAACATATCAGGTATATCTGCACCTATTTATAAAGTCCGTTTGCTCCAAGCACCTGTTTGAAATCTTGCCTCCGTTTTCCTGTGTGTTTTGATTTGGTGCTGTCCTCTTTATCCCATTTACTTCTTCCAGAGCAACTGGTTGGAATACTGCCTGCATGTATTATCTCTCTAGTGCACATGCAATACATGTAAATCAACACATCAGGTGGCATGTCATCCGCAGCTTGCTATTATTCATGCACTTTCCAGTGAATCTTTTTAACTCAGAGAAAACCAGTTTTTCCTCTGAAGGACCAGCTATTGCATATAATAGTAAATTAATAAAGCATACAATAGACACCAACAGTGGAGAGTATAGTAGGGAAGAGACAGTGTGAGAACAGGACAGCTTCAATAGCATGTCTATTGTCATTTGTGAAATGTTGGCGGCCATGCAAAAACTCAAGACTGTCAGGTCACATCAGTGTTTTTGTACATGCACACAAACACGCGCGCAAACGCACAGGCGGCCAAAATGTTTATGGCAATAACATTCAAGCTATTGGACTCTTGCAGAGTAAGCTTTTTTTGCAGGCAACCAGCTCCAGCAGCCCTGACCTCTCAAAGCCTTTCCTTGGGATCAATTAACCTAAATGTCTGACCTACTATTTCTCCCAATTGGCTTCTCTTCCACTTCAAAAAAACCAGGGATATATCAGCACTCTGGTGAAGAGGCGCTGATTGCCCTATTGTCCTACAAAGTGGCAGCACATGGGAGCAAAGCCAATGGTGGAGGCTATTGGAGACCCTGCACCACTTAAATGGCACATGCTCCTGGGGTTACTGATTAGGACCAGAAAGAACCTTAAGCACAGATCTCCAGGGCACTTAACATGATTGCTAGGAGCATCATGGGAGACAGCAGAGCAGAGCAGAGAGGAGACAACATACACTGCAGCATGCCATGGGAAGACAACAAGTTTGGATGAGAGTGGAGGATTTGAAAAATCCTGGGACAGGAGCAGTGATGTCATGCAGGGGGTACGCGGGGGTACGCGAGTACCTGTTTCTAGGATTATGGCTGGCCTCGCCCATTCGCCCGCCCACTCGTCAACTCCGCCCCCTGCAACGTTTGAATTTCCTGCACGTTTGAGTTGCCTGCACGTTCTCAGAGCCAGGCAGGCAGGCAGGCAGTGAGCGGAGACTTGACTTGCCTTGCCACTGAAAAATGAGCTGCTCTGGGGTTTTGGAACTGTTGGGTCACTTTAACATGATGCCAGGCCTCCTTCACATGTTTTGGGGGTGCTGTGGAATACTGTTGCAACTGTTGGATCAGTTTAAAATTGTCTGAGGCCTCAAAAAGGCCTTTTTTCATGTCACTTCCTGCCACGACCTCACTTCCGGCTTATGACGTCACTTCTGGTGGGCGGGTCCCGACACGTGCCAATCAAAAGTGAGTACCTGTTCTTAAATCATTTAGATGACACCACTGGACAGGAGGAATGGAGATGTCACTGGACCACAGAATAAGCTGGTGCTTATCCTACCAGTGGAAGCCAATGCACTCTAGGCTTGTGGGCCAGATACAGAACTATGGGACCTCATGACGGAGTGAGAGATGCTAACGCAACATTAGGCACTTTATAAATGATAATAGTACACATCTTGGATGCTCGTCCTTCCACCCTCAAGTGCTCATCCTTCCACCTCTCAAATTTTTTAGCACCAGGACCCACTTTTTAGAATGACTGTCTGTCCGAGACCGACCAGAAGTGATGTCATGGCCATAAGTGCCATCCCTGTGACATCAGAACCGGCTGCTTTCCTGAGAACGCAGCAATAAGTTGAGTTATTTCTCAGCCATTTTCCAATAGCAAAGTGAATCAGAAAGAAAAAAATTATATTTACAACCATGACTCAGGGGACAATACTAACCTGGAGTTAGGCCGGCACAGTTAGGCCAGTGAAGTTTGGTTGGCACAAGGGACACTGTAAAGTATGTTTGGACCACTCTCGGAGTCAGAGAGGCCAGCACACAGAGGTGCACCAATCTCCCTGCCCCCGAGAGTGGTGCAAATGCGCTTTACGGTGTCCTTCGTGCCAGCCAAACTTTGCTGGCCTAACTGAGTCAGCCTAACTCCAGGTTAGGATTGTGCTCACAAGCAAAACAACCACACAGCCTTCCCTCTTTCCAGCTTCCCATCTTCTGATATTTTCAACATGGCTGTTCTAGGTACTTTGCAACCCACCTGAAATTGGCTTGCAGCCCACTGGTGGGTCCTGACCCACAGTTTGGGAACCACTGCCCTAGATGATCAAACTAGATGATCTGGCCTAACAATAGCCAGAGATTTTTTGATGGATATTTCCACAATGGGCAGTCAGAAATAACAAAAGAACGTTAATGTTCTTTGATGCTTCTGTGACCTCACCTTGAGCAAGACCTCTCTGTGGTAGAATACGCCATCTGAGTTCTACTTAAACTCTTTTAACAGGTTACACAATCCACCCTCTCCCAGCTCAACTTCCTGCACCTTCCACAACCTATAATCCACTGGTCCAGTGGCTCTCTCCACAGTGCTGCCTTCTCGTTCCCTCTCTCTCTCCTCTGTCCCTTCTTTAAATTAGGGCAAAGCCCTAACCCTAACCAACGTTTCGGCACCGGGATAAGGGCAATGCAGCTCTGAGGTGAGGGAGCAAACATTCCCTTACCTTGGGGAGGCCACTGTGTTTACTATTCCACTGCAGGATGCTGAACATGCCCCATTGGCACAGCTATGTCAGTGCTGGAAAGTTGGTTAGGATTACACCCTTAAGCCATTTCCACCCTTAACTGTTCATGTCTTGCCCACTTTCTCAACTATAACTATCTGCCCTTTCCATCTCCATCATTGGCCGTTGTGCAAGGCCCAGAATTGTCTGTCTGCCGCCCAACAGCCCAGAGTCCTCACCGATTTTGTTGCTATGGGAGGCAGGAGAGACTTGGCCACAAACCGAGGGCCCTGGCCAGCGCGGATTGGACAAGGCCATCCTCCAGTCCTCATTACCATCACCTGTGGCAGAGGCCCACTTTCCCTGGCCGTGGGAATGTCCTTGTTTCCCAACCGCTTGCAGCCTGATCACCCCTGCAACAGCCCTATTCCTCCGCCATTCGTTGAATTCCAGCCAATTCCCCACATAGCCTTGCACTAACTCAGCAGTAGTACATATAATATTCCGTTGTCCAACCCATCAATATCTTCGAAATTTGTATCTGAAACCCTGGCTGTCTTCCCTTTCTAGCTCCTTTGCAGACCTTCTCCCTATCTTTCTGAGTGATTGTTGTGCTCCCCTTACAACTTCTGTCACGAGCTTCTTAGCTGCGATTCTGAAATTAACCCCTGCATCGTGATTCACTATTCTCCTATTTCCATTTCCCCCTTTTCTTCTTTCCCCATACCTTACCTCGTAGAAATTGACAATTCATGTATCGATTTGTTTATCTAATTTATGTATGCCAATAAAGGTTATGGAAATAGAATGGAACTCAGCAGTAGCCCCCCACGCTCAACGCCTTCACACCACCCTGCCAGAACCATGTAAGTTTTGTCTTGTTTGCCTTGCTTTGCTTTGGAATACAGAGCTTGACCCGCTCAGCCTCGGACTCGACTGGCTCCTTTGTCAGATCCCAAAGAACCCCCAGCCTGCTGCAAGGGCCACTACAGGCTGAAACAGGCCACTACCATATTTCTTTGTATAGCTGGAGGACAAGTGACTGCTAATCTGTCTTTGAGGCCCAATCTAAGGTGCCAGTTTTGACCTTTAAAGCCATACATGCTTTGGATCAGTATACAGAGGTGTCCTACCCATAGGGTGTGGTGCAGTGGCTTCCGTGGGTGCTGGTCAGGGTGCTGAGGGTGCCATGGAACCAGACATGTCATGTAGCCCGCCCATTCGCCCGCCCACTCGTCAACTCCGTCGGCGCTCCGCCCCGCCCCCTGCAACGTTTGAGTTGCCTGCACGTTCTCAGAGCCAGGCAGGCAGGCAGCAGAGCGAGGGAGACCGACGGCAGCAGCAGCGTGAGCAGGTAGGCTGCCTGGGGCTCCCTCCCGAGGAGGCGCAGCGGTTCCTGGGGGGGAATCGGTAGCCCGTACGGTGGCCCTGGGGAAGGCCCGAGACTCCCGGGTCTTCTCCCGGGCCACCGTGCGGCCTACCGAGGAGGCGCGGCGGTTCCTGGGGGCAGTTCCTAGGTTCCGGCTATGACCTCACTTCCAGTGGGTGGGCCCTGACACAAGGGCCAATCAAAAGTGAGTACCTGTTGCTAAATCATTTAGATGCCATTACTGCATGGAACAAAGCGGCACAAAGCAGGGCCCTCCTGCCTGTCATCGCCTCCACTACGCTCCAAAATGGAGTGATTCCAGAAGCAGGGGGCCGGGTGAGGTCTTTTGTCACTGCCCCACCCAAGGCACAATCATGGCCTGCTCCGGCTCTGCTGGGATGTCTCAGGAACTGAGACATCCCATACAAAATGACCCATCCCTGAAGTCTGTGAGATATGGAATCAATAGTCATACAAACCCATGGTGACTTTGAACCCCAACACTAAACTATAAGGCCTACTGTTTTCTCTCTTCAGAGAGAAACAAGTAGTTAATGATGTTTTAGGCCCAGGCAAGGCCTAACTGGTAAACAAGGAGGGCTGTGCGTATCCCTAAATTGATACATAGGGAAAAATTCCCAGGACCCAGAGACACAGCTGTAACCTTGAGTGAAACTTGCATTGAGTCAATAGCCATCCCTATGCATCCTGGGTAAAAGCATGAGCAAGGGAGGGGGAAAGTAAATTATTCTACATGAGTGCTACCAGGTGACGGGGAAATAACCAATGAAAATGCAGTAAGAAACTCCGCCTCAGTAGTATAAATTGTTGCACCCATTTTGTACAAGGGGTGGTACGCAGTTTGTTCTGTTTTGGATTTTGCTTGCCACCCATATTTGCAAATATGACAATAAACCTTTCTTTTGAACCATATCTTGGGGGTCCAGAGATTTATGACTGACAAGTGTAACTGGGAGCAGTGGGGGCTGCAGCAACTTTATCATGGAACGCCCTCCCAGTGGGATGAAGAACTGCTCCGCCCTGCTAGCTTCCAGAGATGGCTGAAGACTTTTTCCTTCCTGGTCTTCCCTTGTTAGTCAGCTGCTGCTAGGTTCTGTGGCTATATTCCATATTTTATTTAATGTTTTAACTGCACTATTTTTATGGCTTTTTACAGTTAATGCAAAATATAAACTATTTGGTTTTTTTTAAAAAAAAATTGCAGCTATTTTTTAATCCTATTTTTTGTATTTCATAGCTTTTTCCCTATACTGTTCATCAACACCTTGTATACAGAGACGGAAAGAACTGGCTGGTTACATTAATTTCAAATGCATCCTCTCATCCTCCTCAGCTACATACCTGGAGAAATAACACTATTCTAACACTACAGCCTTGCCAAAGAGCTGTACAGAACCTTGCAAAGATGTCACCAACACCTGTGTGAAGCCTGAATCCAACGTTTCTACAGGACATCACACAACCCACTCTCTTATATTTGGCATTTATACTTCAAAAGGGAAAGCAGACATTGCTTCTTTATTCCGGTATACGTCGGTGCAGACAAAACACTTTTTGCAGTTGGCATACTATCTAATTCACCCGCAAAGAGCTTCTGAATCAACACCTTACATCAGTCACATATTGCAGATGGATCTCAGGGCACAGTCCTAACCTGGAGTTAGGCCGGCACAGTTATGCCAGCAAAGTGTGGCTGGCACAAGGGACACCATAGAACTAATTTGGACCACTCTCAGAGTCAGGGAGGATGGCGCATGCCTGTGTGCTGGCCTCTCTGACTCTGAGAGTGGTCCAAACATTCCTTACGGTGTCCCTTGTGCTGGCAAAGCTTTGCTGGCCTAACTGTGCCGGCCTGACTCCAAGTTGGGATTGTGTTCTCAGTCCTGGAGAATAATTAGCAGCTAAAAGTCATGCTAACCAAGTGGAACTTCCATCTTCAGGGAGGGGCAGTATCCCTAGTCAGGTGGGCCAATCAGTAAGGAGGGGAGGAGCCCATGTGTTGCTTCACACAAAACAGGATTTTCAATATACCCCTTATCCAGACTGTTTGGGAAGGGGAAGGGGTCTGGCTTTCAGAATAACCGCATAAATATAAAGAGGAGTGCTTCCTCTTGCTCTTTTCACTGTGACCCATTTGGGTATCTGCTGGCCTCTTTGTTATTTTTCAACAATGGCACACACCACAGAGCAGAGGCAGATGCATACCAGGGCAAAATCACGCTCAGGGCATGCAACGTCATGATGACGTCGTGATGTCAAGACGTTGTGGGGTGTGGCTTCTGTCCGCCATGTCAGCTAACATGGCAGGCAGAAGCCAAGCCCCGCTTCCTTGTTTTGCCGGTCGGGCACTTTAAGTGCTCCGCGGCGACCAGGAGGGGAGACATCAGTGCGCCTCCCAGCTCAGGGGGCGCGGCGGTGGCTTCCCCGCCCTGGCTGCCGGCTTTTTCCGGCTGCTGCTGGCACTTTAAGGCCGGCGGCAGCCGGGAAACGCCGGCAAGGGGCAAGTGCGGTTCCTCAAGGCGGGCGGGGAATCAGAGGCAGGGGGAAGACGCAGCTTTCCCTCACCTCTGATTCCCCGCCTGCCGGGAGGAATCGCACACCCCTGGGGGCGTGCGGTTCCTCCCAGCGGGCGGGGAATCAGAGGCGGGGGAAAGACGCAGCTTTCCCTCGCCTCTGATTTGCAGAGTCGGGGGGTGCGCCGCGCTGCGGCTTGCCGGCTTTTCCTCGCTGCCACTGGCTTTAAAGTGCCAGTGCCAGCCAGGAGAAGCCGGCAAGCAGTGGCGTGCAGCACGCCTTGGGCGTTGCAAGGGGGACTAAGGGCCATGGGTGCCCCCCAGGCAAATGGCACCCCTGTCTCTTGCCCCCCTTGCCATACCCTAGAAACACCCCTGAGCAGAGGATAGAACTTACAGCCAGTGCGGGAAGCAGCACAAGACCTTCTAGTGCTCTCATTATAGAAAGTTTTTTTAAAACGTTTTGTACACTTACCTAGGAGGAAGCCCCATTGACTACAGTGGGCCTTAGTTCTGAGTAGATGTAATTAGGTAGAGTGGGTTTTGGGTGTGTGTTTTTTTTTTTTTTTTTTTTGGTGATCAACACAGAATGCTAAATAATGAGAATCATAAGATTGAATCCTAAGCCCGTCCAGGAGGGTGCACAGCCCAGATTCGGGCCCTGTGGTCTCCTCGGCTTTGTACCTGCAGAGCTGAGAAGCGCATCAGGGAGGCTGGAGCCTCCCCTACGGTAAGGGTGCGAACATGAACATAAGAACATATGAACGTAAGAAGAGCCCTGCTGGATCAGGCCAAAGGCCCATCTAGTCCAGCTTCCTGCATCCCACAGCGGCCCACCAGATGCCCCAGGGAGGCACGAGACACAAGACACTTGCATCCTGTTGCCAGTCCCTTGCACCCGGTACTCTGAAGTAGCCTACTACTGATGTAAGAAGGTTGCACAATCCATCATGGCCTATAGCCCACGATGGACTTTTCTTCCAGAAATCCGTCCAATCCCCTCTTAAAGGCATCTAGGCCAGATGCCATCACCACCTCCTGTGGCAAAGAGTTCCACAGATTATCTGTTTTAACTCTCCCAACCCTCAGTTTTAGCGGATGCCCCCTGGTTCCGGTGTTTTGAGAGAGGGAAAAGAACATCCCTCTATCGACTCTATCCCTTCCATGCATAATTTTGTATGTCTCAATCATGTCCCCCCTCAGGCGCCTTTTTTCTAGACTGAAGAGCCCCAAACGCTGCAGTCTTTCTTCATAAGGGAGGTGCCCCAGCCCCGTAATCATTTTTGTTGCTCTCTTCTGCACCTTTTCCAGCTCCACTATGTCCTTTTTGAGGTGCGGCGACCAGAACTGCAAGCAATATTCCAGGTGTGGCCTTACCATCGATTTGTACATCGATTTGTACATGCCCTTGCTGCGGGGGGCTCCAGCCTCCCCGACCCAGCCTTGGGTTTTGCGCTGGCTGGTCGGCCTTGCCGATACAAGGCTGGGTAGGATTGTGCTCTGAATCACAAATCTCACAGAGAGCATACATCCTGTGCAAGGCACAGCTCTCGTAGCGGTGCTGAGAGAACGAGATTTTTTGTTTAGCACTCTGCAGAGAAACCAAGATGCAGCAGGATGCTTCCGATCCGTGCCAGGTGAAAATGGAAAAAGCCTGTCACCCCTTAAGTGTCAAATAAGCCACTGGGAGCGTCCTTGAGAAGCTGGAAATAAGAACTCCTACTCAGCTTTGCCGCTACCTGTGATTCAGACAAATGGTCAAGATCTTGCCATTTAAACGTTGGTTAACTTGTGCTTTGCTTCTGCTTTTAATGTTGATTGCAAGGTTACTAAAATAGAAATGTATTATCAGTACACAGAAAGCCAGAAAGCCACTTACATACATCAATCAATCTAACAGTATTTATATACCGCTTTTCAGCACAAAGTTCACAAAGCGGTTTACAGGCAAATAATAATAATAAAGCTTCTTTTCCCGAAAGGGCTCACAATCCTTAAAAAAGCAGAACAAAAGGGAAGGACAATCAATCAATCAATCAATCAATCAATCAATCAATCGTATTTATATACAGCTTTTCAGCACAAAGTTCCCAAAGCGGTTTATAGGCTAATAATAACACAGTTAAATGGCTCCCAAGAAGGCTAACACTCTAAACAAATGCAGACCACCATCAGCAATAGCCACTAGAAAAGACACTGCGCAGGGGTGAAGAGGAACAATTACTCTCCCCTTGCTAAATATAAGAGGAACACCACTTGGAAAAGTGCATCTTGCCCAGTTATCAATATATAACTACAGTTAATGTGGTGGTTAAGAAAATAAGCAGTAAGCTTAAATCTTATCTCTGCCATGAACTCTCCAGGCAGCCATGGGCAAGAAACAGCCCCAGGGCTAAGCATACTGGCTTACAGGCTTGTGAGGCTCCCCTAAAGCTACTCAGTATCTTCATGGTGAGATTTGAACCCAAGGACTTTCCGGTTCATCATTCACATACTGAGACACCCTATCACCCCAGCCAAAAGTGATGGCATTTCAGGACTGAGACTTTGCCTGAAAATAAACATTGTGTACATTTACAGCATCCCAATGTAAACCCACTTGGTAGTAAATGAAACATTTGAAAATAATACCCTGGAAAAAGAAGTTGAAAATCACATTTCACCCTAATAAATCACTCCCACAGCATCTCAGAAGTACTGCCTCTCCTCTGGGAGATTAGTATATCACTGAGGGTGCAATCCTAACCTGGAGTTAGGCCGGCACAGTTAGACCAGCAAAGTTTGGCTGGCACAAGGGACACTGTAAAGTATGCTTGAACCACTCTCAGAGTCAGAGAGGCCAGCACACAGACGTGCACCATCTTCCCTGACTCAGAGAGTGGTCCAAACACACTTTACGGTGTGCCGGCCAAACTTTGCTGGCCTAACTCCAGGTTAGGATTGCACCCTGAGTCCCTTTTGAAGCACTTCAGTGCTATAATGTGAATTCCTTGTTTATTTAATATAAAACTGATGTACCTATTTTCCTCTGTCAAGCACTGAGAGACTTGGGCAGAGGGAGGATTAGACAGAGTGGCTGATGATGGGTTCCATAGTGAGGGGAAAAGGTCCAGAGGTACAATTCACACATTACCTTTGGACATCATAAAGTCACCGAAGATAATTTTCCATGCCAGTTCCATATAGGGAATTTGTGCCCTCACCTGGTGAGAGCTGGTATTTAACATGGGAGGGAATTTGACTGAAAAACACAGAATTTGCCAGGGCACAGTATATACCTCCACATGCCACAAGGGAGTACATTTGAAAAACCAATAACTCAGTGGTGTCATCTAAATGATTTAAGAACAGGTACTCACTTTTGATTGGCACGTGTCGGGACCCGCCCACCGGAAGTGACGTCATAAGCCAGAAGTGACGTCGTGGCAGGAAGTGACATGAAAAAAGCCCTTTTTGAGGCCTCAGATGATTTTAAACTGACCCAACAGTTGCAACAGTATTCCACAGCACCCCCAGAACATGTGAAGGAGGCCTGGCATCATGTTAAAACCCCAGAGCAACTCATTTTTCAGTGGCAAGGAAAGGAAAGTCTCTGCTCGCTGCCTGCCTGCCTGCCTGGCTCTGAGAACATGCAGGCAACTCAAACATGCAGGAAATTCAAACGTTGCAGAGGGCGGAGTTGACGAGTGGGCGGGCGAATGGGCAGGGCCAGCTGTAATCCTAGAAACCAGTACTCGCGTACCCCCGCATACCCCCTGCATGACATCACTGCAATAACTGAAACTAATGTGGAAAAGAGTCTGTAACTCAGTGGTAGGGAGAAGGTCCCAGGTTAAATGCCTGGAACTGACAGGTACGCCTGAGAAAGAGCCATTCCTGTCTGAAATGGCATCTCTCTGTCTGAAACACCAGAGAACCATCATTAAACTACCACCAGTCCGTGTAGGCCAGGGATTCCCAAACTGTGGGTCAGGACCCACCAGTGGGTCGTGAGCCAATTTGAGGTGGGCTGCAGAGCACCTAGAGCAGCCAGATTGAAAATATGGGAAGATGGGATGCTGGAAAATGGGAGAGCTGTGTGGTTGTTTTGCTTGTGTCAAGGTTGTAAGCAAGCTTTTTTTCTTTCTGTAAATAAAGCTTTCTGATTCACTTTGCTATTGGAAAAAGGCTGAGAAATAACCCAACGTATTGCTGCATTCTCAGGAAATCAGCAGGTTCTGGCCATCACAATGAAGTGCCATCACAATGATGGCACTTCCAGCCGCGACATCCCCTCTGGCTGGTGCAGGCAGATCGTCATTTTAAAAAGTGGGTCCTGGTGCTAAAACATTTGAGAACCACTGTGAGATACAGGAAGCTGGACTAGATGGGCCTTTGGCCTGAT
>JAJKFI010000025.1:4766257-4778316 GCA_029204185.1 Lerista edwardsae | reverse complement strand
GTGTGTGTGTGTGTGTGTGTGTGTGTGTGTGTGTGTGTGTGTGTGTGAGAGAGAGAGAGAGAGAGAGAGAGAGAGCATATGCACAAAAGAGCACTTACTAACAATGCAAGCTGGAAGTTATACACACAGAAGCAACACCCTTAGGATCAATCATGTGACAATAACAGCGCAGTCCAGAGCTGCCCAACCATCTGGGAGTGCAGTGATAGCCAGACGGCTACTGCTGCATCCTGCAGTAGCCAGCCAGCTGTGGGAGGCTTTGCAGGGGGAGGGGATGTTCGTCCTCTTTCCCCGTGATTAGGGCTTTCCCTGTATTTAGCCGGTGCAGAAGCAAGGGCCTGTAAGGTCCAGTGGCCCAACACGGAGGTCAGGAACCACCTGCAAGAGTTCCACTTCTCTACCCCACCCCAGAATGCCCTCCTGCCCCGCCCAGAAAGGCCACATTGCTGGCAGGTCCCTGACTCACTGCTCGCCTGTGCGTGGTGCTCCCTCTGGGGTGCCCGTGGCTGGTGTCGCCATGGCGCTGCCGTGGCACCAGCTGTAACAGCTTACTGCTGGCCTTGGTGATGCTTTACGGAACCTTGCGCAACACCAGCGTGAATGGTACGCTCATGCCGCTTGTGCTGAAGGGCTCTGGATTTGGACCTACATCAGGGAGAGATCTACTGGGGGAGCTAATAAAGAAAATGTCCCAGTCTGCTATTCCCTTTGCTATACTTCTAAATGCCTACGCGAAGACGAAGCTCAGCTTCTCTCAAGAAGATCCTGGCTGGCAACTTTCAGGACACGATGCAAGGTGCAGGACAAGCCTTCTTGCCTTCTGAGCATACGGACTGCCTCGAAATACATTGTCACGAATCAAAAGCCAAGTTTAAAAATAAATTAAAAACTCCCCCGTAACAAAGCCAAATGCGCAGCTGCCCCACCCTTTCCATTTAGCTGCCGGCACTGTACCATTTTCAGCAGGAAATAACCACACTGAATCTCTAGGTTTGGAAGGAGCCAGCCATTTCAAAGAGTTTGGCACACCTAACTCTGTGTTAGGATTGCTAGTTCTGGTGGTGTTCCTGGCAATCCATGAAATTCTACAAGTGTGACTCAGATCCTTTATTAGCCTTTAATGGGCTCAAGTCACTATTATTTAAGGTGCAATCCTAACCTGGAGTTAGGCCGGCACAGTTAGGCCAGCACACGGACGTTTACCATCCTCCCTGACTCCAAGAGTGGTCCAAATGGGCTTTATGGTGGCCCTTGTGGCAGCCAAACTTTGCTGGCCTAACTGTGCTGGCCTAACTCCAGGTGAAGATTACACTCTTGGTTTGTTTTATTTAGGCAATTTTAACTCTGCTGTTCCCTCCCCCCGCCCCCCCCCCCGAAAAAGGACCTGTCAAGGCAGCTTACAAACATGGAATAAATACAATATAAATACAACATAACTACAATATATAGGTGGGCCCACATTATCTGCGGATTCAACATCTGTGGATTTGAGAATCTGCAGTTGCGCCCAGCGGCATCATGCAGCCGGAATGCTGGGCAGGAGGAACGGGTGAGCGGCAGCCCACCTGTTGCGTTCCGGTCCATTTCGCTGTCTTCCCCGCCCCCGCGGTACGCAATGGGCGGGCTGCCGCTCATCCGTTCCTCCCGCCCAGCATTCCGGCTGCATGATGCCGCTGGTTGCGCCCCTGCCCCTGGGAAGTCCACCTGTTTCCCTCCAAATGCATTTGGAGGATTTCTGATTTAAACATCTACGCGGGTTCAGGAAGCAGATAATAAGAGCCTACTGTAATGCAAAAGCACAAACACTGTACAATAATATTTCTCAGAGTGTGGTCCTTGGAGCCCCGGGCTCCCTGGGACTCCTTCAGGGGCTCCATGGACACACCACAATTGGCAGCCATCTGCTCAATGTTGCACCACTTCGCGCCTGTGTCAGGACTCCCCAAGATTCTCCGCTAGCACCAGCAGGGCTCCCCAAGACTCTGTTTAGGAGTGTAAAGGGCTCCAGATGGAGTCTGATGACTATTTATTAGTCAAGGCAGCGTGCTGGAATGTTGGTGTGCAAACTATGCACTAAGTCAGTGGTCTACAACCTTTTTTGTGCCATGACCCCAATAAATAAATAACCGAAGTATGAGACTGGCAGCGCAATCCTGTACATGCCGTAACGTCAATGCAATGCCGTTGCGTTGACGCGACCGCTTTAGTGCCGATCGGCGCTAAGGCAACAGGACCAGCACTGCAGGTCCTGTTGCGCCTCCCTTGCATCAGCTCAAGTCGGCCGGCAAAGGGAGGCGCCATCTTGGAACGGAGAAGGGGGAGGGCGGTTCTGGGTGCCGGCCCGTCTGGGAGGCGGGACCAGGATTCGGCCAGAAGGCCAAATCCCAGGCCCGTACAGGAGGCTGTGGGGTCCCGATTCGGGCCACTCCGTCTCCTCAGATTTGCGCCTGCTGTTTAGGAGCGCATAGGGGAGGCTGGAGCCTCCCCTACGGTAAGGGCTCAAAACTGCCCTTGCCATGGGGAGGATCCAGCTTCACCTATACTGTGTTAGGATATGGCACAGGCCGGCCAGCCTCATCATTGCGGTGCAGTATAGGATTGTGCCCTAGGGGTCCAGTGAGTAATCCTACTCCAGGGAGTAATCCTACTCCCTCCCAGGACCTGATCTGTCCCCATCACTGCCTACCGCCTGCCCCGTTTCCTCCTACCTCTTCTATCTTCACAACAACTCCTGTAAGGTAGTAGTCTAAGCAGGGCTGGCCTTAGGAGTCACAGGATAAGATAGAAACAAAAGGTTGTGCAGGATTATATCAGTAATTCAGTTTTGATAAGGTAGTGCCATTACTGGATTGGATCCAATCCCCTCTCTTGCAAAGGCTTTCAAGGTTTGCCACGACCCCAAAATGAAGCTTTGTGACCCCATTGGGGTCCCAACCCACAGGTTGAGCAACACTGCACTAAGCGATTGAATGACCATCACGTTGGTCACCTGTGTTGATTCTGACTCTACACTGGCTCTAAAAAGCCAGTTTTTGTTTGCCCTCAACTAGCAAGTACATACATATGCTTTCATATCTTCATATCCTTTATGAAGAAACTTCAAGGCAACAGACATGGAAAATTTCCAAGAAGTCTCCCATTCAGGCAGTGACCCAACCCAGATTTATTTCACTTCAGTACAGAGACCATGCACTCAGCATCATGCACTCTTGGACAATGTCCTGAGATCCACTGTGATCCACATGTGAAGGTCTGAAGTAAGTGCATAAGAGCGCAATCCTAACCTGGAGTTAGGCTGGCACAAATTAGGCCAGCAAAGTTTGACTGGCACAAGTGAGACCATTATTTTATTTTATTTTTTATTTATTTATTTATTTATTAGATTTCTACCCCGCCTTTTAGCCCGGAGGCACACAAGGCGGCACTACAGTACAAAAAACACAATATAAAAGTTAACATCAAAAAGCAATTTAAAAACAATATTAAAACCATACAATAAAACAAAATTAAAAACAAAACAATACAATTTAAAATTTAATTTAAGTATGTTTGGACCACTCTCGCAGTCAGAAAGGCCAACACACAGACATGCGCCATCCTCCCTGACTCCAAGCATGGTCCAAACACACTTTACAAGGGCCCTGGTGCCTGCCTAACTACAGGTTAGGATTGCACTCTAATTCACATGACCTTAAGGTTCTTTTAGCTGCATTACTCTGTGTGATTTCCTCTAGAATCCCCCTTAACTCTAAGACTCATTTCTGTGAATGAATAACTGCATAGTATTTGTATTTGAAATACTGAAGCTGAAGCTCCAATACTTTGGCCTCCTCATGAGAAGAGAGGACTCTTGAGAAAAGACCCTCATGCTGGGAAAGATCGAAGGCAAAAGGAGAAGGCGGCGGCAGAGGATGAGATGGTTAGTTAGTGTCACCGAAGCAACGGACATGAAGTTGGGCAAACTCCGGAAGCTAGTGGAGGACAGGGAGGCCTGGCATGCTGTAGTCCATGGGGTCGAGAAGCGTGAGACACGACTTAGCAACTAATCAACAACAAATTTGCATTTGGGTCCCAGAGAAAGGGTTATCCTCTCAATAGGATAAATATTTGGAGCTGTATCAAGAAGGTGTTCTGAAATCCATGTAACCTTACCGAGTTCAATCCTTTTTCTTGATGAATCTGTTTGTCAACCCTCACTGCAGGCTGATAGTATTCTCTATTTTCATGACTGACAATTTCATTAGATCGCTTTCTTGCCAGATCAGCTGTCCTCAGTATCACGATAGCATCTTAACAGCTGTATTCTCACATCACCTGCAGGTCATGGTAAGGCAGCAGTTGTGGTGGTGGTGGTGGTGGTAAGGCAGCAGAGTTACTATCCCCCAGTCTTCTTCCAAAGTTTGCTATTTGCCCAAAGTTCATTTTAACCAGTAGAGGACAGAAGTCTGACTTTATCCACAATGACGACTGCCAGGTCTCCTGAACCTCAGACCTTGAGACTTGTGGGGATGGAGCTTGAGAGCTCAAGGGGCACATGGTGGATAAGGAAGAACAATCCACCAACCCATTGGTAATTGGTTCCACTGCCAAACCACCATTACCAGGAGCGCCAACTCCGTGGGTGCTGGTATGCTGACGGAACCCCCAATACTTTTGCCATGGGTGCTCAGCACCCACAACGTTGGGCACCCCCAAATTGTGCGGCACCCCCATGTCTATCCATGCTACGTGTCCCTCGGCCTGTTCACGCAACCCACATGTGCGTGCTATCCTCGTCCTCAGCCTGTTCACGCTTTGCCATGTGTGTGCTCACGCAGGTACTTCACAGCCAGCAGCACACCTGAGCTCCTACCTACGTCTGCCATTTCAATGCATGTGAAATATTCCTTCAGTGGGGCAAAGAGGTGGCAGTGGTGGCACTGACTGGAAGGAACACTCCAGGACCGGCCCCGAGGGCAGCCCATTTGGAACCCAAGAACTGGAGTCAGAAGACGGCCAAGAGCCTTTTTTCAGTCCACAGCAGCTCACAGGAGAAGACTGGAGACCTGTGTGCCCATGTCGCTTTACACATCTTTGTCTTGGACTGGGAAGCCAAAGATCCTTTCTGGACCTGTGCACCACAAATGGTCATCTTTAAAAGATGGAATTGGACTTTGTGATTATGGTCTGGACCTTTTTCAGCTTGGCTGTCCGACTGAAGTCCCTCCAACACTACTTAATTCCACCACATTTATTTTTACTGCTCCTCCTGCCTGGATGGAGACCTCTGGCACCTCTGCAGGATCACTTTGGATGCAGAGAAGTGGTGGATATCCCTCTGCCAGGCTGGCACCTATGCCGCCCTGCCCTGCCCACCATGTCAAGGCACTGCTGCAGAATTATGTTGCCTGCAGAGACGTGGCGGATGGCTGCCTGGAAGGAAAAGGACTCTCAGTGTTTGAGAGAGCATCCTGTCCTGTCCTGTCCTGTCCTGCATCCTTCAGCGCCTAGCCCGGTTCAGACACTGTGTTTGAGAGTGTCCTGCTGCACCTGTCACGAGAACGTCTCCCATCATCTTCTCCTCCCTGTCTGCTCCTCACTACCATGTCAAAGTCCCTCCCACCACACTGTCCCGAAATTAGGATGAGAACACACAGCACCGCACTTTGCTATTCCAATTGCATCAAGAAAGTTAGGGGGGAACCCAAAACCTACCCCTGAGCCTTGCTTCAGACGATTCAGTGCTGGAAAAGGAGATGGGGCAGAAGTGATGCAGAGGCTATCAGTGTTCAATGAACTGTGCACATGATTTGTGTTATTTAATTGGAAGAAGCTGTTTCACTGCTGCGTGGGTGGGGCGACGTCGACGCGATATCGGGGGCGTGATGATGTTGACATTGGGGGCGCGGCTACATCAGCGTCGGGGGCATGGCTATGGGCACCCCCAACGTTGAGACCAAGTCGGCGCCCCTGACCATTACCATTAAGAATTTTTTCCTGATAACTAACAGGGATCTCCTCTCTTGCAGTTTCAACCCATTTAATCCAGGAACCATCAAAACATCCTGTGGCAAGGAGTTCCACAGATCAATTACATGCTGGGTAAAGAAACATTTCCTTTTCTCTCCTTTTATCTCTTTAATTCTCCCACCAGTCAATTTTAGTGGATGTCCCCTAGTTCCAGCATTGTGCGAAAGGGGAAAGGAACTTCATTCTATCCACCCCATGCATAATTTTATGACTCAGTGCCCCCCTCAGAGTGACTAAAGAACCCCAAATGTTGCAGCCTTTCATCATGAGGTGCCCCGGCCTGCTAGTCAACACCCCAAGATCTCTCTCTTGTCCTGATCTGTCACAGACAGCTCAGAACCAATCAGCCTATATGTGGAATTTTGGTTTCTTGGCCCCAAGTGCTTCACTTTACACTTACTTACATTGAAGTGCATCGGCCAGTGTGCTGCCTATTTCTCCCCTGCCTTTTGGAGCTCTTCACAACCTTCCCTTCTCTGGTCAGACAAAACGCAGGGCATAAAACAGGAAAGGAAGTAATATTTTTAAAAAGGAAAGGGGTGTATTGAATTTGCCTACTTCAGCCAAGTGCAGACAGGCAGGAAGAGCACATGGGTGGCTCTGTGTGTGTGTGTGTGTGTGTGTGTGTGTGAGAGAGAGAGAGAGAGAGAGAGAGAGACCACAATCATCGGTCCCTGCCAAGGACAGCTTGCAAGTCGAGCGGAGGCAGATGCCGTCCTTTCACCACCAAAAAATTCACCCGAGCTGCTCCTTGGGGGTCATTCCCGTACTTCCCAGCAGTGGCGTACCTAGAGGGGGATCACAGCACTAAGTTTTGCAGCAAGCTGCTCCCTGTCCTCTTCGGAGCCATACGTAGCCAACATGGCCTCTGTTTGGCTCTAGCTGTTGGGACTGGCTTCGACGAGGAGGGGGAGCGGCTGCTTGCAAACCTTAGTGCTGAGATGCCCCTCTAGATATGCCTCTGCATTACGGTCTCGTGAACCTGGTGAGCCTCTCGCAGTCTGGTGAAAAGAGCCTCTTCGGAACTCATCACTAAACGCTGTGTTCAGGTGGTGGGGCCGGAGGGGGAGCGAACTTACTTGTGAGGCCAGTCCGCAGCAAAGGAGAGTCTGCCCATGTTCATCCATTCCAGGCCAGCCAGACCACTTCACGTGCTCGCCCCTGCCTGTCAGGGAGGAGGAGGAGGAGGGGAGCAGGACTGTAGCAACAGCTCAACCCGGCCAGAGCCAAGCGGAGCTCCCAGCTGTGCCCCCATCCAGAGGCCGTCTGCCTGCCTCGCCCAAGTGCAGCTTGTGGCTGCTTCTGGCCAAAGAAACATCCTGGCCCCTGACCCTTCGTCTTCAAAGGTGCCTCTGTGAAGATGCGCACGGAGACCAAAACAAGACACACATGGCACAAACGCACATTTCCAGCGATCAAAAACATTAAACTGTGTAATAGGGAGAACTAGTGGGTATCGTGGTATTTTTAAGTGCTGGGGAGCTCATCATGATGCCCTCCACAGCAACACTCTATGAAGCCTGTAACAAAAACTTTGCATTTCTTCCACTGGAATGTCTTCCTCTTCATTCCCTTCAAAGAAGTGGGCAGCTCTGCATGTGCTAAGGGACTTGGCTCACACAGGGGTTCCATGCAGGGGTTCCATGCAGGGGTTCCATGCAGAGGCGGATCTAAGGGGGGGGAAATCTGTAAGTTTTGCAAGAAGCCTTACCTTGCAGTGGAAAACACTCCTCTTCTGCACTGTTCTAGCCAATCCTCACAGGGAACAGCAACATTGCTTACTGGCTACAGCAACATTGGCATTGCTTACTGGCTACAGCAGCAAGGGAGAGGAGGGATTTACATGACAGGGTAAGGCTTCTTGCAAAATTTACAGATTTGCCCCCCCCCTTAGATCCGCCTCTGGTTCCATGCATCCTAAGCTCTGGAGCAGGGCAACAATCTTGTCACATGCAGCTTTATTCATATCCATGTGATTCACACTGATGCAAATATTTTATAGGTACCACCTCCCAGGAGATTTTCCTTTTGCATCAAGGATGCGTCTCCATACAGTCACACCAAACACCACAGGAGGTGGTGATGACATCTGGCCTAGATGCCTTTAAGAGGGGATTGGACAGATTTCTGGAAGAAAAGTCCATTGTGGGCTATAGGCCATGATGGATTGTGCAACCTCCTTACATTAGGAGTAGGCTGTTTCAGAGTACCGGGTGCAAGGGAGTGGCAACAGGATGCAGGCATCTTGTTGTCTCGTACCTCCCTGGGGCACCTGGTGGGCCGCTGTGAGATACAGGAAGCTGGACTAGATGGGCCTTTGGCCTGATCCAGCAGGGCTCTTCTTATGTTCTTAGGTTCTTGTGTTAACAGCAGTCCTCAAATTCATTATCTCCCTACTTGCATTTTGGAAGAATTTATAAGTGGAGGCCTTTTGCCGTTATAATTTAATTGTCCGTTTGAAAGGCAGACACCTCTGCCAATTAAGTGGGAGACACAGGAGCAGTCAAGCAAGAGATAACTTCATCTGCTACAGCATTCCTTTGCTAAGAGAGGACAGCAAATGTATTGGATCCGGCCATAAGGCCTAACTCACGGAATCAGGCTGTTGTGGTCACTGGAGTTTTTAAAAAAGGAGAAGAGTAGGGAGCGACAGTAATTGTGCCCAATCACTGGGTTACCAGCCAGCCAGATCCAGCGGTTATACAGGAGGATGTAGGGAAGCGGCAACACCCTTTTCTGAGGGCTTTGTTGTGTGACGGGCAGGCAGCCCACCCTAGAATCCCATGTCCTATATTTGGCTCAGGACACAATTACATGTTATGAACTCGTGTTGCACAAAGCAAAGGACATTTGGAACACTACCCGGGGGAGGGGGAAATGAAAGCAGACCAGCCAAGTGCACCCAGAACATGCAAACTGGCTTTGGAGAAAAGTGTAAAGCAAAACCTTAAGGGAGAGGCTACTTAAATGACCATTGGGGGAAACCAAGGCTGCAATCCTATACAGATGGATGGACTCTGTTGGTGATCAGGACGCAGGACGTCTAGCCGAGAGGGTAAAAGCCGCAGTCATGCCCGAAGGTAAGATAAGATCCGAAAGTCGCCTGTTTGAGAACACTGGAAGTTTTCCGTGAGCGGCAGACCTCGAGAATGCGGCTGATAAGATTTGAGCTGTTGTCTGGCTGCCTGTGAGAGGGGAGTTGTGTCGGACCAGCTGTTCTTGGTGAGAGCAAGAGGCCGTTTATCAGCCGGCAGGGAGGCAGTCGTGCGGCTAGAAAGGAAGGCTGGACTTGAAAGTGTCATCTGAATGTAGCAGTTCTTGTAAGATTAGAACTATTTGTGATTGTAAAAACCCTTTGGGTTTAGAAATGCCTGCCTATGTAAACCGCCTTGAATAATAAAGTCAAAAGAGCAATCTAATGACCTAGAAAGGCGGTATATAAATACTATTATTATTATTATTATTATTATCATCATCATCATCATCATCATCATCATCATCATCAACAACAACAACAACAACAACAACACAGAAGCTAAATAATGAGAATTTCTACAGAAAAATGCTACGTAAAACAAAATTTAGATCAAAACGTGAATAAACACTGCTTTTGCTTATTTTGACAGTTTGACACCAGTTTAGATTGATTTCATCAAAATAACACCTTTTGTTTATTTTTATACTGTTTTGAGGAATCCACAAATAGTTTTCAGTGCCTGAGGGGGGACATGATTGAGACATACAAAATTATGCACGGGAGGGATATAGATAGAGGGATGTTCTTTTCCCTCTCTCACAATACCAGAACCAGGGGACATCCACTAAAATCGAGTGTTAGGAGAGTCAGAACAGATAAAAGGAAATACTTTTTTACCCAGCAGGTAATTAAACTATGGAACTCCTTGCCACAGGAGGTGGTGATGACATCTGGTCTAGATGCCTTTAAAAGGGGACTGGACAGATTTCTGGAGGAAATGTCCTTCATGGGCTATATGCCATGATGGGTGGTGCAATCTTCTTATGTTAGAACTAGGCTACTTCAGAATGCCAACTGCAAGGGAGTGGCAACAGGATGCAAGTATCTTGTTGTCTACTGAGCTCCCTTAGATGGGCCACAGTGAGATACAGGAAGCTGGACTAGATGGGCCTTTGGCCTGATCCAGCAGGGCTCTTCTTATGTCCTTAGGTTCTTATTGATAGTATTCTTTTTCTGACATTTTTCCTTCATCTTTAGTGAGCTAGAAATTCTACTTGTTTTAATGTGTATATTGGTAAAGAATCTTGTTGCTAGTATTGGTTGTGAAAATGGTATCATTCTTCACTCACAATGATATATAATTGCATGATGAAGATAACACCAAATCTTTTATTCCTTTTGGGAATGTCTACAATGTTCCCTTCGTTCCATAATTCTAAAATTGCATGTTATCAGACAATCATTAATTACCTCAGAGAATTGTATTATTTGCAAATTTATTGTAGTATAGTATAATCAAGTCATCAGTTCCTGACATTTTGTTTAATTTCAGATTGTTTCCTGTGCTTCATCGATCTGGTTGGGTGTGTTAAGTCAGAAGTAAGTATCACTGAATGATACTTCAATGGACTCCCACTTGAGGGTTTAAAAATGCGTACAGGTAATTAGGTTAGGTAGATATTTTTAATTATTACGTGCTATGACTTGTTCCAGTCCAACAAGCATGAGGCTCCAGTTTACACAAGACGCACTTCCATTACCAGAATCCAGGGAGAAACTGAGACAACCTCAGCAGGTCATTCCTCTTCCTGAGGGATCTTGGCTTGCTTCCCTGTCAATACTGCGCATCAAATTGGTTCTGAACCTGCTTTGATGGCAAAAGACGACATGTCGTTTGGGACATGTGCGATCGGTAGCATTTATCTCTGCAGGCACGATGCAGCTCCATTTGAGATTAACTCAGATTGCCAAATTAGTCACTGGGGAAAGAGATCAAATACTCCCAGCCTCCACGCTACCTGCACTGGAAAATATTCCAAGTTTGGAAATTGCTCCTTGTGCAAAACAGTGAGATCCAGTGATGAGGCCAATGTGACATTGCCCAATTCTTTTGCTGAACTGTTTTATCAGTCAGACAAGTTTTCATTGAAAGATCTTCAACAGAACAGTTTATCCTCGGGGGGGGGGAGAATATGGGTAGTAACATGCTGCTTTCTGAATCCACACTGAAGCAATTGTTCCAATATTTTGCCACAGAGGTAGACTTAGAAACAGTGAGGAGCTTGTGCCAAAGAAATGTAGAAATGCAGAACTTCTCACCATCACCCCCAAGAGGTATATCAGTGTTATTCAAACTGTGGGTCAGGACCCACTTGGTGGGTCGCAACCTGATGTCAGGTGGATCACAGAAAGCTGGGAGCAGCTGTCTTGGAAACTGCAGACTTTACTCTTGTTATATTTCTTTTGTGACCATTCACAGTTTGAATTTTCAAGTGAGGTTATTTTTTTTTAAAAAAAATTGTTTTTAGTTCAGTGCTTTTACATCATATTTTGTCCTCATCTTGCTTTCTGTCAGGGATGTTTCATAGTTGTACGATTGTTGCACTCTAAGAATGCCAACTTGCATTTCAGGAGTGTCATTTTATTATGTTACAATGGCAGCACTTCTTCCTTGATGATGTCATTTCCTGCCACAACATCACTTCCGATGGGTCCAGACACAAATGCCATTCTAAAAAGTGGGTCCCAGTCTAAAAGGTTTGAATACCACTTAACTGAAGTATTCAATACTTCTGAATACCAATGAATACCACTGAGGTATATCATCTGAGGGGGAAAAAGAACATAAACGCCTGAATGTTGTGGAGATTAGGGCAAACTATCAAACTCCTTGTTCACCAAAAGCACAGTCCATGACACTAGAAAGATCAGCCTCCTTTAGGAAGCCTTGTGAAAAGTTCCTAGTATCACAATGACGGGGGTCACACCCAGTAGTGTCATCTTACCGGTACGTACGCTGGGCGGGTCTTCCGGGTGATCGGCAGCGCGCTCGCTGCGTTCCGTTGCGTAATGG
>JAJKFI010000025.1:4740893-4762398 GCA_029204185.1 Lerista edwardsae | reverse complement strand
TTTTTTTTTGTATTAACTTGTAATGATTTGATGTTCTTTATATATTGGATAAGGGACGTGGTGGCGCTGTGGGTTAAACCGCTGCTTCTAAGCTTCCTGACTGGAAGGTTGGCAGTTCAAGACTGCGCGATGGAGTGAGCTCCCGTTGCTTGTCCCAGCGCCTGCCAACCTAGCAGTTCGAAAGCACATAAAAATGCAAGTAGATAAATAGGTACCATTTCAGTGGGAAGGTAACAGCATTCCGTGCACCTTGGCATATAGTCATGCTGGCCACATGTCCACAGAAACTCGTCCTTGGACAAACGCCGGCTCTACAGGCTTAGAAACAGAGATGAGCACCACCCCCAACAGTCGGTCACGACTAGACCATTCGGTCGTGGGGAAACCTTTACCTTTTTAAAAAATATATATTGGATAGCCCCCCACACGGCTGGACTGTATTTTTTAAATGAATATGTAAATAATTGTCTCTCTTTTGCTGGGGGGGGGGAGGGTGTGACACGCCACCAGAGTCAAGTTAGGCGTTTTTGACACAGCAAACCCAAAAGGTTCACCATCACTGCTCTAGACAGATGATTTGCCCACAGTAACCACACAAAGGACAGAACTGGGCAATGAAATAAAATCTAACCACCTCTGTATTATCTGTAATTTATTTTAACCTGCCTGAGGCTTTGGGGTGCATGCTAGAAATATGGGGGGGGCGGAAGAATACTTCTTTCTGTAGTGGAGGTTTCATACAGATGCTGCTGCTTCTCTCCACTCGACAAGTAGAGGAGGGCAAGTGGGCGACCCTTGTCTCTCAGTAACAAGCAGATTTTATTTTTCTCTCTCTCTTTTTTTTATTTTTTTATAACAATACAAGAGAGGGTGGTGTAAAAGTAACATGTAAGAACTAAATCCTGTCAATAGTGATGAGTGTTGCCAGGCAACCAGGAGGCAGAGATGAGAGATAATAAGGAAAAGGGCCAAAGTCACAGAGGTGTCACCAACAGCTGCAGGAGGGTGAGAAGAGGCTCTCTGTTGCTGGACAAAATTAACCCCGTGGGCACCTAAAACACAGGAATACGGAAGGATACCGTACAACAGCCAAAACTAATCTGTGTCACGCTCTCTGATATTTCTAGAATCCGCCCCCTATCTATACTTTGTTTTCTGGTGCTGGAAACCAAATACTACCAGGCTAACCCCAAAGTCTTGATTTTCTGAGCTGGGGGTCTGAAGCTGGCACAGCAGCGGCATTCAGCCGGTATGCTGGGCGGGACTTACCTTTGACCGACAGTCCACCCGTTGCGTAACGGCGCGTTCTGCCGCTTTCCCGCCCGCCGGAAAAGTACAGGAAAGCCGGGGCGGGCGGGAAAGCAGCGGAACGCGCCGTTACGCAACGGGTGGACTGTTGGTAAGTCCCGCCCAGCGTACCGGTTGAATGCTGCCACTGAGCTGGCAGTGAGATGGGTTTCAAGGATGAACACATCATTCTTTGAAAAGAAGACAGAGAATCAATCCGTAAAGAGAGTGTGAAAAAGAGTCCAATGGGAAAATGGGACCCAGATGCGGGGGGGGGGTGGGGGGGTTAACATCAAAACAACCAAGCTAGGTAATACTCACTAGCTGACACGATGAGTCACATTACCCAAGACCTGAGCTATAAAGATTTAGCCCATCACAGGCTGGGCTGGAAGATAGTGTTTCAAGGAATGGGGAAGGAATGTAGTTTAGGGCGCAAACTTGAAAGCGCCATTGGGCCAATGCTAGCCACTTGCGTTGTGTCAGTCGGCCCCCTTGGGTTGGCGCTGATGCTGCTGGGCCTACACTAGCAGCAGCGTTGGCCCAAGGGTGCTGGCCCATGGCCACACTATAAGAATATGAGCACAATCCTAATCTGAAGTTAGGCAGGCACAGTTAAAGCAGTTAAGTTTAGCTGGCGTAAGGGACACTGTAAAGTATGTGTGGACCACTCTCAGAGTCAGAGAGGCCAGCACACAGACATGTGCCATCCTCCGACTCCAAGAGTGGTCCAAACGCACTTTACGTTGGCCCAGTAGTGTCATCTTACCGGTACGCTGGGCGGGTCATCCGGGTGATCGGCAGCGTGCTCGCTGTGTTCCGTTGCGTAACGGCGAAAGCCCGCCCGCTCCTTCAGCAGCTGCACTGGCTGCCCATTCGCTTCTGATCTCAACTTAAGATGATGGTACTGACCTTTAAGGCCCTTCATGACTTAGGCCCAGCCTACCTAAAGGACTGCCTTCTCCCATACATTCCAGTTTGTCCTCTTAGATCAGCATCTAAAGGGGCTCTCCTTCAAGTGCTCCCTGTGTCCCAAGTTAAAGGGATGGCAGCTCAGGGATGAGCCTTCTCTGTAGCGGCTCCACAAATGTGGAATTCCCTACCAGAAGAACTAAGAACTAAACACTCCCTCATGGCCTTTCGGGGAGGGCTCAAATCACACCTATTTCGTCTGGCCTTTGGATTATGTTGGCTGTCTGCCCTCCGTCCCTCTGGTATACTGTCATAGTCTATTTCACTCCCCTGGTCAATTGTTTTCCCACCCCCCAAAGGGCCAGATGACGGGGTCTTGCCTTATTTCCGAATGTTCTCAGTATTCATGTTAAATATTAAATATTTTCTTGAATATTTTTAATATGTTTTGTGGCTGCATTGTACTTTTTTGTTCTCTGTAAGCCGCCTTGTGCATTTGCTTCAACATGGGAAAGGCGGAGTATAAATTCATCAAATAAATAAATAAAATAAGGCAGCTTCCCAAGTTCCTCTGATTGTCATGATAAAGGAGAAAGGGGGAAACAGTTCTAGTACTTTCCAGACCTCTAAATATGTTAACGAGCAAAATCATTTGCGCAAAATTTATGCAAATTACTTATTATAGGAAATGCAGAAAAAACTATGCCTGTTGAACATCTGCCCGTCATGCAACTCAAAGCATAGGTGATCTGCGAGAAAAAAGATGCAAGAAAAGCTCTCCAACCTGAAGGCGTTCCTCTTCTTTATTTGGAAAACTGGCTTTATGCACCACTATTAGGTTTTTTAAAAAGCCAACACTCAGTATCCTCCCCCAGGATGGTTCATTACGGCCCTTCTCTGCTCACTGGAGCAAGGAATCTACTGAAGGCCGATGAATTAATCCTTAGCATTCCAGCTGAAGTATCCTTTCTTGGAGAGGGAACTGAGGAACATGTGCAAAAAGGTATCCACCCATCATTCAGAGCCAGCACATTTCGTAAAAGACTAAAACGATATTGGCTCTAGTCCACTGGTAGCCAACAGGCACAGCATCTAAGCAGTGAGACGGCCATCAAAGCTGTTCCCCTCCTGCCAGCAGATTGCTGCTCAAAGGGGTCCCCGTGCCAGAGGCTTCCATCCAGAATACCCTGTCCCACCCAGTTCTTGACTGGACTTCCTTTTATCTTGTGCCCCTGGGCAAGGCAAACGGCAGCCAGCATGGAAATTCATTGCAGATTTTCCCTTGCTGCTATGCCAATTATTCAGCGGGGAAGCAGGAATATATAGGTGTATATTAAAAACTGCAAAAGAAACAGGTTCATGAGTTAAAAGGTTAGCTGTGCTTGCTCCTCTCCTTCTTGTGTGTGCTAAGCACATGTGTGTGCTTTATGCTCCTTCCGCCTCTGAGCAATGCAGTCTGAGCGCAATGCGCTTCTGCGTGTGAGATGGATGGCACAAGCCTCCCTCTGCCACCAGGTAGCTTATGTCTTGCCCATGCCATTTCCATTTCCATAACCTTTATGGGCATACATAAATGTAAAGCAATACAACACAACAAGGTACCATTTGCAACAGGGTAAAATAAAGCTTGAAAAGAAAGGAATAGAAAAGAAGAGAGGTAGGGAGATCAAAACGAGGGGGTTAGTTTAAGGATCACAGATAAAAAAAACCCGCAACAGATACTGTGAGGGAGACACAACCATCACTCAGGAAAATAGGAAGAGGATCGACTAAAGAATTGGAAGAATACGACAACCAGGGTTCAAGATAGATATTACGGAGATGTTGATGGGCTGGACATCGGAAAAAAAGATGAGTCAAAGTATCCAGGGCCAAATGGCAGAAGAGACAGAGCCTTTTATCACAAGGAGTGTTGGAAAAGCAGCCTGCATGAACTGCAGAAGGAAAGATATTGAAGCGAGCAAGCATAAAGGCTCTTCTCATACTAGGATTAGTTAATGAATTAAAATAATTGAATGGGCGACCAAGGGAAGGGGAAAGACCAAGGAATTGAGGAGAACAGGTAGGGTTGAGATTTGCACTAAGATGATTAAATTCAGTTTGCCAAAGCTTGGACTTGATTATGGAATGGGCCCTTTGTAGCCCAGTATCCACAAGGGATACTAGTGGGATACCACAAGGGAAGCTAGTGGAGGACAGGGAGGCCTGGCATGCTGTGGTCCATGGGGTCGCGAAGAGTTGGACATGACTTAGCGACTGAAAAACAACAATCCACAAGGGATTCAAGGGTCAGATCTAGAGATGAAAGTTTGGTATCAAGCAATCTAAGCCACTTAGAAGAATAAGAGTCCTTTAAGAGGTCATATAATAAGGAACCAGGATGGCTGTTTAGAAACAATCGGAGCCAAAATTTAAAAGCTAGGGACCAAGCTGTAGTAGAAGGGAGGTGGATCCCTAGTTTGAGGAGAATTGTGGGAAGTCGAATAAGATTGGGTACACCCAGTATTCTCCTAAGGAAGGAGGCTGCAATTTGGTCGAGGTCCTGATTTGCAGCCTGTATCCAAATGGGGGCCCCATAAAGTAAGTGAGAAACAATTTTTGTTTGGAAAATGAGGAGGGCTGCAGGAACGTACTGATTACCAGAAGTGTAATGAAATTTAGAGATTGTTTTCAGCTGAAGTGATGTAGAGGAAATGACAGATTTCTTGTGGGGGATCCAACTAAGCTTATAATGTAGTATGAGCCCCGAATATTTATATGTTTGAACTTGCTGATAAGAATGAGGACCAATTGTCCATGAGGATGGAGACCAGGATCTAGAGGAGACCAAAATGTTGGTTTTCTCGGAGTTTATGGACAAATCATTGGAAAAGCAGTAATCTTGAAATTTGGAGAGAGAGCGACGTAGGCCAGTTTTTGTAATTGATAATAGGACTGCGTCATCAGCATAGAGGAGTATGAAAAGAGGGGCATAATTAAGAGATGGGGCAGAAATATCGCAGTTGGACAAAAGGGGGGTAAATCTGCTAAAAATAAATTAAACAGAAGAGGAGCTAGAATGCAGCCTTGACGGATGCCTTTATTTATAGGAATCCTATCTGTTAGTACATCGGAATTGGGAAGACGGACTTGGCAAAAATTAGAGGTATGGAGACGACGGAGTAAAAAAAGGAGACGTAAATCAATTCCCCATTTGCAGTGGTGTCATCCTACCGGTACGCTGGGCGGGACGTCCGGGTGATCGGCAGCCCGCCCGTCGCGTACCACTGTGTTACGCCGCTTGCATTACCAGTTACGCCGCTTGCGTATGTTACACAAATGGCGTAACACTGCGGTACGCAACAGGCGGGCTGCCGATCACACGGACGTCCCGCCCAGCGTACTGGTAGGATGACACCACTGCCCATTTGTATAATTTATCCCACAACAAGTCTCTGTTGATGGAGTCGAATGCTCCACGTAGATCGACAAAAGCAGCATAGTTCCTTGCCCATGCATGCTAATGTCCTGTGCTAATGTCCCTTTGGCTAACAAAGTCAGGAAGAAACTGAGCTCACCACGGTGTACCCTGACGTACAGGGGCATCCTGTGCAATATTTAAAAAGAAAAGCAAAAGACTCTGTTCATGGCTGTTTTTGAGCACATTTCAATTCCACCATTACTCCAAGGAGCCTATGATGGTGTATGCAGGTCACTCTCCATTTTGCGCTAGGAAGCTGCTGAAGATTGACCCCAGACCATGCACCCACCCACCCACCCACCCTGCGCTCCATGCCTCGGCTAGCTATTTAAACCCAAATCTACAAAAAGGTTACGTTACAAGAAGTTACACTTTTATTCAACGTTCTGTCCGCTGCACCATACTGTCTCTCTCTCCCAGAGCAAAACCTTTGTGGGCGGGCCAACAGACATGCCGGCCCAGGAGGGAGCCTCATCCTGAGGCCGCATGCCCCGATTCGGGCCACATGGTCTAAGAACATAAGAAGAGCTCGGCTGGATCAGGCGAAAGCCCCATCTAGTCCAGCTTCCTGTATCTCACAGTGGCCCACCAGGTGCCTCAGGGAGCATATAAGCAGAGGCAGATCTAAGGGGGGGCAAATCTCTAAGTTTTGCAAGAAGCCTTACCTTGCAGTGGAAAACACTCCTCTCCTGCACTGTTCTAGCCAATCCTCACAGGGAACAGCAACATCTTGGCGTTGCTTACTGGCTACAGCAGCAAGGGAGAGGAGGGATTTACATGACAGGGTAAGGCTTCTTGCAAAACTTACAGATTTGCCCCCGCCTTAGATCCGCCTCGGCATATAAGACAACAAGATGCCTGCATCCTGTGGCCACTCCCTTGTATCTGGCATTCTGAGGTAAATGTCTGAAGTAAATATAAGGTAAATAAAATAGAATTTGCTATCCTAAGAACATAAGAACAGCCCTGCTGGATCAGGCCAAAGGCCCATCTAGTCCAGCTTCCTGTATCTCACAGTGGCCCACCAGGTGCCTAAGGAAGTTCAGTAGACAACAAGATGCTTGCATCCTGTTGCCACTCCCTTGCCCCTTTGGATCTGCGCCTGCTGTTTAGCAGGTGCAGATCTGAGGAGTCCATAGGGGAGGCTGGCACCTTCCCAAGGGCAAGGGCACAAATGTCCGGCGGGCCTCGCCATTCTAGCGCTGCTTAGGATTGCACTGCAAGAGTGGTCCAAACATACTTTACGGTGTCCCTTGTGCGAGCCAAATTTTGCTGGCCTAACTCCAGGTTAGGATTGCGCTCTTACTAAAATAAAATCAAAACAGCATACTTCTCCAAGAAAAGCTATACAAGACCTGTATATATTATTATGCCTAGCAAGCTCATTTCCATTATCTGTGGAACTCTTTGCCACAGGAGGTGGTGATGGCATCTGGTCTTGATGCCTTTAAGAGGGGATTGGACGGATTTCTGGAGGAAAGGTCCATCGTGGGCTATAGGCAATGATGGATTGTGCAACCTGCTTACAAAGGTGGTGGGCTACTTCAGAATAGCGGGTGCAAGGGAGTGGCAACAGGATCCAAATATCTTGTTGTCTCATGCCTCCCTGGGGCACCTGGTGGGCCGCTGTGAGATACAGGAAGCTGGACTAGATGGGCCTTTGGCCTGATCCAGCAGGGCTCTTCTTATGTTCTTATGTTCCATCTTTTTACCTGTTTGGCATAATTTATACTGCTTCGGCTAGTTATGAGGAAGGCAAAAGAGCTACAGAGGGCACTGAGTCCCAATTACTGACCACAATAAATCACGTTCACAGCCCGCCCGCTCGCAGCTTCTGAGATATCACAATTGCTGCCACTCTTTCAAGGGCCACCCCTCGAAAGAGTGGCAGCAATTGTGATATCTCAGAACCTGGGATCGGGCGAGCTGTGAACATGATTTCTTGTGGTCAGTAATTGGGAGCATTTGACCATTCAAAAGAAGACTGGTTAACTGACAAAGCCAAATATCCATCAAGTGTTTTTACAGCATTCATTTCATTAGAACCACAAAAAAAGATCCTTTCAACAACAGGTTTAATAGGCTAATTACAAAAAACAATTGTTATTATATCACAATGCAATTAAGGGCGCAATCCTATTAGCACCGTCGGACTGATGCTAGTAGCAGCATCGGCCCAACAGCGCCAACCCATGGCTGCGCTGCATTACACCACTTGTGCGTCAGCTGAACTCAGCTGGCACAAGAGCAGCTCCGGGCAAATGGAAGGAGGGAGGGAGGGGGGAGGGAGAAACTGGGTAGGGATGGGGGGCCAGTAGGCAGGCCAGGTGAGACTGGGATGTGGCCATTAGGCTGCATCCAAGCCTTCATTCCTGGGCCGTGTTGCATCCTCAGCTCTGCGGATGCTATACAGCAGGAGCAGAACTGAGGAGCCACCCCTAAGGCAAGTATGCGAACGTGCCCTTGGCCCAAGGAGGCTCCTGAGTGCTCCAAAGTTGCCCTGGGTACAGCACAGGCCCGCCAGCCTTTGTGTTCCAGCATAGTTTAGAATTGCACCCTAAATTGTAACAGGTGAAAACATTTTTACACCTGAGTCCAATCCTTTGTCCAATCCTTTGTCCAATCCACTTCGGTGGGAAGGTAACGGCGTTCCGTGTGCTACGGCGTAGAGTCATGCCGGCCACATGACCACGGAAGCTTGTCCTTGGACAAACGCCGGCTCTACAGGCTTAGAAACGGAGATGAGCACCGCCTCCTACAGTCGGTCATGACTAGACCATTCCGTCGTAGAGAAACCTTTACCATTTTACAACATCTTAAATTTAAATACAAAACAGCAGGCTGAAAATCAGAAAGGATAATGTATTGACAGTGTCGCACAACTGAAAATTGTGAGACTGTGTGACGGAGTGAGCTCCTGTTGCTTGTCCCAGCTCCTGCCAACCTAGCAGTTCAAAAGCACCTAAAAAATGCAAGTAGATAAATAGGGACCACTTCGGTGGGAAGGTATCGGCGTTCCGTGCACTATGGCGTATAGTCATGCTGGCCACATGACCACAGAAGAAGGAAGTTTTGTCCTCGGACAAACACCGGCTCTACAGGCTTTGAAACGGAGATGAGCACCGCCCCCTACAGTCGGTCACGACTAGACCATTCGGTCGTGGGGGAACCTTTACCTTTTACCAATCCTTTATAGAACAAACCGCCACATCACATGGACCAGACAGTACCAAGCAAGGCGGTACCAAGCAAGACAAAAGGCCTCTGCATAGATTAACCTCCCAAGGACACAGGAGTTCATGGGGCCCACAGGCAGGACAATTACGCTGGCAAGCCATCCCTCCCACCAACAAGACAGGTTCTAAGCCCTGCCCTCTGCATGACCAGTATATGTCTGCAGCAACAACATCTAATCATAAAGAGGGTGGAGAGCAAGGCTTCTTGTGCACTGCTGGCAGGGACAGTATTTTGCTTGTCACTGCAACCATGCCAGCCTCTCCCACCCACACATACATCAGTGATGTCATGCAGGGGGTACGCGGGGGTACGCGAGTACTGGTTTCTAGGATTACAGCTGGCCCCGCCCATTCGCCTGCCCACTCGTCGACTCCGCCCTCTGCAACGTTTGAATTTCCTGCATGTTTGAGTTGCCTGCACGTTCTCAGAGCCAGGCAGGCAGGCAGGCAGCGAGCGGAGCCTTTCCTTTCCTTGCCACTGAAAAATGAGTTGCTCTGGGGTTTTAACATGATGCCAGGCCTCCTTCACATGTTCTGGGGGTGCTGTGGAATACTGTTGCAACTGTTGGGTCAGTTTAAAATCATCTGAGGCCTCAAAAAGGGCTTTTTTCATGTCACTTCCTGCCACGACATCACTTCTGGCTTATGACGTCACTTCCGGTGGGCGGGTCCTGACACGTGCCAATCAAAAGTGAGTACCTGTTCTTAAATCATTTAGATGACACCACTGACATATATACATGAACACATGATCATTTGTGAAGTAGGCTGGAGGCAGGGGCAGGTCTAACCAGTGGGCTTTGCAGCTGGCGACTGCCAGCATTCCTGTTCCTCTTTGGTGCTGCCTGCAGGTGGGGCTCACGGCCCGTAGGGGAAGCTTGGCTCTACGACCAGCTTTGTGCCCTGGTGCAACAAATGACACATAATCAAAGGTAAGCTGCCACCTACACAGTGGTATTTTTGGCTTCACAGAATATTTGTGGGAGAAAGGGAGGGAAGGCAGGAACAAAGAAGGAGGAAAACCTCCGTGGTCTACAGGTTATCAATTTATTCTGCTAAATATTTTGCATCAAAGCTTGTAAAGAACCAAAAATCTTCTTCCACATGAATGCTTTTATTTTGAACGTGCATACAAGAAGGAATATGCATACAAAAATAATTACAAATTGGGGGGAAGAAAAATCTCCACTGATTTTACACAAAAGAAACCTTATAGACAAGTCTCTCTCTCTCTCTCTCTCTCTCTCTCTCTCTCTCTCTCTCTCTCTGTGTGTGTGTGTGTGTGTGTGTGTGTGTGTGTACGTATATATATATACTAGCTTTTTGTTACCCAGCGTTGCCCAGGTAACAAATTTTCCCAACAGGTCATTGTGGACATTTCATTTCGCACCCCATGCTAACGGGGAACGAACCCGGAATCCAACAGCGTCGGGAGCATCACCGCTCGTCTCAGCAACTTCGAAAACTACAGATCTGACGCCGATATTGGCCGTCTTCAAACATTTTTCTGTGGCGCCCCCACCCTGGGGGTGCTAGCGTGGCCGTACCCCTGCAGCATTTGTCGCCAGGCTGCAAGGCATATGTGTATCAAGCTTGGTGTAAATTGCTTCAGGCATTCCAGAGTTATGCTGGAACATACATACACACATACTAATGTCAGTCATTTTGGGCATTTTATTTTTCACCCCTTCTCACCCCTTGTCAATCTCCATGCCGGGTCCAGGGGGCTAGGGGGCACCGAGTACGCGGGGCATGGCGAGAATTACCTGCGAGGCGGGTAGACGTTCGACATGACCCGTTGATTCGGGTCAACGATTTGACATTCATGGGGGCCCGTGAGTTCACGGGGACCCCCGATAGTCCATACAAATGGTGGCGCCAAGAATGTTAGATACACTGGATGGGCCATGACGTCACAGACTTGAAGCCATGGGTATATCTCAGATCACTGCCGCGAAGGAGGATTGCCGCTGCGGCGTCACGAATAAAAATCTCCCTGCCCATATGGTAAAGTTAATCTCAACGTCTTTAAGCATGCCTGCGTGTTCTGCATACGGGCGTGCGAATCGCTGGACGAAAAATGGGATTACTTTGCACAGGTACTTAAAGTCATTGTGATTCGTTGCTACAGAAAAATATTACTTCATAAAGTATGCAGCCCTTCACAAACTGAAGTAGATATGAAGAAATACAATAAAAATAAAAAAAATTCCCCCCTCCTTTTTCCCCCCTTCCCGTTTACACATTTTTTCCCCGCCTTCCATTTTCTACTGTAATATTTTTGAAATTCCGAACATTAACAGAATTTGTTTTATGGGGGGGGAGTGAGTGTAGAAGTTTAAAAAAATACACTTAATAGCCTAGAAGTGAAAAAGAACTACTCTCCTATTGACAACTACTTGTGTTATACATTGAGAGATTTTAATGTAATTTTCCTACATATTTATCTGATTTTTGCCCACCCTCCCGCTTTTTTTCTTTCCTTCCCGTTCACACTTTATTTTGGTTGTGTAGATTTCAAAAAAATAAGTCTGTCAAAGCAGTGCAATCCGAGTTTAAATAGACAGCAAGCGGCATTTCGTCCGGTATGTTCAGTAATATAATTCTGCAGAATTAAACCTTGGAATTGCATATTGAATCATAATATGGATACCACTGATGTTTCTCCACGATCACACGTTGCTATTTTCGTGAGTTTTTACCTCAGGAGTAAACTATTAAGTCCGAAACATCATGTGAAAAAACCCATTTGAAATAATTGGAATGAGGATTGTTTGGGGTGTATTTACGTCACCGCTAACCCCGCCCACTAGCTTCACTGTCTGCTCATTCAGATAACAAGAAGGGCTGGGCCCTGGGTGGCGCCCGCCGGGGTGCAGGTTCAGTCCAAGGGGTGCTTTCCTTCCCGAAGACCCCTTCTCGGCAGGATCGGTGGCAATGGCGGCGGGTTGAGCCGGGTCGGAGTCCGCGGCTTGTGGGGTCCCAGTCAGTTGTGAGTCTCTCGGGTGGCTGGAGTGGGGCTGGCCCAACTGCGTCGGGAGCATTGCCACTCATCTCAGCGACCCCGGAAACTGTGGGTTTGACGCCGATTTTGGCCGGTTTTGACCATTTTCATGCGGGGAACCCCGCATACCCCCACCCCTGGGGGGCGCTAGGGGGGCCCGACCCCGCAGTGTTTGTCGCCAGGCCGCAAGGTGTATGCGTGCTGAGTTTCGTGCCGATCGCTCCAGGCGTTGCAGAGCCTATGCGAAACATACATACACACACACACACACACACACACGTCCACACTCTTCTTTATATATATAGATTTCTTCCCAGTTGTACTTAGTAAGTCAGGTTTCTACAGTGCCCAGATGTCAATGTTAATCAAAAAGGCACTGCACGGAATAAATACGATGGAAGCCTTCCTGTTTCTTTGTTCATGGAATCACTTGACTTTATTATTACTTGCTCGTAAACCGCTTTGTGAACTTGTGTGTTTAAGTGGTATAATATATTGTTGGCTGGCTGGCTGGCTGGGCAATATTTGACTATGGTCAAGTAACAGGCCATCTATTGACAATATCCAATTGTTCAATACACCAGCATGCCATCCACTTTGAAAGGAAAGGCATACTGCATGATACATACATGCATGCATTCGAGATTTCAAAGGTTGAGAGCACAGCAGCCACTTAGTTTTTCCATTAAAATAAACAGACCTTTGGCTAGATCATGCCCAGACTTTTTTTTGAGAGAAAGGTTGGGAGAGAAAGTGCTACCACCCCACCCCATTTTCCAAATGGGGCTAGTTCTTACAACTTAAAAAATATGATTTATTCTAAAAGTATGATTTATTTAAAACAATGACTTCTCACTTAGGGCGCAATCCTAAACTGAGTTAGGCCAGCATAGTTAGGTCAGCAAAGTTTGGCCAGCACAAGGGACACTGTAAAGTATGCTTGGACCACTCTCAGAGTCAGAGAGGCCAGCACACAGACATGTGTCATCCTCCCTGACTCCGAGAGTGGCCCAAACGCGCTTTATGGTGGCCCTTGTGCTGGCCAAACTTTGGTGGCTTAGTTTATGCTGGCATAACTCTAGTTTAGGATTGCACTCTTAATGTAATAACTTCTGGCCCTGCCAGCACAATGACGTCACTTCTTGCATAATGACATCACTTCCAGCCATAGGTCTTAGGGGGGTCCGGACAGGTTGTAGTATCTAAACAGGGGGTCCCGGTTCTAAAAAATGTTGGGAACCACTGCTTTAGCACATCATGAAAAGGGTGGGAATGGAGAATTGTTTAAATTGCCAGATGGCTGAATTTGATGTCAGAGTAACACAGTACCTCCACCCAATATTAAACAATGGCGATTGAGGTTCTTGATATTAGCGTCACAGGAATAACATTTTAAAAGCAGTATGAGCTATTCTAGAACAATGCAATTTAACGTGGAGATGCCTCTGAGAATTGTTATTTATGACTAATGTAGTTTTACTGACATTTGTAAGAACAATAGGTATCTGTCCCAAGGAGCTTACATCCCGGGGCATGGGAGGGGAACGGAGGTCAGAATAACAAGGAAAAGAAAAAAAGCACAAATGCACTTATGAATACACAAGCTTTGTTTCCTTTGCTGGTGAGGACGAAGCGCAAGGCTACACAAAAGGGGTGGCTTTTGAGAAGGGTTTGGAAGGGAGATAGAAAGAGGCATGCAACACAAGGCATGTGAGCATTTCAGTCTGATTGTCTCAGATGCTTGCTGGACTGTTTCAGGAGGAGTAACAGACACACCAATGCATGGATCATGTCTGGAACTATAGCTGTTCTAGAAGGGCTATTCAGACCTGTAGAAGGACAAGCCCTGCAATGCTGGTGGATGGAGCAACGAAGGGGTCCTCTCTAAAGATGGTTTTGGAAACTGCTTCATCAAAAGTTGTGCAAGCACATAACATTTAAATGTATATTTCAGTCCAATAAAACATAAATAATATTTAGCATTTGCGTGGTGCTTTTGGGGGTGCAAAGCAATTCATATGCATTATCTCAGTAATCTTTACAACAGTCCTGTAAGGTAGGTCAGTACTACCTCCATACTGCAACTAGGGAGGAAGAAGCCGAGAGACACAGAGACAGCTGTTTCCTTGGTAAATAGTAAGTGAATAGCCAGGGCAAGATGCAAACTGGGGATTTATTGCTTTGTTGTGCAGTCCCTTGCAGCACAATTCTATGCATATTTACTCACAGAGTTCAAGGACTATTACTTCCAAGTAAGTGCAAATAGGTTTTCAGCTTTAGCCTATAAATGTTATAATTGTGGGTCGTCACCCACTTGGTGGGTCATGACATGATGTCAGGTGGGTCCCGGAAAGTTGAGAGCAGCCATCTTGGAAACTGCAGATCTTACTCTTGTTATATTCCTTTTGTGAGTGTTAACAGTTTGAATTTTCAAGTGAAGTTTTTTTTTAAAAAAAATTGTTTTTAGTTCTCTGCTTTTACATAATATTTTGTCCTCATTTTGCTTTCTGTCAGAGATGTTTCATGGTTGTACAATTGCTGCAGTCCAAGAATGCCAATTGACATTTCAGGAGTGTCTTTTTATTATGTTACAATGACAACAATTCTGGCTTGATGATGTCACTTCCTGCAACAGCATCACTTCCAGGTTAATGATATCACTTCCGGTGGGTCCTGACACGTGTGCCTTTTTACAAAGTGGATCCCAGTCTAAAAAGTTTGAATACCGCTGGCCTATAACATACTTGCTCCCTATGATTGCTTATATTGCAACAAAATGCCTACAGCAGTGTTTCTCGAACTGTGGTTGGGGACAAACTAAGCGAAACTGTGGTTCAGGACCAACTTGCATAGAATTGTGCTGCAAGCGACTGCTATGTGATGCAGCCAATTTAAGGTGAATTACATAGCACCATAAGAAAGGCATAAGAAAGGCGGAGCGCCGAAGAATAGATGCTTTTGAATTATGGTGTTGGAGAAGACTCTTGCGAGTCCCGTGGACTGCAAGGAGATCCAATCGGTCAATCCTCCAGGAAGTCAAGCCTGATTGCTCCCTGGAAGGACAAATCCTGAAGCTGAAGCTCAAGTACTTTGGCCACCTCATGAGAAGAGAGGACTCTGTAAAAAAGACCCTCATGCTGGGAAAGATTGAAGGCAAAAGGAGAAGGGGCGGCAGAGGATGAGATGGTTAGACAGTGTCACCGAAGCAATGAACATGAAATTGGGTGAACTCAGGAAGCTAGTGGAGGACAGGGAGGCCTGGCGTGCTGTGGTCCGTGGGGTCGCGAAGAGTCGGACACAACTTAGCAACTGAACAACAACAACAACAACAACATAGCACCTAGTACAGCCATCATTGAAAATGTGGGAAGACGGGATGCTGGAAAAGGGGAAGAGCTGTGTGGTTATTTTGCTTTTTTCCTTTCTGATTCACTTTGCTATGGGAAAATGGCTGAGAAATAACTCAACTTATGGCTGCATTCTCAGGAAAGCAGCAGGCTCTGGAGCCACAATGACGGCACATCCAGCCATGACATCACTTCTGGTGCATCCCAGACAGACTGTCATTGTAAAAAGTGGGTCCCGCTGCTAAAGGGTTTGAGAACCACTGGCCTAAGAGATTGGTTTGGAAAAAGAGAACAGCAAGCCAGGAAAAAAAATGCCAGTGCATGTACACAACAAGCAAATGTGGCTCCGTAATACCACCCCAAGCCTCAAGAGAAGTTATTTCACATAGACAGCCAATGTTGTGTTTCTCAGAAGGCAGATCCAATCTTTTTAAATTGTGAATATGGTGGCTGTTTTCTTAAATCCCCAAGGAGAAACAATCATATTCTTTCTGCGTCAGAACACCATAAAGTTAGTGACAATTATGCCAAGCTTAAAATACATTTGGAGACACACCCTGCCCACGAGGCACACCTGCTATCCCTCCCCTCTCCCCTGCTTTCCACATCCTCCTTCTCTCAACATGCCATTTGTTAGAGAGCTGAAGTATTTCCTTTTCTATTCTAGTATTTCCTGCACGATCCCTCCTCTCTTTCATAGCTTGTGACCAAAACCACCACGCAGAAGAGGTGGCTGGAGATGTATAAAGTACATCATTTTGGCCCCGTGTAGCTGAGCAATCAAAGCAGCAAAGACAGTCCTGTGTGCTCACACAGTTTCTCCACTAAGAGGCTCCAGATTCTTATTTTCTTTACACTGAGCTTTCAGAGATCACAACCTCTTGCTTTGCTTGTCACAACAACAGGGCAACAACAGGGCAACTGCACAGCTCCACCAGCTCATCAAACACCAACCCATCTTGGCTCAGAGAAAGCAAGCCTGAAACACCACGGGAGAACCAGCTGAAAATACTAGCACAGGTTGGCAAAACGACCCCCTTTGTGAAGCCCAAAAGAAGACTTCCACGACATTCTCTGGGTTGAACAGTTCTATTCCCCACCCCTCACCCCCAAGAATTTCAGGCCAAGGATTCATCTTTCTTGGATCAAACATTGTTCACCATGGCAGTTCGACACCAGAAATCAAATGCAGGATAATTTTAGGCTGCACTGCAATGGTAAATTTGAACAAAATCTGGAAAAGCAAAAATATCACCCAAAATACAAAGGGCAGACTAGTTAGGGCAATAATCTTTCCTATAACGATGCGTGGGTGTGAGAGTTGTACAATAACAATAGCTAACCGAAGAAGAATTGATGCTTTTGAACTATGGTGCTGGCAAAAATTGTTACATATACCATGGACAGCTAGAGTAACCAACAGAGACATGCTCAACCATATAAAACCTTCATTAGAAACCAAAATTGTAAAGCCACATCTGATTTCGTTTGGCAATGTCATGCATGCAAATTCATTAGAGATCAGTGATGTTAGAAATTGTTAGTGGAACAAGAAGAAGGCAAAGAATACGCTTGCTTGATACAATGATGAAGATGCAACGACTGGGGGCGCAATCCTAACCTGGAGTTAAGCTGGCACAGTTACACCAATGAAGTTTGACTGGCACAATGGACACCGTAAAGTATGTTTGGAAAACTCTCGGAGTCAGGGAAGATGGTGCATTCTGTGTGCTGGCCTCTCTAACTTGGAGAGTGGTCCAAGCATATTTTACAGTGTCCCTTGGGCCAGACAAATTTTGCTGGCCTAATTGTGCCAGCCTAATTCCAATTAGGATTGCGCCCTGAAAGAAGCTGTGCTTGATAGGGTAGCATGGAGAGCTCTTGCCTATAAAGTTGCCAAGAGTTGGACACGACTGAATGGATAAAACAAGAACACCCCCAATAATTCAAACAATATATTTGATCTGCTGGTGTAGGTCCAGCACTCAATTTCCATTCCAACAGTGGCTTGGGAAGCTTGTGGGAAACTGTTTGTTGTTATCTGTTATTGGTCTCCAGTAGCTGGTGTTCAGAGCTTCTAAACATGGAGCTTCAACCTAGCTATGTTGATTACTAGTCGCAGATAGACCAGTCCTCCACCAATTTGTCTACTTACTCCCTTTTCCATCTCCTTCTTCCAATCACTGGGCTAGCAAGTGTAGTGAGAGCTCCCCCTCCTGTTCTTATTTATTATTATTATTTATTTATTGAATTTATACCCCGCCTATTGCCCGAAGGCACTCAAGGCGGCATTACAACAATATAAAATATAAAAAACTTAACATTAAAAACAATTTAAAACAATATTAAAATACAATAAAACAAAAAACTAAAACAACAGAATTTAAAACAAGCCATGTGGATCATAAAATATAAAAAGTATAACCAGCCAGCCAGCCAACCTGTCAACAGTTAAAAGCTTTTTGAAATAAAAAAGTCTTCAGCCCCCGCCGAAAAGTTAACAAAGAGGGGGCAGTTCTCAATTCAAAGGGGGGGGTGTTCCAAAGTTGGGGAGCCACCACCGAAAAGGCCCTCTTCCTGGCCGCCGCCCCTCTCACTTCTCCTGGTGGCGGCACAGTCAGAAGGGCCCCCCCAGATGATCTAAGAGTACGGGTTGGATTGTATGGAAGGAGGCGGTCCCTCAAATACCCCGGACCCGAGCCGTAAAGGGCTTTAAAAGTCAAAACTAGCACCTTGAATTGGGCCCGGAACAGAACCGGCAGCCAGTGTAGTCGCCGAAGCAACGGCTCGACAGATTTGCTTTAATCAAGGTGACTCATCAATCAGCTTTAGGAAAAAAAGAGAGGATGTGTTCGTACAGTGCTGAATGGATACAGAGCGCATAGAGGAAATCTCTAGGATCAATAGCTGAGCTAGCAGTAAACTGATAAAATGAACAAGCAGCAACAAAAAGGCAGCAGAGTAGTGTCAATGCGCCATGTAAGCAGCCCCTCCCAGTCGCCGCCAAAGCCATTCTGGGCAACGACAGCAATAAATTTACCATTGCCGCCCAGAATGGTCCTGACAGTGAGTAGGATGGGCCTCTTGTGTATATTGGGCCTGCAATACTAACTATGCCGCCCCCACTGCAGCTACACTACTGCACTGTTGGGCGCTGACGGGAGCAGGGCCGAGGAGAGGTCTATGGCGGGTGTTGACAGGATCAGGGCTGACGCGAGGAGGGGAGGTGGGCCGAGGAGACGGCAGCAATCAAGCCTGACAGGCGCCAGGTTGCACCGGGGGGGGGGGAGCCAACCAATGGAGGATAAAGGGAGATAAGAGACAAAGGAGAAATCGGGGTGGCGTACCTGGGAGACGGCAGCACAGTACTCACAAGACGACTGCGCCCGGACCGCGGGAGGACAATGGCGACTCCAAGGAGCCGAGGAGACGCTGAGTCCGGACCCAGAGGGAGTTTGTCCAGAGGAGCAACACTTCAGGGCGGCTGGCCAGACCGTGACTGTCGTCGCACCTCGCCCTGGTGAACGGCAACCGGGTCTGGCACTCGGCAGAGACCCTCGCGGGTCGCCCTCCCCCGTACTGTCAGTGAGCCTGTTTACAGGAGGGTGGTGCAACCTCCTTACATTAATAGTAGGCTACTTCAGAACGCCAGGTGTAAGCGAGTGGCAACAGGATGCAAGCACCTTGTTGTCTACTGAACTCCCTTAGGCACCCGGTGGGCCACTGTGAGATACAGGAAGCTGGACCGGATGGGCCTTTGGCCTGATCCAGTGGGGCTCTCCTTCTGTTCTTATGAGCCGGTGGCTCAAGGACTACCCGGTGGGCTGGACTTGGCGTTCGGCATTTGGCTGACTGGCCTGGACTTTTGTGTTGGGGATAGCGAGTAGACGGGGACACTCCCCTGCGTGGGAGTTGGGAAGGGGGGTGAGGGCTCAGGGAGCCAGTAGTGTTAAGGAAAGCCTCAATAAACCAAGTCGTTGGATTTAGTTGTCTCGGCCCTTGATTCCCACTGTGGCTCTAGCCAGCCACGTATGCAAGTGACCCCTTCGCCACCACCCTCCCCAATGAGGGAGCTGGGGCCTGGGGGGGCATGAAGTCACATGCACAAAGGGATGTCTGTCTTTCACTTAGTGCAGCATTTACCTGTGGAACTCCATTCCACCACCATGCCAAGTTTGTTATCAATTTGACACTGATAGCACATGTGCCATCCTGACCTGTTGATATACAGATGGACTGATGGATAGAGTATGTTAATGAGTTCCAAGGGGCCAGACAAATTAATGGAAGAATCTCAGCTGGAATATTACCAGATTCCCTGCTAACTGGACAAGAGGCACTTTTTCCAGTGGTGTTCCTCTTATATTTAGCAGGGGGAGAGTAACTGTCCCTCTTCACCCCTGCGCAGTCTTTCTAGTGGCTGTTGCTGGCGGTCTGCCTTTTTTTTAGATTGTGAGCCCTTTTGGGACAGGGAGCCATTTAACTTTATTATTACTATTTGCCTGTAAACCGCTTTGTGAACTTCGTGTTGAAAAGCGGTATATAAGTACCTGTTGATTGATTGATTGATTGATTGATTGATTGATTGATTCTAAGAGCAGACAGTAATTCTAAAGTGTGGCAGAAGTTATTGTGGGCGCATATTTGCTGCACTCTGAGTCATTTGCTTCCAGGACAATTAATGTGGGTTCAAAGCACTTCCAACACACTTTCAAGTGAAGACAGATTTGTGGATGCCCTGAAAATAAGTATCTCGGGGCGCAACAGATGCATATGCAAACCAAAACCAAAATTAATTCAGCAAAAGATTATCAAAACTATGCCTCTTCCAAAAATGCCTTTAGGTACACTTTTCAGAGACACAAATTCCAGTGGGTGTAAATTACCCTAGAGCAGTGGTTCTCAAACCTTTTAAACTGGGACCCACTTTTTAGAATGGCACACATGTTGGGACCCACCAGAAGTGATACCATAGCAAGAAGTGACATCATCACGCAGGATGTGCCATCAGTGTGAAGTAATCAAATGACACTCCTAGAATGCAAACTGGCATTCTTGAACTGAAGCATTTGCACAACCGTGAAACATCTCTGACAGAGAGCAAGATTAGGAGAAAATATTATGAAAAAGCACTGAACTAAAAACAAAATTTAAAAAAAACTCACTTGAAAATTCAAGCTGTTAACACCCACAAAAGGAATATACTACAGCAAGAGTAAGGTCTGCAGTTTCCAAGATGGCTGCTCCCAGCTTTCCACAACCCTCCTGACATCAGGTCCTGACCCACAATTTGAATAACACTGCTCTAGAGGCAGTTGTACCACTAGGAACTGCCAGTGGATTTTTCCACAATTCCTGCAGGGAGCAATGCTACATCACCCAGTAGTGTCATTCCAAGGGGTTCTGGGGGAAAATGGTAGGTAAAAGTCAGGGAGGACTCTGCAAGGGAGTTGTGGGAAATTAAATGACATCCACCGAGGAAACACCACCTTGCAGTGCAACTGGCAGCAAATAATGTGAAAAGGGGAAGGTAGTTCTGGTCCTCTTACCTGTCACACATGTCCCAAATTTGGGTGAAAGACTCAAGACCATGTGGCCGCAATTCTACCTCTGTGTTTACTGTTAGACTGCCTCTCTTGTCTTCATCCTCAGATAGTCTGGAATTCCATGTCAGGGTTAGGAATGTGATCAGAAACAAAGAGTGGGCAAGAGAAACTTGTGCCCGATTCCGTATTACAAAGAGGCAAACTATTGCCACTATCTGACCTTGTTCCACTGTACTTCTAGGGCAGTGGTATTCAAACGTTTTAGACTGGGACCCACTTTTTAGAATGGCACTTGCATTGGGACCCACTGGAAGTGATGTTATTAATCTGAGAGTGATGTTGTGTCAGGAAGTGACATCATCAAGAAGGAAGTGCTGTCATTGTAACATAATAAAATGACACTCCTGAAATGCAAATTGGCATTTCTGGACTGCAGCAATTGTACAGCCATGAACCACCCCTGACAGAAAGCAAGATTAGGACAAAATATTATGTAAAAGCACTGAACTAAAAACAAAAATTAAAAAAAACACCCTCATTTGAAAATTTAAACCGTTAAAACTCACAAAAGAAATCTAGGAAGAGTAAGGTTTGCAGTTTCCAAGATGGCTGCTCCCAGCTTTCTGCGACCCACCTGACATTAGGCCGTGACCCACCAAGTGGGTCCCTGTTGTTTGTTTGGATTGTTTGTAGCAGAGTTGGGGGCTTGTGGA
>JAJKFI010000025.1:4708242-4740883 GCA_029204185.1 Lerista edwardsae | reverse complement strand
TAACCCTTTGAACATCATGATCTCATGAGAAAGTGGATGTTTGCTAGCCAGCGCTTCCCGTGAGAAACTTTGCCTGCTTATGTTACACTAACTAAAGGGAGTTCAGCTACTGTGTAGCAGATTGCACTAACAAGCTGGGAAGCTGAGCACCTCAAGGACACGCAGGTGCTCTATCTGATTTGAAGACGGAGAGACGGAATGCCAGTTTCCACTAGTTCTGGAGTGTGTGGTGTGAAACTGCAACAGTCCCGACCCACAGTTTGAATAACACTGTTCTAGGGCATGTCTATATATCAGCTTCCCACATTCGTGGCTAATGCCTATCCAGAAATCTAAGAAGCATTCTTGGGCAGGGCAGGTACCACTTGCTTCCAAAACAGTGGCGGACCTGAAGGGGGGCAAGGTGTACAAATGCCCCACGTGCTGGCCCCATGTGCAGGTGGTGACACCTGCCAGCCACCGCCCCACCCCCGCCCCAAGCCCTCGAGTAGGAGCACAAAGCCGCTCCAGGAAGGGGCTTTCATGGCTACTTCAAGAAGGGCTACTTCTGAGAAGAGGCAGGTGGCAGCTTCCGCAGCTACTTCCATGTGTCTCTCCGTAGTGACCTGGCATGGCTACAAAGGGCTGCCAGTCCCGAGAAGGGATAGGTGGCCCTTCGTAGCAATGCTAGGCTGCTCGGGGAAGGGGGGCACCTACAGATGGGGGTGCCGCTGGGCAGCAACAACCCTCAGGATTGCCCCTGTTCCGAAATACTGCACAGCTTGTCTACCGTGCACAGCATGCATACATTTGGAAGCACACCCACCCATTAAGACCATTCAACTGCAATAAAACCAACTTTAAATTTATCCATTAAAGTGCTTTCTCCTCCTGCTACTTATTCCAATTTCGAAGCAGATCTAAAGCCCATTTCATTCCAGACTCTTGGAGCCGGTTGCAATAATGCACTATAATAAAAACTGGAAAAATTGGATTAAAAAATATCTCAGATAAATATAAGAAGGATATTAGAGTACTAGCCTATGAATGCTTACTTAGAAATTTTCAATAAGACTTATGGCACAATCCTAACCAACTTTCCAGCACCAGGTAAGGGCAAGGCTGCTCCATGGTAAAGAAACAAACGTTCCCTTACCTTGAGGGGGCCTCCGTGACTACTACTCCACTGCAGAATGCAGAACATGCCCCACTGGCACAGCTATGCCAGTGCTGGAAGGTTGGTTAGGATTGCACTCTTATTCTCAGCTAAATTTGCATAGGATTGTAGCCCAGATACTATGAACTACATATACCATTTCTAAGGTAGCCCTTGGGAAAGATGATGGCCGGCCGGCCCTGAGGCAAACTTAACAGTTTTCCTCCTGCTGAGCCTGACTGTTTTTTAGCTAATGACCTTTGAAACAATTTTCAAAGGCAGCATCAGAAACTCGTGCCAACGACATCGCAACTTCTGCTGTAAAAGTCCTGGAACTGCACTCCCCACACCGACCCACTGGTTGCACCCCTGGCTGGTTTCTTGCAAGGCTGACAAATTACACAAGCCACCCAAACGACTGCTACAGCAGTCACAGTTTTACGGGTGCCGAGGAAGCTGCAAACAATCCCAGAGGTGAGTTCCCAGAATCCCTTGCAATGGCACAGAGAATGCTGGGGCAGCACACCTGGCCATGGAAGTTGGGGCAGCACACTTGGCGTATGCCTGAGCATCTTCCGCAACACAGCTTGGGGCAAACGTCTCTCAAGTCACCTGGTGCAGCAACGTGAGAGAACAATACACCTTGGCCCTGTTCTGGCTTGCTGCACATCAGCAGGGCAGACCTTAAGCCAATGTGGCCAATGCTGCCACATTAGGCCCTGCGTTTGGGGGAGGGGCAGTGCTGGTGCGGCAAGCAGATCACTTGCTGCTGCAGTCAGGATCTCGGTGGGCTGTGATCAGTAATGGCATCTAAATGATTTAGCAACAGGTACTACTTTTGATTGGCACTTGTGTCGGGGCCCACCCACCGGAAGTGAGGTCATAGCCGGAACCCAGGAACCGCCGCACCTCCTTGGTAGGCCACGCGGGCTACTGATCCCCCCCAGAAACCACCGCGCCTCCTCGGGAGGGAGCCCCAGGCAGCCTACCTGCTCACGCTGCTGCTGCCGTCGGTCTCCCTCGCTCCGCTGCCTGCCTGCCTGCCTGGCTCTGAGAACGTGCAGGCAACTCAAACGTGCAGGCAGTTCAAACGTTGCAGGGGGCGGAGCAGAGCACCGACAGAGTCGACGAGGGGGCAGGCGAATGGGTGGGGCCAGCCCTAATCCTAGGAACGGGAACTCGCGTACCCCCGCGTACCCGCTACATGACATGTCTGGCTGTAATCTAGTGGAACGAGTGGAGCGGCTGCTTATTGGGGCGTCCCACCTGGCCCTGCCACCGAACGGTCCAAAATGGGCCTCCCAGAAGCATCACATCACTGCCAACCATCTCTGAGTGCCGCACATCGTGTACAGCACCACAAGCGCTTTTCTTGCCACAGCTATAGGGTGAGTGGGGGATATATGGGGGTCATAGGAACGCCCTTCATTGGGCCCTGCCGCTCCTGGGGCCAACCCTGCACATCAGCACAAGAAAATGCTCCATGAAATTTGCCAGACCATCAGCAATTGTCTCTGAGGGTCTCCGCTTTTGTTTCCAAATAATTCAAGTTCCTAGATCTCATGGGTGTGGAGCGTAAGTGTGCAAGCATGCTGCTGGTATCAACAGAAAAGGTTTCAGTGTCCTGAGGGTGTGACTTCTGTGTGCCCCTGCATGAACCACAGCTACCCTTTTCTTGTGCAACTTGCCACACACACAAACTTATGAAGCTACCTTATACTGATCAAGCCAATAATACACCTAGCCCAGAACTGCCTACTCTTCCTGGCATTAACTGTCCAAGAAGTGGCCTCTTCCCAGCCTTACTAACCTAAACCTGAACGCTTGTGCATGGGAAGTATATAAGCAAACTACTGAATGAACTTCTCCCTTAATACAAAGGACACATTTCCTGCATTCTAGGATGGCTCCTACTGAGAAAGGATGGACCATGACAAGCATGTTCTCCCGAATAGTCTTTCCTCCCCCCACCCAGCCCCGAGCCTTCTTGTATGCAGCACAAGTATTAATCCCATTAAGCTATTTGCCCTGAAACAAGCTCTACAAGTCAGCATCTCTCCAACAAGCTGTATCCTGAACTTTTCCCCATTAACGTCCATAGGAGTATTGCAATCGATTTTAAGTAGCCCTGCACTGTGAAGACAGTCGCTGTGAAATTTAGCACAGAGGAAGAGAGAGAGAGAGCAAGAGACACAGAGAGAGAGATGTGATCATTCCTAACAGCAGTCTCTAGAGACCAATGCCTGTTCTTAACACACTAGACTGGGCAAACGGTTTAAAAAAAAAATGTTGCAATTGCCACAATGCACCATAGGAGGCTATCCTAAGAGAGGAGAAGTTCTCATTCAAGTACTGTTTCTCTCTCTGTGCAAAAGCTATTAAATGGAGAAAGTATCGCTATCTGCGGGAGGAATAAGGAGAGCCAGCCAGGACCCTACAGGAAAGAGATCTGAAGCCTTTGATGGGCAGCTGTTGGCTTCCAGCCTGGGCAGAAAGCACTCAAGAGCACCACAGGAAACAATCTTCTCTCTGGCTGGGGGGGGGAAGACAGGCAACTTGACCTAATAGGACTCTTCCCATCTTTATTTTCTATAATTCAGTAGCCTGCAATGTGCAGGTGGAAAGGGCGGTACACAAAATAAGGAACCTACAAGTGAAAATTCTTCAGATTTCACCTGGACTGCATGGCTAATTACAGACTGAAAAGCACAGCCTAAAAATTTAAAAAAAAAACATTTTAATGAAAACTATCATTCTGTTTTACTGCTGTCCAGCCTACAAACATTTCCAAAGCCTAAAGAAAAACATAGGCTCCTTCCGCTGAATGTGAAGTCTATGTGACTTGCCACTACGTGTGGGATGAAAATACAAATATATCAGCAACATCCATTTCTAGTTTGCATCCCTCTATCACACTTGCCTCCTGCGATCCTCAAAGGAGTGTCTATTCAAAGGAGGAGGGAGTGCAACCAAGAGAGGAGGAGGCAGCGCATCTCTGCACAGAGTCAGCGAGACACATTGCCTCCAAAACCCCAGCAGCAGCACTGAAGGCTGAAACAGTGGGGCCAAAATGGTGAACGAAGATTATTGCCTTCCCCTCCTCTTGGAGACTAGTGGTTGTGGTTGTGGTTGTTCAGTCGCTAAGTCGTGTCCGACTCTTTGCAACCTCATGGACCACAGCACGCCAGGCCTCCCTGTCCTCCACTAGCTTCTAGAGTTCGCCCAATTTCATGTTCATCGCTTCGGTGACACTCTCTAACCATCTCATCCTCTGCCGCCCCCTTCTCCTTTTGCCTTCAGTCTTTCCCAGCATGAGGGTCTTTTCTCAAGAGTCCTCTCTTCTCATGAGGTGGCCATAGTCTTTGAGCTTCAGCTTCAGGATTTGCCCTTCCAGGGAGCAATCAGGCTTGACTTCCTGTAGGATTGCCCGATTGGATCTCCTTGCAGTCCAGGGGACTCTCGAGAGTCTTCTCCAACACCATAATTCAAAAGCATCTATTCTTTGGCGCTCTGCCTTCCTTATGCTCCAGCTAGTGGTAGCAGCTGCTAACCATTAACATGGATTCTGGAAGAGGGGGGTATTTCCTCTTCTTCCCCTCCCTCCAAGATCCATATCAGCAGCAGCCCTGCCAATGCCACCATTAAGGAACCAGCAGTGCCTCCACTCCAACGCAGCCTATTAAACTGCTGGTATTGTAAGATATTGATATCGGCTTGTATTGTAAGATTTTTGTTCAATCTTTTCATAATTCTCAATGCCCATGGAAACAAAAGGCCAGGTTCGGGGGCTCAGAGCACAACCCGAACACATCAGGTTTAGCAGAGTTTACACCAAGACTATGAGGCCTTGCAAAGGGATCTTCTTTGTTACAGTGCCAGGTAACTGGGGTAAAAGTGACAAGGAAAAACTGCAGCAGCAGCAGGTGAGTACAGTAACAGTAAAGTTCTGTGTCAGAACCACAGAGAGCCAGAGTCTCATCTTGGCCAGAATTAGGCTACCCTTTGATGGCTAAAGAGGAGTTATGCAAACTGAAATATCATCACTTCTTTCCTTAAATTGCTTCACTCATTAGAATTAGAATTATAAATTTATTTGTCATTGTACTCAAGGTATGAGGACAACGAAATGAGGTGCTCTTCACATCATACAACTGGACAACACCAAATAACATATACAAATAACAATTAAAACAACACTAATAAAAAAATACAAATATGAATACCATACAAACATGAGGTATACATTTGTTAAGACCACCAGATTCAGAACTCCGCATTTAGCCTGATCACAGCACTTGGGTAAAAACTATGTTTAAATCTACTTGTCCTAGCTTTCAACACTCTATATCTTCTTCCTGACGGTACGATATCAAACATCGAGTGACCCGGATGTAAAGAATCTCTCAAGATCTTTTGTATCTTCTTACTACATCCCATATTGTACAAATCCTCCAATGAGGGAAGAGGACAACCAATCATCTTTTGTGCCCTCTTTATCACTCTTTGGAGTGCCTTTTTCTCCATCCCTGTACAACTCATATACCACACACAGAGGCAATAAGATAAGATGCTCTCTATAGAGCTTCGATAGAAGGCAACCAACAGACTCTCTGACAGTTGATGTAATCTTAAAAGTCTCAAAAAGTACAGTCGTTGTTGGGCCTTTTTTTCTAGGGCTGAAGTATTCGCACCCCACATTAAATCTTGTTTCAAGGTAATACCTAGAAACTTACATTCCGCCACCTGTTCTACCATAACACCATCGATATACAACGGTTGGATGTCCGAACTGCTCTTCCTGTAATCTATATATATAAAAATGGACGTGGGTATGTGGGCGTCTGTGTATGTCTGTATGTATGTATGTATGTTATGCATAGGCTCAGGAACGCCTGGACCGATCCGCACGAAACTTGGCAGGAATACACCTTGCAGCCTGGAAGGAAACACTGCGGGGGTCAGACCCCCCTACAGCCCCCGGTTTTTCAGGGAGGGGGGCTAGAACATCCAGACCAAGGGGATTGCATTGGACTAGAGGTCTGCTGCCACCCTGTGGTCACAAGCGATTCTGCAGGTTATGTGATACACAGGGACTAATCCAAAACGAAAGTGAAACTGCTTTGCACTACCTGCATTGCCCAGGCTGGAAAGAGCAGGATCCAGAGAGTTCCAACACCCAGTCGGATCTGATAGCTACCTGTTTCCAGAGGGCTGACTGCCCTACCACAGGACCTGCAGACATGGTTCAGTGAGTGTGACAATTTCATTACGCTCCTTTGCTTGATTCTGTCCCTGTATTCATTCCTTCTCCTAATAGAAGCTGGGGGTACTTTGTCCCCCGGGCAACGCCGGGTAACAAAAGGCTAGTCCACTATAAATTCCTTCGTCTTATTTATATTGAAGATAAGATTGTTTACTTTGCACCAAAGGGACAACTGATAAACTTCATCCCTATAGGCAGACTCATCGTTATCAGAAATGAGCCCCACCAGCGTTGTATCATCTGCAAACTTGATGATCTTGTTGCTCAGATGGGTAGAGGTGCAATCAGACGTATAAATGGTAAATAAAAGTGGGCCAGTGAATAAACCAGTGAATTGCTGTGATTTCCAGAACCTCAACCCCGGCATTTCTTTCAGAAAAATCACATTGACCCCAGTACTGTATATTTTCTTTCAATACGGTTCGCATGCACATGAAAGGTGGCAAGCAAGACCACAATACCAGCAGCAACGCAAGGAGCATGATTTGTTGTTGTTCAGTCATTAAGTCATGTTGGACTCTTCGTGACCCCATGGACCACAGCACGCCAGGCCTCCCTGTCCTCCACTAGCTTCCGGAGTTCGCCCAATTTCATGTTCATCGCTTCGGTGACACTAACCATCTCATCCTCTGCCACCCTCTTCTCCTTTTGCCTTCAATCTTTCCCAGCATGAGGGTCTTTTCTAAAGAGTCCTCTCTTCTCATGAAGTGGCCAAAGTATTTGAGCTTCAGCTTCAGGATTTGTCCTTCCAGGGAACAATCAGGCTGGACTTCCTGGAGGATGGACCGATTGGATCTCCTTGCAGTCCAAGGGACTCTCAAGTGTCTTCTCCAACACCATAATTCAAAAGCATCTATTCTTCGGCACTCTGCCTTCCTTATGGTCCAGCTCTCGATAAAGTAGCTTAAAAAGAAGGGAATGGAGGGGAGAAGGCAGGATGGTTTGTGCTAAAGCACATGTCATTTCCATACCCCTGAGGCTGTTTGCCACCACTAAGAACCAAACTGATAAGCAAAACATTGTTAATTAAAACCATTTTCTACCAATGGTGCATTAGAGCAACATTCGTAGAAATGGAATCTCCAGTGCATCATTGGTAGAAAAGAAAGTCAAGCTGCACATTCAAGGGTACAATGAGGAACACCTCTGCTCCACTTCAGACTGCAGATGGGGGAATGTTTGTATACTCCCACAATTAAACAGTTCTCAGCATATCAGGAAGTAGGCTAGAACCCTCCTCTCTAACATTGTAGCTTTTAGCCTTGCAGTATTCCACCCACCTGAGGGACGTGGTGGCGCAGCGAGTTAATCCGCTGTTGCTGGGCTTTCCAACTGCAAGGCTGGGAGTTCAAGACTGCGTGATGGAGTGAGCTCCCGTTGCTTGTCCCAGCTCCTGCCAACCTAGCAGTTCGAAAGCACCTAAATGCCAGTAGATAAATAGGGACCACTTAGGTGGGAAGGAAACGGCGTTCCGTGCGCTACGGCGTATAGTCATGCCAGCCACATGACCACGGAAACTTGTCCTCGGACAAAACGCCGGCTCTATAGGCTTTGAAACAGAGATGAGCACCGCCCCCTACAGGCAGTCACAACTGGACCATTCGGTCGTGGGGAAACCTTTACCTTTTTATTCCACCCACCTACTGGAACAGTACAGGAAGGGCTGTTCTATTTGATATACCTGCAGAGTAGGTCAACTGAGTTCTTCCAGGTATGGAGGAAAAAATGGCAAGTTAAATTATCATTCAACAGAAGACAGCAAACCTGTAAGTTCCAGCGAACACAGTGGGACTTACTTCTGAGTAAATATGTATAGGAATAGATTGAAAACACCTCTCCTCTTAGCAAGAAAAGAAACCATTACGGGGGGGGGGGGACATACCCCAAACTACAATGCCTTAATTCCTGGAAAGTTATATGCATTCAAAACAAAATGTCATATAAATCAACCTTCTCTTCAATGCACTCTTACTCCCAAGTCAGTGTGTGCAAGACAGACGTTTAAAGATGTGAAAAAACACAGCACATCCAACACCATAACTCTCATAATCCACTTCTAGGCATCAGATTCATGGGACCTACTTCCTACGAAGGATGCACAAGAGCCGCAGCCCCCAAAATTGAATGCTCTCCAGTTCATGGCTAAGAACATTTGACCTTGTTTGCACTGTGACATACGACAGAGCAGAGTAACTTCACATTGTTTCTGTCTTTGCTCCTTTGCAGGTGAAATTTAAGAAGTTAAATGAGACACTTCCAGCGTTATAATTCAAGTCCCCCTGCGCTGTAATTAGATTCCACAACACATCCCTGGGGATGCTTGCACAGACTCACCTTAAAAACCTCTGGAGAATGAGCAAACAGGACTGGCTAAGCAGATTGTTTCACAGGCAAAACCAAGGCTTCCTACAGCCTGGTCTCCCACTTAAATGTTAGTACTACTTTTGCCATTAAACCATCTTGCTGTTTTTAAGTAATATAAGGGCTTAAAAAAATTAAATGCCTATTCTTGTGGCAAAGAAACGTAACAACTTGCATTTCTGTGACTGCTTGCAAGAAAAGAGAACAGGTGCAAATCAAGTAGGGCTTACTCGCAAGTAAACGTGCCTAGGACTGCATCCCCACAGCCAATCCTATGCCAAATCGCTCAGAAGGAAGTCCCACTTACTTCAGTAGGACTTCCTCCCAATTTAGGGCACAATCCTAACCAACTTTCCAGCACCAAGGTGATGGGAACAAGCATTCCCTTCCCTCGAGGTGGCCTCTGTGACTGTCTCCCAACTGCAGGATGCAGCACATGTGCCAGTGGCATAGTTGGGTCAGCGCTAGAAAGCTGGTTAGGATTGTGCCCTTTGTGTGCACAGGATTGCGACGTCAGAGTGATGGATTGGAGCCTGAAAGCTCCAGACTCAAGTCTCATCCCAGTCTCAGTCCAGACTGGCACTTATTCCTGCCTTCCTCACAGGGCTGTTGTAAAATATCCAAGAGCGGAAAACAGCAGCACCGAAGTCACCCTTCTCCCAGCTGGGGCGTGGGAAGTGCTACTATACGGAAACGAAGAAGAGGAGCCCACACAGCGACGCTGACGCCGGACAACTGCCCACGCGGTCCGGGGCAAAAGCCTTGCAAAGGCCCCGGGAGAGAAGGCGGCGAGCAGGCTGGGGAAACGCGCCGGCGCCGCGCCGCCCGCCCGGTCGGATCTCCACGCAAAGTCCGCCGCCAAAACTTCCTGGGTCGGGGCGAAACCACCTGTCTGCTCCTCCGGCAGGCGCGCCACGCGCGAGTCCCCGCCGAGCCCACAGCCGGCTCTGCCGCGCTGCCGGCGGCCGCCTTTGGCCGGCACCCTCGTCCCCACTCGCCCCCGAACGCCAGCGCGGCTCGCCGCCCTCCATCCCCCGGGACCTGCCAGAACAAGACCCGCTGCTGCAGCAGCACCTTTCCGGCTGTGCCGCCGCCGACACGGAGGCAGAGAGCGAAGGGAGACCGGGCAGAAGGCTGCGGCGACGGCACCCACCTGGCTGTGAGCGGGGCTGGCTGGCTGGCTGGCTGGCCGCGGGTGGGAGGCTCCTCGCGGCTCGGCTTCGCCTGGGCAGCCACGGCGGGTTCGGCGCCGCCTCCGTCCCTCCTCGCCCTGTCAGCCGGCGGCTTCTCGGAGCAAGGCGAGCAAAGCTTCACCGGCAGGCGGCTCGGCTCGGCTCTGGCAGCGGCTGCTGAGAGCGGAGGGCGCTCGGCCGCGCCTTGGCGCAGCACCTGCCGCCGAAGTTGGGCAGCCGCGACTGGCCCGGCGGCTGCGCGCGTCTCTCCAGGCTGTGGAGGTGGCGGCGGCTGCAGCAAAGGGGCTAGAAAACGGGGGGGGGGGAGAACAGGAATGTGCAAAGGGCCCGGATGTCTCGGTCTCCGGCTTGCTCCCTCCTTCCACCACCAGCCGCCCCCCGCCCGTCCCCTCCCCCCCTCCTTCGCGCACAGGCACTTGGCGTTGCTGCGAGGCTCTCTGGCGCGCGCTCCTTGGAGAGGCAAACTGTTGCTGGGAGTGAAGGCGGCGCAGGAGGGGGCGGCGCGCGGTTCGTCCATCTCCTCGCCGTCGCGTCCTTGCTGCGGGGAGGGAGGCAGAAAGGCCGAGGAACGAAGACGCCTCCCTCCCCGCGGCTCCGCTCCGCAACCCATTGTCCTCCTCGGGGCTGCGCAGGCCGTGCGCGCCAGGCGCGGAATTCTCGCCGCTGTGCAGAGCGGCGATCGAGGGAAGTTGACGGGGGCGGCTTTGCAGGACAGCCACGAGGCGAGACTTCCACACACGCGCCAGTTCACTCGTCCAACACGGTGATGCTCCCTAACGTAGAGACACGTGTGTGTACGTGTGCACTTGGAAGGTGAGGTAAAATCACAGAAGACACCTATCGCTTGATTTCAGCTGCGACACGCAGAATGAAACCACGGTGAAAGGAGCCGGTGGTGGCCCCTGGGTGACCAGTCGCTGGAGAACAGCGGACTCTGCCAGCCTGGAGGCGCCCGCGGACACTGCAGAGGGGGCCGCTGGGCCGGGCCGATCCACGCTACCGTCCTCACAATGCACGTGGCGGCAGCGTTTGCGCAGAAACGCGAAGTTCGAAGCGCCGGACAGGCTTGCCCCTCCCGTCACCAGGCAATTCCCTGACATGCCAAAGAAAGAGGCTCGCCCGATTCCCGCCGCCTCAGCCAGCGCTGCAAATTGTGGCGGCGATGCCGACGTGTCTCTGAACTTGCGCAAAGTGCATTTCCCCCTCCCCCATCAAGTAACACGAACTCAACGCATCTGCGCCCATTCCAACGCCAGTCCCTTTAGCTACCGACATTAACCGGCTCGCCCTGCCTTTCCCCCGGGGCAATTCACCGCAAAGGAAAGGGGGAAATACTCTGACACAGTCTGCGAGCTTCTCGACGGCGGGAGGGAAGGTGCACCGTCTCGTCAACTTCGCCTAGAAGTCCGCCGCGCAAAGTGGAAGAGCTGACGCGGGAGGCCCTGGCGGGCGGGCCAGAAAGAGCCGCACGCGTGCGCCCCGCCCCCTTGTGGCAGCGCCAAGGTGCGTCTTTTCACGCGCGGCACCGCAACTCCGCTTCTCAGTACCTTGAAGTGGCCCCGCCCGCCCCGTATGTCAAGAGCCCCAAACACTCACACGAACGCACAGCTTTATAGAGGGTGATACGGATTACGCGGCCGTTTTGGCCCTGCCCGTGTTTGGGGCTCCCTTTCCTGGCGCCCCCACTGCTGGGGAGAATTGCGGGTTGACACCGCATACGGCTCCTAGACCTCGAATTTCGCTGAACAGCTTTGCGCAACCGCGACGGCAAAGTTGCCGCGTCGACCCCTACCACGTGGAGTCTCGCGACTGTCTTGGTTTGCGGGAGGCGGCTGTTTTATTGAGTTGCGCCGGGCGGGGTTTCCTTCGTGAGACCCGTGCAAAGGGGAGGGGGGTCCCGCAAATTCCTTGCAAATTAATTGCTCAGGAATTCGTTCATTGCAGTTGACGCTCAAGAAGTATACATTTCTGGCTTTTGCTTGCTGCCGTTGTCCCGTGGACTTTACCGGTGGTTCGCGAAAAAAAGCAGACAGCGCCTCCGTACAGAAACTAGGAAAACTCCATACAGAAACTAGGAAAAGCCACGTACAGCCGTTCGAAAGTCTGCATGAATGGGAGCAGATGGTGACTGCCTCCGCGTTTTCCCCTGCCAGCACCTCACAACCGCATGTTGTGGTTCTGCTAGTACATATGCATAGTGGCCTGCCTGTACTGGCTTCAGTGAGAATAGGGCCTACTTAAAAAACCAATCTTTATGCTAAACTGAACCACTCATATGCATGGCAATGTGTACAATGAGCACGCATGCTGAAAGCTTAGGGCTGCTTGACGATGCACACATCCTGCCTAATGTCCACACAGAACTACCACATGTATAACCTGTGTATTCATGGCCCCTGCCCATGTACTCAGGAATTGCTCCAGTTGTGTATACAGAGTTTATATGCATCATCTGGTTAGATGGTGAGATAGTGTCTCCGAAGCAATGAACATGAAGTTGGGCGAACTCCGGAAGCTAGTGGAGGACAGGGAGGCCTGGCGTGCTGTGGTCCATGGGGTCGCGACGAGTCGGACACGACTTAACGACTGAACAACATCTGAACACATGACTTGGGGCTGTACCCAAGTGTGCCCACAAAAGTGTGCACGACTACCATTTATACATGCAATGACACAGTGCCAGCATTATCCCGAATGTGTGGGAGTGGAGAAGCTATAAAAATGATAGTTAGGCATTTGTACTATACAGTACTTACTTGCTGATTTATTTGCATTGTCTGTTGCAAAGAAAGCTCTACCATTCATGTCTGCAGAGAATAACCTAGCACAGTGATATCAAACATAAGGCCTACAGACTGGATGTGACCCCCAGAAGCAATTTATCTGGCACCCCAGTGTGATAATTGGGCTCTCTCTATCTTGAAATTATGAACAAAGTCTGCACATTTTCTCTTCATTCCTTTGCAGCTAATGGATTTCTATGTGGGTACAAAATGCTTGTTTCCAGCCATTTGCTTAATGATGTCACTTCCTACTTAATGATGTCACTTCCATCTCTCACAACCTCTGCAAGTCTTTGGCAAAAAGAAAGACTTTTTCAGTGGAGCTAGATTAGATCTGCCCTGATTTAGATGGATAGATCTTCTGGTCTGATTTGGTCCAGACAAGCAGTTCTTATATGAACTAGAGATTATTATTTGTACACACCCAATGGAATGCTCAAGTTTTTTCTTTGGGCACAAGGCTGAGCAAATGCCTTTTGAAAGTCCCCCCAAGTTTCAGGAGAGGCCAACTGTATGGCAGGGGAGAGGAGTCAAAAGCCATAGTGCAGTGTTCTCAAACTGTGGGTTGGGAGGGACCCATCAGTGGGTCACAAACCAATTTCAGATGAGTTGTGAAGCACCTAGGGCAGCCATATTGAAAATATTGGAAGAAGGGATACTGGAAAGGGGAGAGCTGTGTGGTTGTTTTGTTTGTGTCAAGATGGCTTTTTTACTTCTGATTCACCTTGCTATTGCAAAATGACTGAGAAATAACCCAACTTATTGCTGCATTCTCAGGAAAGCAGCAGGCTCTAGAGTCACAATGATGGCACTTCCATCACTTCCAGTGGTGGCAATGATGGCAGTTCCATCACTTCCCAGATAGATTGTCATTCTAAAAAGTGGGGCTAAAAAGTTTGAGAACCACTGCCATAATGTAATGGATACCAGAACCAGCAACTAAGTGATTCCTTCCCTGCACCATGACCAATAGCTGGGAGCTTCCAGAAAGAACAAATGAAAGAATGGACATCCTAAATATAGAGAACTCAATGAGACATTTCATATCTGAGAAAGGGGTCGTACCTGCAGAGGCCCATGTCAAAGAGTCTGGAGAACCACTGTCAGTCAGAGAAGAAGATACTGCACTAGGCGGGCCAGTGGACTGACTCAGTACAAGAGTTAAAATGTTCACTTGCATGAAAATTGTTAACACCTACAAAGTATAACCTATCTAGACTCTAGAGAGACTGATGTGTGCAGTATCTCTTCCCAGCTATGATGCATTTTCTTCCCTAACCAAGTAAATTGCGACTAAAGATAGTAAATTTAGCAGAATTCCCTTTTTGCAAACATATGCATAAGGAAAAGAACACAGCTGGTTAGTAGAAACATCTGTTTTAAGTGTCACAGCACCAAAGAATGAAATTGTATGGAATAAGATTATAGCCCTAATGGGAAGTTGTGGCCAATGGCCCAGTTGGTCAAGGGAGCCCAAGGCCAATCAAGGCCAAGCCCAAGGTTCCCGTTTCCCTCTTGTCTTAGCCAAATATCTTCCATAAGCTTGGCCATTTCAGCTACTTCCCATGTTTTAGGCAGATGTCCTTTCAGAGCAGGAGTTGAAGAGTCTCTCTATCTTCGAGCTACAAGTATTTTGGTAGCTGTGGGAAGGTTCCATATAAACTCTTTTTCCCCCAGATCATCCACATATCCCAATGAAATCACAATTGCTTTTAGTGACAGCTTTACAGAATCATGGCGATAATGCAAATCAACTCCTTCGAGAAACATTCTATTTTGGGGTATTTCCACTATAAGGTAAAGGTTTCCCCATGACCGAATGGTCTAGTCGTGACTGACTGTAGGGGGCGGTGTTCATCTCCGTTTCTAAGCCTGTAGAGTCGGCGTTTGTCCAAGGGCAAGTTTCCATGATCATGTGGCTAGTATGACAATACGCCGTAGCGCAGGGACCTTCCCACCGAAGTGGTCCCTATTTATCTACTTGCATTTTTAAGTGCATTCAAACTGCTAGGTTGCCAGGAGCTGGGACAAGCAATGGGAGCTCACTCCACCGCGCAGTCTTGAACTCCCAACCTTCCGGTCAGAAAGCCCAGCAGCAGCAGTTTAACCTACTGTGCCACCACGTTCTTATTTCCCTATTTATTTCCACTATAAAATGAATAAAATCATGGTTGATTCCAATGCACAAAAACTCTTATCAGTAGGGTTGTTGTTGTTAAACTCTGCATAAAAACACAAAACACTGCCTTTTGGGGGCTGAAATGTTTGAATAAAAACACAATACACCTAATTTTGGTGTTTAACGTATTTTCCAGAAATTAAAATAGACTACTTTTCCAATTTGAAATAATACTGTGGCTGCATCTGCTGACACTATATTACCTATATCATCTACCTAGTACACTTTTAAAACATTTAATTAATAAAAATGAGAACTTGGAATAAGAATTTAGAATTAAAACACATAACACCGCAATTTGCTATTTTAATCAAGAAATTTTGGAAAAAATATCACCAAAAACACACACACCCTAACGAAAACCAAATACTGTATATTTTTACCTGGTCAAATAGGGATGGGTTGATAAGTAAATTTTTTAGAGCCCAATCCTATCCAACTTTCCAGCACCAATGTAGCTGCAATGCAGCCCCTAGATAAGGGGAAAAAACACCCCCTTACCTAGTGGACGCCTCCATTATTGCCGCTCCACCACAGGATGCAGCATATGCCCTTTCGGCCTGGCTGCATCAGTGCTGGAAAGTTGGACAGGACTGCCGGCTCACTACGTTTCTTAGCCACTCAGTCACCACAGCCATCATTAAGACTGGGCTGCTTCTGTAAGCGTCCTAGTTTACATTCGTTCCAGTCTTCTGGTCCATTTCTATTGTGATGCACTCATAAGAGATTTTATGGCCACTGGATTCCGGGGGTCAGCTATGTTGTGCATTGGCCAAGGGCTCACAGCCATCAGAGGGCCCGTTTGGGCAGGGCGATCCTTGAACCCTCAGTGCTGGTGGCAGTGGAAGCACCCAATGTGCCAGATGGTATTGGAACAGTGGCATAATGTGGGATAGAGCTGAACAGCCACACTGGGTGTGAATATATGTACTCATTCCCACCAGCAGGGGGCGCGGTTATCTATTTGTAGTGCTGTAAGCCACTTCGGGTGCCCCAATATGGGGCAGAAATTCAATGATTATTGTTAATATTGACAATAGGTTCCTAATTTTAAATCCTTCTAGATTGCTCCCTCCTACTTGGACTAGTTGTGTTTCTTCTCTTTTCCTGTGTTGTTGTCATCTTTTGTCTCTCAGCCCAAGTGGCCATGACCAGTTGCTTATTTATTATTCAGTTTGTACCCCATCTTTCTCCCCAAAGGGCATCTGAGACGTCTTCTCTTGTTTTGTAGCATATAAACACTGCGTAACTCAACTCTGCTGTGAATGAGTTTCGGATATTTTTCTCTCCTAACAAGGGTGCCATGGGGTGGGGGGTGTCCAGTGCAAGATACTGCCACAGGGCACCCAGCAACCTGGTACAGACACTGGCCAACTTCTGTGATGTGAAAAAGAGGTGGGGTTGTTGGCCTTGCAGTGTCTCAGTCTGCCATTGGTTGATTTGCTGGGCCCTAAGACTCACTGACTGCCATTGGCTGAACTGCTGTTTGTGAGCGTATCAGAGATCTGAGAAGAGAACAATAGAAGAAGTACATGGTGGGGGAACCTAGAAAACAAGGGTGGAAAGAGGGACAAGTTCAAAGGAATGAGGGAAAGAGAAAGTCAAGGAAGTCTAGCCTCAAGATAGACTACCTCTCTTACCGACACAGTTTAGACCGGGCTGAAATATGGCCAAAGGACAATTGGCTGCATTTCTTTGCTGCCTTCCAGATAATTTCAGCACATTTGTTCCAAACATTGTTTTCATGTTCTGTGAATCTGTCTTGCTCTGGAAACACACTGCTTATAGTCACAGTGACCAACACAGAACTAAGCCCGTTGTGGGGGGAGTCGCAGGAGGATACCGAACAAGGAAAACCAACAGTTGTGTCTCTTTTCTGCCATTTCACCAAAGGTTTTAGCCGAAGCAAATGTTTCGCCGAATGCACCTCCTTTAAAGTAGCAACACATGCACACATGCGAAACTGAAGGGAACATTTTTTCCAGGAATTTAGTAATGATGAATGGAAAGCAAATGAAGTCCCTCAAGAGTCCAGACTGACTACATATCATTTTTTAGAAACCACGATAGAAAAAAGCTTTTGACTCCAAATCGTGAATGGGAATCTCTTTGACCTCATCCAAGAATCACATAGGTGCACCTATGTTACCCAAACCTCAAAAGATGGATATTTCTGAAAGTGGAAAGGATTGTAAATTGAAAGTAGAAAAAGGGAAGTATGCATGCCCACTTTCAAAGAATAGTGCTCCATAATAATGTGGGAATCATTGGACTAAACGTTTTAAACCAGGACCCACTTTTTAGAATGGCACTCATGTTGGGACCCACCGGAAGTGATGTCATGAGCCTGGAAGTGACATCATCAAGCAGGAAGTGCTGTCATTGTGACATAATCAAATGTCATTGTGACATAATAAAATGACACTCCTGGAATGCAAACTGGCATTCTTGGTCTACAGCAATCGCACAACCATGAAGCATCCCAGACAGAAAGCCAGATTAGGACAAAACAATATTATATGGAGAAGTACTGAACTCAAAATAAAAAACCCTCACTTGAAAATTCAAACTGTTGACACTCACAAAAGGAACATAGCAAGAGTAAGGTCTGCAGCTTCCAAGACAGCTGCTCCCAGCTTTCTGCAACCCACCTGACATCAAGTTGCAACCCACCAAGTGAGTCCTGACCCACAGTTTGAGAAACACTGGACTAAATGATTTCTGTGATCCTGGCTGGGTAAATGCTACTACTGGTTTGAGACTGTACATGATCACATTATTTTTAGACTGGGAATACCTTCATTGTGCTGCCTCGCTAGGAAAGGCCTGGGCTGCGACACAGGTTGATGACCTCACAGACCTAAGACAGCATGACCTAGGCTTGAGAGACTAGCAAGGCCTGCAACACACGGGACCCCGCCCCCAAACCAGTGGTGTCATCTACTCTCGCGGAGACGGAATGCTGGGCAGGACTTACGCTTGAGTGGCTGCCTGCCCGTTCGCTTCCGCCGTCCTTCTTGCTCGGCCAGGCACCCAGCGCGCCCCCCGTTCCCCCCCCCCCCACGTCCATCACGGAGCTGGGCGAGCAGCGGTGGGGTGCGGCGACCGAGGGCGCCCGTGTGGCGGGGGGAAGGTGGCAGAACCGCACAGATCGGGCTGCCAATCAAACGTACGTCCCGCCCAGTGTTCCGTCTCCGCGAGAGTAGATGACACCACTGCCCCAAACCCACAAGGATGGCGTCAAAAGTTATTTCTGGAATTAAATCAGCAACATTTCCATGAATAGGCCCACCAAACACATTCTGCTGTGACAAGTGGCACGTCTAGAAAATAGGTGTTCTCTGTCACTGTGATGTGAAGCATTTCAAATATAGAAATTCAAGATTCTGATGATAGGGTTCTTTGTTTGGGGGAAGATGCCGTGTGCGTGTGCGTGTGCGTGTGCGTGCGTGCGTGCGTGCGTGCGTGCGTGCGTGTGTGTGTGTGTGTGTGTGTGTGTGTGTGTAAACCTTGAAAAAGTAAAGGTGTCTAAACATTTTCAAATCTAAGCTATTGGTTTTCCTCTTGAGAATCGTATGCCTGTCACTACAATAATTATCCCATCAGTAAAACAAAAGAGGGCTGATCTTCCTGAGCGTCTAGGAATGTTCTCACGTTTGTCTTCTGTTACCGGTTATGGCTTTTTAGATGCACTCGAAGGAACGCTATTACGTGTGCAGGGACCGAGCGTAGTGGTCAGTGGCACGCAGTAGCGTCCGTGGGTGGGTGAGACACTAAGTTTTGCAAGGTGCCGTACCTTGCTGTGTACACCACTCTACTCCGTCGCCCTCTTAGCCAGACCTTGTAGCGAAAGCAGTGCCTCAGCATTGCTTACTGGCTGTGACAGCAAGGGACAGGGGCAGTTTACATGGCAAGGTAAGGCGCCTTGCAAAACTTAGCACCCTGCACTGGGTGCACTAGGGGCGCTACTGATGGCACAGGCTGTGCAAGTGGAAAGACATATAAGAAAGGGGGAGACAAGGGTCAAGGTGCCACCGGAACTAATAACAGTAGCATAGAAGGAAAATATATATGTATTCAGTATTTCACAAATTGTGGGTCGGGACCCACTAAGTGGGTCATGAGCCAATTTCAGGTGGGTCATAGCATCTAGCACAGCCATCATTGGTAATATGGGAAGATGGGGAGGGCTGTGTGGTTATTTTTCATGTGTCAAGGTTGCAAATAGGCTTTTTTCTTTCTGATTCACTTTGCTATTGGAAAATGGCTGAGAAATCACCCAACTGGTTGCTGCATTCTCAGGCAAGCAGCAGGTTCTGGCGTCACAATGACAGCATTTCCAGCCATGACGTCACTTCTGGTGGGGCCCGGACAGACTGTCATTCTTAAAAGTGGGTCCCAGTGCTAAAACACTTGCGAACCACTGCAGTAGTCACTTGTACCACTAGGCCCTAAATGTAAGTAGATCCTAAATAAAAGAGAGACAGCCTTCACAGAAGCTGGGAGCGCGGAGAAGTGCCCTGCCCTTGGGCTTCACCCAGCCTCCCCCAGCTTCTGTGAAGCCTTCGCAGAAGCTGAGAGAAGCATCCCACCCTTGACAAGGACATCACAACATCCTCTCTGAGGGTAGGACTCCGCCCAACCTCCCCCGGAAAGGATGTTGTGATGTTCTCCCTGAGGGCGGGGCTTTGCGCAGCATCCAAGGGGGGCTTTCTGAAGCCCATAGAGGCTGCATGGTTTCTGCAGGCCTCAGAAAGTCTCCTGGATGCAACCAGAGAACATCTCTGGTCATGTCTAGGAGAGTCGGGGTCACATGTGGTACTAGCAGCGAACTCCTGCCCCAGATGTAGTGTTGACGCTACGTCATTAGCACTGACATGGGCACACCGAGTGGCACCCCTGTGTCAGCGCTAAAGCAACAGGATCGGCACTGCAGACACCTGTGCTGCGCCTCTCTTGTGTTGGCCGACGTAAGGGAGGCGCCATCTTGAAATGGGGCAGGGGAAGGATATTTCTAGGCGGGGGTGGGCAATTGGTGAGTGGTGGGCAGGCCGACATTGCAGGTAGGCCCGGGAGGGAGGTGGGCCCAGGATTCAGCCATAAGGCCCAATCCTGGGCCTGTTTGTGAGACCGCGAGGCCTTGATTTGGGCCACGTGGTCTCCTCGGATCTGCGCCTGCTTTTTAGCAGGCGCAGATCCGAGGAGCACATAGGGAAGGCTGGAGCCTCCCCTATGGTAAGGGCACAAACGTGTCCTTGCCGTGGGGAGGCTCCAGCTTGTCCTATTCTGTGCTAGGATATGGCGCAGGCTGGCCAGCCTCAACATTCCAGCGCAGTATAGGATTGCACCCTGGGTCAAGTGAGGCACTGCCTCACCCGCCTCTCGTGACCATACATGCCTGGTGTGACAGAGGGCACCGAGGGATATTTTTCACCCTGAATCCTCCCAGGTATGCCACTGACTCAGAGCTGCACCAGATAAATCACTGGCACAGAACCAAGTAGCACCATGTAAGGCTTTCAGGCCCAGGACAGGATGCAGCAGAGTCCTGCTCTGCAGTCCTCACCGCCCCCTCCTAGGCTAAAACTGGAGGATGTTGGGATGGGGCTTATCAGTGGTGTCATCCTACCGGTACGCTGGGTGGGACATCCGGGTGATCAGCAGCCCGCCCGTTGCGTACCCCAGCGTTACGCCGTTTGCATAACCAGTTACGCTACTTGTGTACGTTACGCAAACAGCGTAACGCTGCGGTACGCAACGGGCGTGCTGCCGATCACCCGGATGTCCTGCCCAGTGTACAGGTAGGATGACACCACTGGGGCTTATGGATTTCATTCAGCCCTCTACCCTCTTGTACAACCTTTCCCCCCTTTGTTCAAGCACAGTCCGGGAATTCCATGGCACAGTGACATTGCAAATCAAGCACGTGAATCCAAAAAAACTTGTCAGGTGAGAGGGAGAATTCAACATAGGACTGCTGATTTTGCCTTCATAAGAACAAAAGAAAAGCCTCCCTGGATCAGACCAAAGGCCCATCTAGTCCAGTTTCCTGTATCTCGCAGTGGCCCACCAGATGCCTCACGGAGCACACGAGACAACCAGATGCCTGCATCCTGTGGCCACTCCCTTGAATCTGGCATTCTGAGGTAAACTTATGAGGTAAATATGAGGTAAATAAAATAGAATTTGCTATCCTAAGAACATAAAAAGAGTCCTGCTGGATCAGGCCAATTTAGTCCAGCTTCCTGTCCAGCTTCCTTACAGTGGCCCACCAGATGCCTCAGGGAGCACACGAGAAAACAAGATGCCTGCATCCTGTGGCCACTCCCTTGAATCTGGCATTCTGAGGTAAACTTCTGAGGTAAATATGAGGTAAATAAAATAGAATTTGCTATCCTAAGAACATAAAAAGAGTCCTGCTGGATCAGGCCAAAGGCCCATTTAGTCCAGCTTCCTGTCCAGCTTCCTTACAGTGGTCAACCAGATGCCTCAGGTAGCACACAAGACAACCAGATACCTGGGTCCTGTGGCCACTCCCTTTCATCTGGCATTCCGGTAGCCTATTTACCCTTGCACCCTACAATGAAGACATCAAACCTTTTTGGGTTTAACTTTATTAAACACAAGTGACCAATTTTTTAAACATGAAACCTACTGAACACCCTGCCCCTCCCTTGCCTTGGCCCCCTATCAAATGTAACAGCTTGTTCTGCCTTCAGGCCAACAAATAAACATGAAGAGGTAGCAAAATGTTTTGTGAATATTTTTATAGTGGTCTAAAAGGGTGGTCTAAGCTAAGAGAAAATAAGGAAAATAGTAAAAACAAACATCTGATAAACTAGCCACAAGAACAATCAATCAATCAATCAATCAACAGGTACTTGTATATAGCACAAAGTTCACAAAGCGGTTTACAGGCAAATAGTAATAATAATAAAGTTAAATGGCTCCCTGTCCCAAAAGGCACACAATCTAAAAGAAAAGGCAGATCACCAGCAACAGCCACTAGAAAGACTGCGCAGGGGTGGAGAGGGACAATTACTCTCCCCTGCTAAACATAAGAGGAACATCACTTGAAAAAATGCCTCTTGCCCAGTTAGCAGGGGTTACAATAAGAACAATAAGCAAGTCTCAATGTTTTATAAAAATAGATGGTAAAAAATTTACCTGGTTCTTGTGTCCCCTTGTGGCCAAATTTGGAACTACTGTGTCGCCCGGAGAATTCTGACAAAAGTCAGGGTATTCTGCTATTGGAGAAAGAACATTCAACTAGTGGATTTGGGGAGAAGGTATTTCCTTTTGATTCAATGCTACTCTGCAAAACTTAAGACTAAACAGCAGAGGAGAAACCACAGGTACAGAAAGTGAAGAGAGCACTTATGGAGTTGTCTACCAGTTGGAACATGCAACAGAATCCTCTGTTTTCTTCCCTAATGCCAACCTGGATCAGGATGAGATAATTGCCTCTCTCATCCCGACATGTTCTGCTGTCTCTTTCCTCCAGGATTCCATGGCTTCAAGAGGCATAGAGCTTGCATCAGCTGTTTTTGATTTTTTAAAATTTATTTTTCTTTTCATTTACAAAAATGTATCCATTTCAGCACAACCAGGGAGTGAGAATCTATTCTAGAGAGCACAGCCAGGGGCATAGCTAATGAAAGTGTAGCCCGGCAAAGAATTCCACAAAAGTGTGTACTGAAGACATACCAGTTCAGTCCTAACCTTTCTCTGCAGGGATAAGCTCTGAAAACAGCAGTTCTGCAGGTTGGCCACATAAACCAATAGGTGGTTTGGTTTCAGCACTGTACCTATTGGCTAGTCTCTATGCTGTGACACTACCAAGAAAATCTAACCCTCACATTTTGCACTCACTATTTAAATGTTTCCAATTTTTTCTACTTAATAAAGCAATGAATGAACGGATACACATACTTACAGGGCTTTTAAACAAGAACAACAAAAAGGGCACTCAATCTGCCTCATGCACAGGAAAGGGGCAAAATGATGCCTGCACCAGCATCATTTGCTGGGATTTGCACCTGTCAGTTCAGTTGTAAATCACAGGTATCTTGTGCTCATCCTGCGGCTGCTGTGAGCTCTCTCTTCCTATGAAGGCTGTCTTCACCTGGAGGATCCTGGGAAAATAGCAGGCATTTATTATTGCTGGGCCCTTCAAACACTTGTCACTGCAAACTGTTAATTAGACTATGAAAGGCAATGGTGCCTGCTTTGTCCTGGCAGCAAGGATAATGGCTAAATACTGTGGACTCTGCACGTCTCCTGGAGATTTAGAAAGCCATTTATTCATCAAAGTTTATCCAGCTCTTTGACACAAAATTGCTCTCTAATAATGGAGGATGGTTACCCCTATTGCCAGAGGGGAAAGAGGCTTGGGGGGACGGCGACGACATAACAAATTATAGCCTGCGAGAACATGCGGTGTCTATTCACATGGGTGCGGGTAATGTACAGTGATGGGGGGTGTGTGTTTTGCCAGCATCGCCAAATGTTTGGCCGACGGGCTGTCCCCAGAGCCCAGCAAATGTTACCTGAGCCATAAGCATCATATTGCCTGAACTGAATTGTTTTGGCTTTGCCAAGAAGAGATGACATAGAAGGCTTAGTGGCACCTTGTGCATGTGTATATCTCAAACAAAGCCTCCCAGCAACCCCACCTAGTGCCTTACCTCCTGGTCCACCAATGCTCTGTTGTGAGCTTAGCAGACTGGGGTCTGTGCTCCCAGGGCACTAAGTGACTGTAGTACCAGCCTGCCTTCATGGTCTGTCAGCTGATGCCAAGAGCTCTTCCCTGTCCACTGGGCATCCTAAATACAGTACAGGCATGCCTCGGTATCCTCTGGGGTTCTGTTCCGGACTCTCCCCTTGTGGATACCTGAAATACCTGGATACTGGGGGGGGGCAAAGTACAGGCATGCCCTGGTATCCGCTGGGCTTCTGAAACAGTGGATACTGGGGGCACCTTTTTAAAGATAGGGGAATAGCATTTGCTGGAACAAGTTAAAAATGAGATTTATTTAATGTTTAAAAAGATAGGGATCTTTTTAATAGGCATTCCAGTATCCATGGTATCCGTGGATAACGGAAACCATGGGTACCAAATCAGTGGATACCAGGACATGCCTGTACTACTGTATGTTGTTGTTCAGTCGCTAAGTCGTGCCCGATTCTTCGCGACCCCATGGACCACAGCACGCCAGGCCTCCCTGTCCTCCACTAGCTTCCTGAGTTCGCTTTCATGTTCATCGCTTCGGTGACACTATCTCACCATCTCATCCTCTGCCGCCCCCTTCTCCTTTTTGCCTTCAATCTTTCCCAGCATGAGGGTCTTCTCTAAAGAGTCCTCTCTTCTCATGAGGTGGCCAAAGTACTTGAGCTTCAGCTTCAGGATTTGTCCTTCCAGGGAGCAATTAGGCTTGACTTCCTGGAGGATAGACAGATTGGATCTCCTTGCAGTCCAGGGGATTCTCAAGAGTCTTCTCCAACACCATAATTCAAAAGCATCTATTCTTCGGCGCTCCGCCTTTCTTATGGTTCAGCTCTCACAGCCATACATTGCTAATACTACTATATATACAGTACTATATACGCAGCAACGCTGATGCCCAAGCTACCTCTAGTGGATATTTAGTATTTTACAGATCCTAACACAAATCTATGCAGAGGTAGGATTGCGCTATAACAGCCCAATCCTATCTTGGGGACCAGACCAGCCGGGAGAGGTAAGTAACAAAAATTACTACTGACCGCCTCTGACACTTCATGGTCATGTGCTTCTGGCCTCATGGAGTCCTGCTTGGAGGGGCATGGCAGGACAGTGTCAAGAACAAGTCTCTTAAATGCAAGACTGGATGATGCTAAACACGGGAGGAAGACTTCTAATATATCAGTGGTTCACAAACCTTTTACACCAGGACCCACTTTTTAGAATGGCACTTGTGTCGGTACCCACCAGAAGTTATGCCATTAACCTGGAAGTGATGTCTTAACCGGAAGTGACATCATCAAGCAAGAAGTGCCATCATTGTGACATAATCAAATGACACTCCTGAAATGCAAACTGGCATTCTTGGACCACAGCAGTTGCACAATCATGAAACGTCCCTGACAGAAAGCGGGATTTGGACAGAATATTCTGTAAAAGGACTAACTAAAAACAATTAAAACAAACCCTCACTTGTGCTATGAGTGAATGTGTGCTATTACAGCAAACTGACCCATTCCATCAGGCTGATCAAAGCACAACAGGCTTCTTCAAGGTTAGGAAATGTTTAGTGAGAGAGCAAAATAAAAGTCTTTTTGTAATTTTCAAGCTGGTTGTTAACAAAAATGTTCGTGTATTATCAAAGGAGTGTACAATTTTTTTAAAAAATGGTGAAATAAAATGCATAAGTAATAGTACTAAGTAATATTAATAGTACAGTTCTTGATACAGAATTTGCATTCATGATACTAGAGCTGAAGAAGCGTTTTCTGCATTAGGATCTGCAAAATATCCACTAGAGGGCGCTTGGGCATCAATATGCACTTACAGGAGTACTGTATTATCCACTTTGAAGAACACACAGAAAGAGTGGCATTCCTATAGGGGGGCAAAATGCTAAGTGTTGCAGGATCCTGAGCTGATGCGGCCCCTCCCCCTCACCTTTAGAGCCATTCGCACCTCATAGAGCTGGCTCTGAGGCTTTGCTCTCCAAGCCACAAATGGCTCCGGAGCGAGGGGGAGGGTCTGCCTTACACAGCAGTTCAGGCTCCTGCAAAACTTAGTATTTTGCCCCCTCCTAGGAACACCACTGCACAGGAGGAAACCAGATGACCCTGATGGATACTAATACTGGCATTTAAATAGCACTTTTTAAGCATTCTGAGCACTTCTCATACATCCTTCCAACAATGCTTTAAGGCAGGTCAGCTTTACTCTCCCCATATGGTAGCCACCTTTATTTACTGCCCGTGCCCCAAGGCTTCCAACAGCTGCCATATACACAGAAATTTATCAGGAGAAGCAGGTTCCCCACCACCACCACTTATTTCCATGTTAGGAAAACCGGAGAGGAAGGTTCTCCATAAAGTTCAAAGTCCTGTGCTTGGATGTATAATCAAGACAAAGTTGCAAGCAGATGTACATTCCAGCAGCAGACATGTGTGATTTTATTGTACATAAAACTATCTATCTGGTTCTATGATAGCCATGAAAGGCTTTCAAAGGGGTGCCCAATGGATCTTCACAATAACACATGCAAATAGTCTAGTGTCATAAACAGAAACAATGCAGATATTTCTAGAGTTGTGCTTGTCTGTTGCAGCAACTTCAACAGCGTTGATATATGGTGCTGCTTGGTGCTGGCGTCAGATCACTGATCCACTGATGACAGTATTGTATACATACCAATGATTTGCAGCCGTCATCTTTCCCAGCGCTGCCTAAAGATGAGATGCAGGTATCTTGCTGTCTTGTGTGCTCCCTGAGGCATCTGGTGGGCCAGGGTGAGATACAGGAAGCTGGACTAGATGGGCCCTTGGCCTGATCCAGTGGGGCTGTTCTTATGTTCTTAGGATAGCAAATTCTGTTTCATTTACCTCATATTTACCTCATAAGTTTACCTCAGAAATTTATCTCAGAATGGCAGATACAAGGGGGAGGCACTTTTCCAAGTGGTGTCCTCTTATATTTAGCAGGGGGAGAGCAATTGTCCCTTTTCACCCCAGCACAGTGTCTTTCTTGTGGCTGTTGCTGGTGGTGTTCTCCATTCTTCTAGATTGTGAGCCCTTTTGGGACAGGGAGCCATTTAACTTTAATGTTATTATTTGCCTGTAAACCGCTTTGTGAACTTTATGTTGAAAAGCGGTATATAAATACTAGTGATCGATTGATTGATTGATTGATTGATTGATTGATTGATGTTCTTATGTCAGGGACCTTCTGCATATGAAGCAGGGTCTCTGAGCTACCAGTCACTATCTCTCAGCCAACCTAACCTTGTTGTCATTGTTGTCTTGTTGTCCTACCTCACAGAGTTGTTGTGAAGAGAAAAGGAGGGAAAGAGCCATGTGCCTTGAGCTCCTTGGTGGAAGGGCAGTATATAAAATTTTGAAAAATAAAATAAAATACAGTTCTTCTCCAAAATCTAGTGGATTCTTGCAACACCTTAAGAGTAACTCATTTATGTATAACATAAGCTTTTGTGGACTGCAGATCACTTCATCAGATGCACAAAAGGTTAACTGAAAGAGAGAGAGAGAGAGAGAGAGAGAGAGAGACAGACAGACAGACAGACAGACAGACAGACAGACAAAAGTGTTAATATTGGGCATAGACAATGAAATGCAGGAACCAGGGGCATAGCTAATGAAAGTGTAGCCCAGTGCAGAGGGCAAAATGTTGCCCCAAAAGTGATCTCACAACAGGAAGGCCTAGGTGCCTTTAAAAGGGGATTGGACAGATTTCTGGAGGAAAAGTCCATCATGGGCTATAGGCCATGCTGGGTTGTGCAACCTCCTTACGTTATTTGTAGGCTACTTTAGACTGCCACGTGCAGGGGAGTGGCAGCAGGATGCAGGCATCTTGTTGTCTCGTGTCTCCCTTTGGCACTTGGCGGGCCACTGTGAGATATAGGAAGTTGGACTAGATGGGCCTTTGGCCTGATTCAGCAGGGCTCTTCTTATGTTCTTATGTTCTTAAGTGACATCACAGTTGTAATTTTGTTTTCTCTGATTTTTTGACCAGAACATTTGACAGAGTAAAGACATTACACTCTGGTTTGTGTCATTGCATTCTGCATTAAATTACCTTCCCAATGATATATAACATGATGGTATTATTCATATATAGCAAGGTTTTCACAATTTTGGCTATTAATGTCAAGCTCAGCTTCTTGCCCCCTTAAAACTTGTTGCCTGGTGCAATTGCACACCCCTGCACTTCTTAAGCTATGCCCCTGGCAGGAACTACAATCTCCATATGTAAACTTTGATGAGTACATTGGTGGTTTTCAACTTTAGTTTCTTTCAACGTGGTGTCAGATTAATTCAGCAGAATGTCCTGCCATGTAATGGTCTTTCATGGTTTTGACTTCCAGGCAGCAGCTTCTAATCAGCATCATTGCAGCAGAGGAATGGTGCTCAGCAGCTGAAACTCACCCTCATGGTGGTCAGCTTCATTTTATATTCCTCGTAAGAAGAGCCCTGCTGGATCAGGCCAAGGGCCCATCCAGTTCAGTTTCCTGTATCTCTCAGTGGCCAACCAGGTGCCTCTGAGAATACACAAGACAACTGGATATCTTGTTGCCATTCCCTTGCATTTGGCATTCTGAGGTAGCCTATTTCTAAAACCTGGAAGTTGTATACAGACATAATGTAACCTGTGATGAACTTTTCCTCCATAAATCTATTCAATATCCCTTTAAAGGCAAACTAGGTCAGATATCACCACCACATCTTGGGGCAAGGAGTTCCACAGGTTAATTACAGGCTAGGTAAAGAAGCATTTCCTTTGTCTGACTCTCCCACCAGTCAACTTTAGTGGGTGTCCTCGATTCTCAATTCCTTCTATCCAATGGGGGCCCACCTGGCCAGACTGACCCCTGAACCTGCAGCACTGGAACCAGTGGCGTTATTCACCCGGTACGCTGGGCGGGACTTATCTTTGAGCGGCAGTCCGCCGGCGGGCGGGAAAGCGGCGGAACGCGGCGTGACGCAACGGGCGGACTGCCGCTCAAAGGTAAGTCCCGCCCAGCATACCGGGTGAATAACGCCACTGACTGGAACTGTTCCCAGTTTATACCCACCTAGACTGTCAATGAACTCTCCTAACCTGGTGTCCTCTTAGGATAAGGGCCATTTTTTGGCAACTAAACTGCTTCCCTCTTGCTCTGGGTCAAGCTCAGTCATGATATAAGAGACGATCCGTCAGTTAAATCTTAATGCTATAATAACCGCAAGATGTGTGTATAGACCGAATTAAGGCAAAGCACCATACTGCCACATGGAGCTGTTTTGGAGGAGAAGAAATATTATACAGTACTTGCAAAGCCAAATCAACATTATTGAAGGTTTGTGGCAGCCTTATTTATCCCAAGTGTCAACTCTCCCTCTTTCAGGCCAAAATTAGTTTGCATACGATGCTTTTTCTTGACAGAACCTCTTAAAAATAAAACCTCTTTTAAAAAAAAAAAAAACCTGAATGGAATGTTCACCCAGGTAATTCTGATCAATGTTTCTTGAGGGGTGTGTGTGTGTGTGTGTGTGTGTGTGTGTGTGTTAAAGAAGGCTGTCTGGCTTTGAATTATGATATTAATAAATGCAATAAAATTGTAAACGGTGCAGTGCACACAGAAAAAGAACCACCATTCATCTGATATGGAGTGCGTTATGAATGATTTACTCAGCTCGAGCTGTCACCTGAACAAAGGAGGATGAAAGCCATCGTATCTTTCAAATTACGAAGACATGCAACCATAAAAAGATGCTCCTGCTGTAGATTATGTCTAGACACGTTATTGCTAGGAATTAAATGGAAGCATCTCAAAAGCGAAGGGATTTCACAATGACCTTATAATATGTACATTATAAAACAGTGTTTCCTATATGTACGATAGCTGTAGTAACATCCTTTCTTCTTGAATTAAATTTAAGATACGTGTCACGCTTACTGCAGAAAAGGTTTTTCGTCGAGTGCAACAGACTCAGAAATACACTTCCTCAGAGGAGCCTGCCACTGTGTCTGTGCATGAGTCATTACTCTGAGCAAGCTTCTTTATTTGGAAAGCAGCCATACCAGCTCATTCAGAGATGTGACACCACGTTCCGAAGGGAGGCAATTCTGCTGTGGCTGTGCATCAGCAGTAATTGAATGAGCCAATCCCACCTGAGGCAAAAACACATCAGAATAACATGTTCCCCCATAAAAGCTGATTGGGAGGAAACCACGCCAGAACAGTAAATCACACACAGAGTTGCAACAGGCAGACTCCTCTGTATGAAGCTGCTTGACATCTAAACAGTCCTTTAGTGAGAACAAATGAAATAATTCCTGGCACCCTCTCTGTTGTTTGTGACTTAGGGCACAATCCTAACCTGAAGTTCGGCTGGCACAGTAAGGCCAGCAAAGTTGGCCAGAACAAGGGACACCGTAAAGTATGTTTGGAGGACCACTCTCGGAGTCAGGGAGGCCAGCACACAGGCATGCACCATCCTCCCTGACTCCAAGAGTGGTCCAAATGCATTTTACGGTGGCCCTTGTGCCAGCCAAACTCTACTAGCTTAACTGCGCCGGCTTAACTCCAGGTTAGGATTGCGCACTCATAGCCAACATGATGAGCTGCAGTATAAAATAAAATGAATAGATGGGGCATGCAACACATACCCTACGTTTGGACTTCCTGAACACAGAAGCTGCCATATGCTTGCTGACTCTGACCATTGGTCTATCTAACCCAATATTGTTTACACTGAGTAGCAGCAGCCCTCCAGTGTTTCAGGCAAGGGTCTTTCCTAGCCCTACCTGGAGATCCAAAGAATTGAACCTGGGAACTTCGATGTGCATATTATGTGCTCTCTCACTAAGTTACAGCCCCATATGATGGCAAAATTCAATATTAAATTCATAACATGTGCACATACTGTATTTAAACAGGCTGCCCAGCTCAGAAGACATCAGACTCTTTGGAGAGCAGATAGTTGTAGGCATGTATTAATGTTGCGTTTTCTACTTTCAAACTCAAAAAAAGCACTCAAGTAGTAAATGCCATATTTAGACTATTTCCTGGGGATCAATAAACTCTGGGCGCATGAATAACAGCGGGAGGATGTCTCTCGTAGCCTCCTCGTTTCGTGAACGGTTGATTAAGCAATAAAATCTGGTTATCCCTGTGCCAGTGCAATTAAATGCAACACTTTGCCTTGTGCAGCTACAGTAGGCTGAAAACGACTGCAAGAGAGATTAAACGATTTATCAAGTTCTGCAAGGGAGTGCGCCATTCTGCTCGCTGGGCTGAGAACCTCTTCCGAAAGTCGGAATGGAATGAGTTCTGTGACAGACCGAAGAATGTATGGCATAGCGTGGGAGGAAATGGGGTCAGCTCAACAAAGCCTTAGGCAAGGCACTGTGAAATGGTGTTTATTTTGTCATGTATTTTAACCCCAACTTTGCTCTAAAGACCTCAGTGCAGCACCTAGAGGGACAACCAGTGATGTCATGCAGGGGGAACGCGGGGGAACTCAGTCCCACTAGTTAAAATTAGGGCTGACTCCGCCCACTTCACTCTCCTTCCTCCCCCTCCCAATTCCTCTGCAAAGAGCTTTTCTTCTTGGTTGGCCGGCACTCAGAGGGTTAAAGGGAGCAACTCAGGATTCCTAGGGGGGCAAAGGCAGTGATGTCATTCAGGGGGAACGGACCAGAACGGGCGTTCCGGATCCTAATGGGCTCCGTGGCTGGTTCCGGGTTCCCGACAAGTGCCAATCAAAAGTGAGTTCCTGTTCCTAAATCATTTGAATGACACCACTGGTCCAATGGCACTGCGCTCTCACTAGTGCCAACGCAGGGGCACATTGTGTTGGCCAAACGTCCTTTATAGGATTGTACCCTCAGTGTACTTTCTTACTTTTGAAAGACCTTGCGGACTGGGGCATCTGGAAGCTGGCAAATCCAGTCAGGAGGCAGAGAAGGGTTAATGTTTTGCATTGAGCTGGAGGGGGAGGGAGGCAGGAGCAGCTTCTCTTGTCATCTCTGAAGGAATGGATGATCATTGGACAAAGGAGGGCAGAAGGGGAATCCCAAGGGGTTCTTGCCTTAGGATTGGATGGAGTCAGAGAAGCCCAGATAAGCTACCATTCTCAGGGCGCAATCCTATGCAGCGCCGGAATGGCAAGGCTGACTTGGCAACACCATATCCAATGCTGCACAGGAGAGGCTGGAGCCTCCCCCCTGACAAGGGAGCGTTCGCTCCCTTACTGTAGGGGAGGCTCAAGCCTCCTCTATGTGCTCCTCGGATCTGCGCCCACTAAAGAGCGGGCTCAGATCTGAGGAGACCACGCGGCCTGAATCAGGGCCTCGCGGTCTTGCGGACAGGATTAGGATGTGGCCATATGGACACCTCCCAAGGCCACCCATCCCACCCCCGCCTCCCAGCCTCCCATCAATCCTCACACCGTATCGGCATGGAGCCTCCCTCACAAGGACCAGCTTCAGTCCGTGCAAGAGAGGCTCCCCGTCTGCGCTCTCAAGCCGATGCTACTCGTAGGGTCAGCTTGAGCGCTTTAGTGCCAATGCGGGGGTGCTGCTCGATGCTCCCGCATCAGCGCTAATGCCGTAGCGTCAATGCAACAACGTTGTGTTGACGTTATGGCAACGCTAGGATTGCGCTGCCCCGGTTCTTCGCAGTTGTTGTTGTTGTTCAGTTGCTAAGTCGTGTCCGACTCTTCGCGACCCCATGGACCACAGCACGCCAGGCCTCCCTGTCCTCCACCAGCCTCCCGAGTTCTCCCAATTTCATATTCATTGCCTCGGTGACACTATCCAACCATCTCATCCTCTGTCGCCCCCTTCTCCTTTTGCCCTCAATCCTTCCCAGCATGAGGGTCCTTTCCAAAGAGTCCTCTCTTCTCATCAGGTGGCCAAAGTACTGGAGCCTCAGCCTCAGCATTTGTCCTTCCAGGGAGCAACCAGGCTTGACTTCCTGGAGAATTGACCGATTGGATCTCTTTGCAGTC
>JAJKFI010000025.1:4658192-4707842 GCA_029204185.1 Lerista edwardsae | reverse complement strand
GAGTGGTTGCCATGATCTTAGTCTTTTTAATGTTGAGCTTCAAACCACTATAGGCCTGTAAAATGGATATATCAATTATGATCTCTGCTTTTCTGGCAACCAATAAGAAAGCAGAAAATTAGGCATGTGCCTTTCTTTTCTCCTGGACAAATTGGCAACCCTTTCCAACACCCTGTTTTTTTTATCATAAATTACAGGATTATCTGCTGGAAATTATATTAGCCTGAAAGTGAAAAAGGAGGGCTTTCCTGGGTTATCTTTCAACAAGCACATCTAAATATCTTTCATTTTTAATTAAGATGCTTTAAAAACTATATCAAGCCGTGAAGAAGAAAAATGGACATCGGAACAACTAACTCAGGCGAGTGTTTCTCCCAGGCATTATCTCCATTGACACTGTCCAAGTGACAAGCGCTATCCCCCAGTTTTTCACCTTCAACGAATCCTGGCTCTGAGGAGGTATTGTGAGATTCTGCCCAAGGGCTGGGCCCAAATCATTACTGCCAGCACAACATTTAGCCTCTCACTCAACTGTCCTTCAGATATTGAGAGTTCTCTGCAGCCTACTGATTTTATTGCCTTGAAGAAGACGATCGACGGGCCAATGTCATTTGGCTTGCAACAGACATTTTTCCCACAGCATTGGCAGCTCCCTGCTTATGGCAAACCATCCTCACAGGGTAGAATGAATCTTTTAATGTTTTCACAGGCCAATCTTATTGTCTTGTGTGCTCCCTGAGGCATCTGGTGGGTCACTGTGAGATACAATAGCCGGACTAGATGGGCCTTTGGCCTGATCCAACGGGGCTTATGTTCTTAGGATAGCAAATTCTGTTTTAATTTACCTCATTTTTACCTCAGAATTTTACCTCAGAATGCCAGATACAAGGAAGTGGCAACAGGATGCAGGCATCTTGTTTTCTTGTGTGCTCCCTGCGACATCTGGTGGGTCACTGTGAGATATAGTAGCCGGACTAGATGGGCCTTTGGCCTGACCCAGTGAGGCTCCTCTTATGTTCTTATGTGCTTGGGATAGCAAATTCTGTTTTATTTACCTCATCTTTACCTCAGAATGCCAGATACAAGGGAGTGGCAACATGATCCAGGTATATTGTCTTTTGTGCTCCCTGAGGCATCTGGTGGGCCACTGTAAGATACAGGAAGCTGGATGAGATGGGCGTTTATATTAGCCTGATCCAGCCAGGCTCCTCTTATGTTTTTAGTGAGCATAAGGGGGCAGGGGTGAGTGGAACAGGAGAGGGCTGGGGGCATGTTGTTGCTTTTGTTGGTGTTCCACCCCCCCAAGCAATTGACTTGCACTGGATGCTATCCCCTGAGGTACCAGCCAAACACACTGCCTTTTTCTCCTCAGACTTGTGCTTTGGATACCTATTGCTGGCTTACATGGGAGTAAGGGGATTTTTTTCTTTCCCTTCCCAAACTTCCTGATCACAGAGCCCAGAATGGCTCAGATGGTGATTGGGAGGGGCCCCTTGCATGGCGCATTGTGGCACCTGCAGCATTTACTGTTCCACCTGCTCTGGCAGTTACTGTGAAGTACTGCCTCCCTCAGTATGAAAGTGTTCATCCTCTGGCCTGAGATTGTCAGAGAGGGCACTTTTACATCCTTCGCTACCAACAGAAGTGCATCTGGCAAAAGCATGGGATCTACCTTCTCAGTGATGGAAAATTGTGGAACTCCCTTCACAAGGAGGTCAATGCCTCAGCAAAGTTTGGCGGGCACAAGGGACACCGTAAAGTATGTTTAGACCACTCTCATAAGAACATAACATAAGAAGAGCCCTGCTGGATCAGGCCAAAGGCCCATCTAGTCCAGCTTCCTGTATCTCACAGCGGCCCACCAGGTGCCCCAGTAGGCATGAGACAACAAGATGCTTGCATTCTGTTGCCACTCCCTTGCACCCGGTACCAGTAGCCCACCACCTTTGTAAGGAGGTTGCACAATCCATCATTGCCTATAGCCCACGATGGACCTTTCCTCCAGAAATCCATCCAATCCCCTCTTAAAGGCATCAAGACCAGATGCCATCACCACCTCCTGTGGCAAAGAGTTCCACAGATTGACCACCCGCTGAGTAAAAAAGTACTTCCTTTTATCTGTTTTAACTCTCCCAACCCTCAGTTTTAGCGGATGTCCCCTGGTTCTGGTGTTTTGAGAGAGGGAAAAGAACATCCCTTTATCGACTCTATCCCTTCCATGCATAATTTTGTATGTCTCAATCATGTCCCCCCTCAGGCGCCTCTTTTCTAGGCTGAAGAGCCCCAAACGCTGCAGTCTTTCTCCATAAGGGAGGTGCCCCAGCCCCGTAATCATTTTTGTCGCTCTCTTCTGCACCTTTTCCAGCTCCACTATGTCCTTTTTGAGATGCGGCGACCAGAACTGGACACAATATTCCAGGTGCAGCCTTATCATTGATTTGTACAATGGCATGATAATATTGGCTGTTTTATTCTCAACCCCTTTTTTAATGACCCCAAGCATGGAATTGGCCTTCTTAATTGCTGCCGCACACTGGGTCGACACCTTCATTGAATTGTCCACCAGCACCCCAAGATCTCTCTCCTGAGCTGTCACAGACAGCTCAGAACCCATTAGCCTATAGGTGAAGTTTTGCTTTTTTGTCTCGGAGTCAGAGATGCCAGCAAACAGACATGTCCCATCCTCCCTGACTCCGAAAGTGGTCCAAACACACTTTACGCTGGCCCTTGTGCCAGCCAAACTTTCCGGCCTAACTGTGCCAGCCTAACTCCAGGTTAGGATTGCACTCTCACTGTTTCAATGTGGAACAGGCTGAAAACTTCCTTTGTTTTCTTTGGACTTCCCCAGTCAATTTATAGTTATCTGATTGTTTTGGCTGAATTTGTTACTGCTGCTCATTTCATTTTAATGTTTTGATATATATTTTTTATTGGCTTTGGTTTTAATTGTGTGTTGTCTTTAATTGTAAGCCAGCTTGAATGCCTCCCTGATGGGAGGGGAAATTATGGGACAGAAATCTTTTAATAGGTAATAAGTACATCCAAGGGAGCAGGAGACAGTTGGACAGCGGACAAGTGAAGTTGGAGAAGTGAAGGTCTGGCGGAAGGATGTATGGGGAGATCACTGCAGAGAGATGACAGGTGGCAAAGCTATGGCAGATTTTGAAGGCAAGGATGAGAACCTTGCACAGAACTCATGTTTCTGCCATTGACAGGGAGACGATGAGCCTTTCTTATGAGCTGGAAACATATGTTTTGGTAATAAAACAAACCTGATTTCTAACTGAGCCAATGCTTATAGGTCTGTCTCTTGAAAGGGAAGACATGAAATGTACCACCTTTTCATTTTTTTGTCATGTAAACCTCTTCTTTGACTGAAAAGTAGAACTGTATACAGTATAACTATTAAAAGTGGTAATTATTATAAGTGGTAATAATATCACCCCCAGGGTGACCAAATGTCCTCTTTTTCCAGGACATGCCCTCCATTTCAGCCTTCTGTCCTGGATAAATTTGAAGACGTCCTACATTTCAAGACAGACCGGGAGTGCTAGTGTCAAGAGGGGCTGCCCTGCATCACTTGCTTGTATGTTTGTCCTGTGTTCCTTCAATCGTTAGGCAGCATTAAAAGAGGACAAGACACCCCGAAACCAGCAGCGTCATTCAGCCAGAACGCTGGGCGGGAGGAACGGGTGAGCGGCAGCCCGCCCGTTGCGTACCGCTCCGTTTCCCCATCTTCCCCGCCCCCGGGGTGGGGAAGACGGCAAAACAGAGCAATACACCCCTCCCCCACACAATTCCACCCTCCCCATGCCCTCCTCCACACCCCAAAAGAGCTCCTTACCGGCAGCATTGAGACTTATCACTGGCCAGCTCCACACTGGGTTCTCCTGGTACTGATGCCTGGTCCCAGCCCAACGGCATCAGTAAGCCCTTACCACCGGCCCTAGACGTGCCTTACGGCACTTTTGTGACACTGGCACCGGCGGTGATGGCTGGGCAGCATCAGATCCAGCCCACAGTTATTAGCTAAAATAACATCATAGTATTCCTTTCAATAGCAGTTCAAGGCACAGCTGTTTGGATGCCCAACTTGACTGCCCAGATTACCCTTGACAGCCTTAACCGCAGCCTTCAATACTTTTCTTCAATAAACATTGGGGTGAGTGAACAGAACAAAGGTAAAAATTCTTAATAGAAGGCAATGCAGGAGAGACCACTGAGAGTTCAGTTCCTGTGTTGCACACAGTTCCTTGGAGCTTGTGCTTGTGGAATGCAGGCTGAATTTCCTAGCTAGCAAAATAAGCACTTCAGCAAAAATGTGGATCGTAAGGCCTATTCCGAGTTCAGAATTTGGTTTCCTTCATTTTTTGGCACAGGGAAATGAATCGCCCTACTTATGCAAGGCAGACGACAGGCCAAATCAAACTGTGTAATCCTTGAAAACTGAAATAATAAAACTCCCTGCCAGGACTGCCAGATGGCTCTTCGAACAGCTCCCTTGCCAGGTGAGTCTTTATTCAGACCTCTGTACCAATCCAGTTCCTTTTCACTGCTAGCACTTGCACAACTTGCTGCCTCCGATGGCACAATAATCGGAGGCAATTAGTATCCATCAGGTAACGGAAGTGATAATGGCTAGCAAGGCAGGAAAAAGAATGCATATCACACAACGAGAAAGCTTGTTGAGGCATAGAGAACCAGCCCTTCCAGGAGGAGATTCCTGTTCTGATTCTCTCTGATTCTCACTTCCAGCCATTACATCACTTCCAGGTTAATGACATCACTTCAGACATCACTTCTGTCACTTCTTGTGACAGATTGGGTCCTGGTGCTAAAACGTTTGAGAACCACTGTTTTAGATGAAGGTGCTTCATATTTGCAGTTCCCAGGCAACTATATTTGGAGCTCTCTTGGGCTCCTTGAGGCTGCTTCTTCTCTAACAGATGGGTGAGGCCAGGCTGGTCTTCTCCTTGCTGAACTATCATTCTCTGGCACAAGGAGGATAACCTCCCAGGGTCCTGTAAACATCACTACACAAGGTACCTTACATCAGTGCTATTTGCAGGGCTGGCAAACACAAAAGGCCCTTACTGTAGGGGAAGCTGCAGCCTCCCCTATGTGCTCCTCAGATCTATGCCTGCTAAAGATGGGCGCAGATCCGAGGAGACCGCGTGGCCCGAATTGGGGCCTCGCGGATGGGGTTAGGATGTGGACGTATGGTCAACTCCCAAGCCCGCCCACGTCCCGCCCAAGTTCCGCCACCTGCCTCCCTCCCTCCCACCAATCCCTGTCCCAATATGGGATGGAGCCTCCCTTGTGCCAACCAGCTTCAGTTGGCGCAAGGGAGGCTCTCCATCAGCGCTCTGAAGCCAACACTACTCGTAGCGTCGGCTTCAGAGCTAGAGCACTGACACAGGGATGCTGATCACCGGCACTCTGCCCCTTGTGTCAATGCTAAGATGTAGCATCAACGCAAGGGGAGGGATAGAATTGTGCTGTAAAAGTTGTCCCAAGCGAATCATTCATTCATTCATTTTTATAGGACCAGAGGCATAGTTAAAGAAGTGCAGGGGGGTGCAATTGCACTGGGCAACAACATTTAGGGGGGCAACAAGTTATGCTTGACACTAGTGGCCAAATTGTGAAAACCTCATCAAGTGCTATATAACATGAAAGTATTATTCATACAGTACATTATGAATAATACTTTCATGTTATATAGCACTTGATGAGGAATTTAATGCAGAATGCAATGAAACAAACCAGAGTGCAATATCTTCATTCTGTCAAACGTTATGGCAAAAGAAAAAAGAAAATGAAAATAGAACTGCGATGTCACTTCCTGCTGTGATGTCACTCCTGGGCCATCATTTTGCCCTCTGCACTGGGCTATACTTTCATTAGCTACACCAGTATTTAGGACCATCAAGGTGTGTGGTGCTTTCAACGATAACAGCAATAAGCCAGCCAGATCCCTGCCCCAAGGAGCTTACTTTCTACAGCAACGGAAGGAAGGGAGGGGTAAACCAAAGAATGCATATGTATTTATCTCAGTCACACAAATTTTGGCGTCGCTTCATAAGGGAGGAGGTAGTCAAAATGTTTGTGCCAAAAACCTTTCTCCTCAAGGGTTGGTTCTGAGGAAGAATCTGAAGGGAGAGAGAGAGAGAGAGAGAGAGAGAGAGAGAGAGAGAGAGAGAGAGAATCTCAGGTAAGCATTCTGAGAAGGATTCAAAAATGGAATTCAAAAATGGAATGCATTCAAAAATTGGCAGTTTCACATTCTAGGGGAGACCCACTGAAACTCATACAAACCTGCCTTCTACTGCCTGACCACTGGTCCTTTGACTGAGTAGTCCTACTGATAGCAACTTCCCCAAGATACCAGGCAGTGGTGCATTAAGTACTGCAGTTGCTGCAATGCAATGGTGTTCTCCAAAGGAGGGAAACACTAAGTCCTGCAGGAGCCTGAGCTCCTGTGTAATGTGGCCCTCCCCCTCACCTTGAGAGTATTCCTGGCTTGGAGGCTTCGCTCTCAGAGCTTTGGATGTCTCTGAAGGCGAGTGGCAGCCCAATCCTATGCATGATTACTCAGAAGTAAGTCCCGTGATAGCCAATGGGACTTACTCCCAGGTAAGTGTGAATAGGATTGCAGCCTGGGAGGGGTTGCTTTACAAAGGAGCTCAGGGACCTGCAATACTTACTATTGCCCCCCCCCAGGAATGCCATTGGTGCAATGCGCCATGCAAGCAGCCCCTCCTACTGGCTGGTAGATCCAGTCCAGACAGTGATGGCAATACGCAGATTCACGCTCTATGCTCCTGCGCATTGCCGTCGCTACCTGATATGGAGGGGGCATTTAAATGGTACATTGCGGGGCCTGCAGAACTTCCTGTGCCACACCCCCTGCAGCTACGCCACTGGTACCAGCCTTTCGAAGTCTTGCTCCTTGAGATCTTTTCAGTGCAATCCTAGACATGTCAACTCAGAAGCAAGTCCCATTGTGTTCAGCGGGGCTCACTCCCTGGCAAGTTAAACTAGACTTGAGCTACAAATGCAACTACAGCCTGTCCCAAACCTCATAAAAACCTGGCAACGGTTCTGCTGAGGTTCATCCCAAGTCAACTTCCCTGCCTCCCTGCCAACCTGGCAGTTCGAAAGCACGTAAAAATGCGAGTAGATAAATAGGGACCACTTTGGTGGGAAGGTAACGGCGTTCCGTGCGCTACGGCATACAGTCATGCCAGCCACATGACCACGGAAGCTTGTCCTCGGACAAACGCCGGCTCTTCGGCTTAGAAATGGAAATGAGCACCGCCCCCTACTTTCAATCACGACTAGACCATTCAGTTGTGGCGAAAACTTTACCTTTACCTTTTTTTGGGTAGATGCAGCCCATTCCTAGCATGGGCCTGTGAGACTGGCCAGCAAAAGGGAGTTGGATGGATTAATCCTGCTAGAAGAGCTGCTCCCCCTCACCACATCCTTTTTCATTTGGTTTGGAGACCTTCCCGAGGACTGTCAAACAATTTCCTCCTCTCCGCCGGCCTCAGCATCATTTCGTAGCCAGAACGCCACTTGCCATTCACTGCAATGCCTAACGTGACCATCAGGCAGCCTCCGTCCATTGTCTTGCAATCGCTTCCCCTTGGCTCTGACAAAAGCATTAATGAAAGGGTGTCAAGCGTGGAGGCGCCCAGCATCAAAGCGATCAGCCAAACCAAGTAGAAAAGACACAGACCGCCTGCAGCCTAATAAATGGTACCCTTTCCACATCCTGACTCATCCCCTTGATATGCTGGTCTGTAATGAAAACTGATACTGCCCTGCCTATCACACTACATGTCTGAAATGCTGTAAATAATGAATAGTAATAGCTCTCGATTCCCATCTTGTCCAGATTTCTCTGGAGCCAGCAGCATTTCAGCCAAGGATGTGAAAGTAGTTACATCCAACAGGTGAGTAAAGCAAATCTGCATAGCTTGCGACCCAGCAAGCTGGCGTTTGTCCGAGAACAAGCTTCCATGGTCATGTGGCCAGCATGACTATACGCCAAGGTGCATGGAACGTCATTACCGAAGTGGTACCTATTTATCTATTCACATTTTTACGTGCTTTCGAACTGCCAGGTTGGCAGGGAGGCAGGGAAGTTGACTTGGGATGAACCTTAGCAGAACTGTTGCCAGGTTTTTATGAGGTTTGGGACAGGCTGTAGTTGCATTTGTAGCTCAAGTCTAGTTTAACTTGCCAGGGAGTGAGCCCCGCTGAACACAATGGGACTTGCTTCTGAGTTGACACGTGCAGAAAGTGACTACTCAGGGGCACTAGCTACTTGAAAGCAATTCAACTCCTTAGTAACGACTACGTAAGAATTAGTAGCTTGAACTACTAGTTAACTACATGTTAATAATAGTAATTGGAAGGAACTGCTTCTGTAATTTTGTTCTTTGAAGTAATTGAGTATTTTCCACTATTTTAAATAACTACTCCACCCAGTAGATTCAACATTTAAAAAATGTTGAACGTGTACAATAAAGCTCTTGATTAGAGGGTAGGGGCTACAGATGTTTACTCACCTTCCAGGCCATTCTGTTCAATCGGAGCTTTAAAAACAAACAAACATTATATAAAGTTAATTCCTAAAGTATGGAAAGGAATTATTACAGGTGTGCCCCAGTAATTTGGTTTCAGTTATCCACAGATACTATGGACACTGGGGCATCTTTTAAAAAGATAAAGGTAAAGGTAAAAGGTTTCCCCACGACCGAATGGTCTAGTCGTGACCGACTGTAGGGGGCGGTGTTCTAAGCCTGTAGAGCCAGCATTTGTCCGAGGACAAGCTTCCGTGGTCATGTGGCCGGCATGACTCTACGCTGTAGCACACGGAACGCCATCACCTTCCCACCGAAGTGGTGCCTATTTATCTACTTGCATTTAGGTGCTTTTGAACTGCTAGGTTGGCAGAAGCTGGGGCAAGCAACGGGAGCTCACTCCATTGCGTGGTCTCGAACTGCCAACCTTCCTGTCAGAAAGCCCAGCAGCAGTGGTCTAATCAACAAAAAACCCGCTGCTGCTGGGCTTTCCGACCGGAAGGTTGGCAGTTCAAGACTGCGTAACAGAGTGAGCTCCCGTGGCTTGTCCCAGCTCCTGCCAACATAGCACTTCGGTGGGGAGGTGACGGCGTTCCGTGCGCTACAGCGTAGAGTCATGCCGGCCACATGACCACGGAAGCTTGTCCTCAGACAAACGCCGGCTCTACAGGCTTTGAAATGGAGATGAGCACTGCCCCCTACAGTTGGTCACGACTAGACCATTCGGTCGTGGGGAAACCTTTACCTTTTTAACTTCAAGTTAAGATTATTCCCTAAATCAAGCTGTTTTTAAAGTCACAGCTACCAGGGCCTTTAGAAAAGTTGGTAACCTTATATCCAAGTGTTTTAGTGAAGTGGTTATTTTATTTGGGTGAGAACATCTGGATTCCAAATATATGGACAACCTTCTATCCCCAAAATACTGTCTGAAATAAAAACTCAGAACAAAATAGTTTTTTCCCCCAATTACAGACACCCTCCACATACTATAAGGTTGCTATGGCAACATTCCCACAAAAAATGCTATGTACAAGGAGGCAAAAAAATAAGGAACAGCAGGATAAATCATTTGAATCTAATAGCGTTTTGAAAGTAATATAAAGCATATTGTAGAGACCAGTAAAGGCTTTCTGTTTATACAAGTTCACTTAGCACATATTAATTTATGTGGTTGGATGTCACAAGGAAAATTGTGTGTCACAACATTAAGAAAAGTAAGAATTAAGTACGTTCAATATTTAGAGGATTGTTGAAGTGAAAATATTATTATCAGTGCACATTTCAAGAACCAGAAATACAAAGTGCCTGATGGTGCCACGTAGAAGGGTGTGGAAGTACTAGAGTACCACAGTTCTCAGGGGTTGATCAAGGCAGCAGGGGCCATTTTGACAGGCCAGCATCAGATTCGGAGCACAATCCTATACCCAGTGATATCATGCAGGGGGTACGCGGGGGTACGCGAGTACTGGTTTCTAGGATTACGGCTGGCCCCGCCCATTCGCCCGCCCACTCGTTGACTCCGCCCCCTGCAACATTTGAATTTCCTGCAAGTTTGAGTTGCCTGCACGTTCTCAGAGCCAGGCAGGTAGGCAGGCAGCGAGCGGAGCCTTGCCTTGCCTTGCCACTGAAAAATGAGCTGCTCTGGGGTTTTGGAACTGTTGGGTCACTTTAACATGATGCCAGGCCTCCTTAACATGTTCTGGGGGTGCTGTGGAATACTGTTGCAACTGTTGGGTCAGTTTAAAATTGTCTGAGGCCTCAAAAAGGGCTTTTTTCATGTCCCTTCCTGCCACGACATCACTTCCGGCTTATGACGTCACTTCTGGTGGGCGGGTCCTGACACGTGCCAATCAAAAGTGAGTACCTGTTCTTAAATCATTTAGATGACACCACTGCCTATACCCCCGTTGCGCAGGCGCTAAGCTCTTGCGCAGGCTGAACACTGTCGCAAACGTGCCGTCAAGCACATCAGCATCGGCGGTACGGCGCTGGACCGGCGTAAGCAGCAGCACCAACACTTGGCTGCCGCCATGACCACCGACAGCGCCAACCTTGTGCTGGTCGAGCGTTGACAGCACGCATTTGGTGCTGGGCTTTGCCGAGGGCGTTCTAGAGGTGCACCAGGGGCGTAACTGGGTGGTGTAATGGGCGGAGATGGGGGTTGTGACGCAGAACGGCAATAGTGCCAAATCCTAAACCCTGTCCCCAACCTCGGCGGCCTTGATTCGGGCTGCTCCTGCGCATGTGCACTTGCGCCTGGACAACAGTAAGCACAGATCCAAGCAGGCCCATAGGGCTGGCTGGGGCTTACCCGGGTGCAAGGGGAAAACATTCCCTTGCCCTGCACTGAGCTGCTCCTGCCTTATGCTGGGCTTAGGATATGGCCCTGTCTTGTTGGCCTTACTTAGGATTGCACTGCCCGTGTGTGGGGATGAGGGTGATTCTGACCCTGATAATTCCTCTGTCTTTTGATGAATTACAGGACTGAGTTTCCAAAACCAGAAGACATATTGCATATATACACCTGTGGTGCTAAGAATTCGTGTCTGTTTTCCCAGACCTTTTAAAATATCAGTTGAATCCCTTTTAGTCTGCCTGTTCTTATCCTTATCCCTGGCCATCTGTTGTAATGTTTTATGGTTTTATTGATTGAATTTGCTGTCCTGTGAACATGCACTGAAGGGCAGGGTGTAAATCTTATAGGCAAACAAAAGTCTTCTGGACTTGGTCCTGCATCAGATAAACTAGACATAGGAGCAAGATCAGATGAATGAGATGTACTTAAAAATATATTCTCTATTGTTACCTATAGGTTAGCTCTACAGTTTACCCTTGCGGGATGGCAGGGATCCTGCAGCCATCTCACCCTTTCGGGCACCAACCCAAGAGACGTACAGGGAGTTCATGTGATTGCCTCCACTTGAGGTGCCTGGGGGGGGGGGCATGATTGAGACACAATGGACTTTTCCACGATTGAGACACGATGGACTTTTCCTCTGGAAATCTGTCCAATTCCCCTTTAAAGGCACCTAGGCCAGATGCTATCACCACCTCCTGTGGCAAGGAGTTCCACAGATTAATTACGCACTGGGCAAGAAAGTATGACAAGCCACCACCCAAAACAGGGTCTTTGTTTTATTTTGCAATGTTTGGGTGTTCTTTTTAGGCAGGCCACTACTGTGCCCCCTCCTCCCTTAAAAAAAAATTTTTTTTATGAGTAGAGCTTTGAGAAACAATTCCTTGTCAATTGCATGGAGAGCTATAAACAATCCCAGGACTGGAGTATCCGGGGACAATAGGTGTCAGATCTTGCCCACTCAAACCATTGCCCCCAGGGCCCATGAGGAGGGGTGGTGGTGCAGGGAACAAATTGTACCTGGCCCAGAGTCAAAAGGGGGGGGGCAGGGAGCCCAAGAATGTCCTGGAAACGTCCTGGAGAATGTCCTGGAGCCCAAGAATGGAGAAACGTCCTGGAGAATGTCCAAGAATGTCCTGGAGCCCAAGAATGTCATTTTTCAATCTCAAACCAGGGCCCATGTGGTCTGGGGTGCAGGGTGTACATTTTACCTGGGTCCTGGGTCAAAAACGAGGCGCAAAAAAGGAGGGGCGCAAGAAATTTCCTGGGCTCTCAGAAAATGTTTGCATATATTGTGTGAATGAAGACTAGCACTCACATGCTGTGTAAGCCTACATAGTTTTGCATAGAAATAATGATGCAATGATCGCATGAAATTATGATCCAACCGAGAAGGGAGGGGGGGGCAAAAGAAACTTTGTATCCCCTGATAAAACTCTTCTCAGAGGCCCTGGTTGCCCCGCTCCGTCCCTCCCTTCGCACAAGTCCTTTCCTCCCGCCTTTCCCAAGAGAAGGAACTACACTTCCCAGGAGCGCTGAGCGCGTCCTTTCTTTTTAAAGTCTATGCACGTGGCTCGCTGGGAGGAGCTGGGCACGTCACATTCCTGCATTCTCTGTGGCTGTGTCAGAGCCCGGTTCTCTCCCTGAACTGTGCCGTGGGGCAATCTGGAAAATAGAGATTTCGTCGTCTTCTTCCGAAAGCCCTTCCTCTCCTCTCCAACGGGGACTCATGAACCTCCCAGCGGGAATCTGACCCCGGATCCCCTTCCCTCCTCCTAGGAACCAGCCACCCTCTGCTCCCGCTGAATCGCCAGCAAGGTAATCGTAGCTGGAGCTGCTGTGTTGGGAAGCGGGCGGGCGGCGGGGGGAGCATCCGCTGCGTCCGTGCTGGGTGTCGATCGCCTCGCGAAGAAGTCGGATGCGCGCCCTCCAGCCGGGGAGTTGTCCTCGGGCTTGGCGGAGAGGCTGGTGGCTCTCCCCAATTGCCTTCGGCTCGTGCGCATTTGCCTGCCAGGACCAAACTGTGTCTGCCTTTCGACAGCCGAATCTCTGGGTCGCGATCGTGGACGGCTCTGTGGGGCAGGGCTCGCTCGTGGTCTCCTATCCCCCTCGCCCCTGTTGTTGTGGCTGCAGCTCGCCCTCCTCACTCCGGCGTAGCAAGGCGGGGTGGTGCGTGCGGCGCTTCCCTTTGTTTTGCAGCCGCGGCGCTCGGCGGCTCTTCGGGGGGCGACGAACTTGCAAGGGCGGGCTGCGGGTGGCGATGTGACGGCTGCGAAGCGGAGGTCGGATTTGTAAAGACATCAACGCGCAGCTGGGGAGGGCTCTTGATCCCGGCTTCCCTTTCCACACACCCCCGGCTTCTCTCTAGGCCACAACGCCGTTTATTTTGCTTTCATTTTTTATCCCTCCCATGTGATCCTCGCGCCCCCCTCCGTGCGTGGAGATGTGCGCGTTGATTGCATGTTGTCTAGACGCAAGTCCTTGTCTTTCTCCACCCCCCCATCATCCCCCCCCCGTACTCTTTCGCCCAATGCGGTTTATGGCAGGGAAAGTCCGTGGTGATTTGCGAGCTGGGCCTGCCTTGGTGGCGTTTTTCTCTCCACTGTAAAACAAGAAAAGAAACCCGCATCATTCCGATGTCATCTCTCTCTCTCACTCACTCACACACACTCACACACACACACACACACACACACACACACGTTCTCTTCTTGCCAGTGTTTGGGTGGAGAGAGAGGAAGGAGGCGGCTCTCGGTTGTAATTTTCTCACGCCGAACTGAACTGATTCAGACATTGTACAACAAGAGATCCTTGAACGAGGATGTGAAAGAGCAGAGCGGGTGTGTGATTTGCTTGATGGCCCATTATGCAATTGCACGCTTTTAGCGGGGATGATGCTGCGGCTGCCCAGGATTTCCTGTGCAAGTCCTCCAGAATCCTGTGTGCCTGAAAGCGTCTTCCAGCTTCCCCTCGATTCCATCGATGATGCATCTTGAGGTCATCTCCCTCCCCCGCCATCCCTCTCGTGGTCATATAGGATTAATTATCCAGAGGCTATTGTAATCCTTTTAGCTTTCCCAATGGCCCTGGCTGCTTTTGCACAGATTTTGCTTTCTGGTTCTGCCCATTTCAATGGTTCTGTCGTGTTGGGGCTGTCGTGAGATGGGTGCATTTCGCCAAATACGAATTTTTCAGATTGCATTGCTGAAATGAAGGCTAGCTACTTGGGGCAAGGCACAAGGACACATAATGTACATATAGCTGGACAGCCCTGCAATGCATTTATATATGCATGTCTTTTGGAGCTATTAATTTGCAGGTTATCTGGGTTTACATTTTGGAGTTTTTCAGATTATCCAAGAGGTTTACAGGGCAGTACAGTGTGCCAGTGCAGGTATGCACAGCATATACTAACCAGGCTCTTATACGTTGACAGCTAAATGTGATTTGGTGAAAGTCCAACCTGATGAAAAAATAAATAAATCTGGCAAATTCAGTAGAATATTTAGTTAAGGAAGAAAAAAGGAATATTAGCTTTGGAGCGTATTATTGATGCCATTACTCTCATTTTGTGTTGATTCTCAATTCAGTTAGATTATTCCTATCCTCAAATCCCTGATACTGCTTGTTGCAAACGGGATGAATGGGGGGGGGGGAGATAAAACAAAAACACCACCCTCCCAAGCACTCATTCCCTGGTACTAGTATATAACAGTCGGTGCTGCCCTTTTGTAGCTGATAGACAGAAAAATGTATCCTGTGCCTATTGGAAAAAATAAGTTCCATTGACTTTAGTGGCCCTTACTCCCAAGTCGGTGTGCATAAGATTGCAGCCTTAAGCTACCCCATCTTCTCTGCAAGGCTCATGGAGAGCCATCCTAGGAGGTTGGATCAGCTTTCAGATGGATTTGGGTGCGGCCCCTGTTCTGGCTGTGATCCTTGAAGTTTTTTATTACCTATTCTTCAATTTTCCACCAGCACGCAGCGATGTTTGATCTTTCCTGTCATCCGTAGTCACAGGAAGAATGAAAGCTTCCAAAGGCCGGGAACGGGGGGGGGGGGGCGAGGGAACTGCCTGTCCCAGACCTCTGCCACGTAAGAGTTTTCTGCACATGGGTTGACGGTGGGAGCTGCTGCTGCAGTATTCAGGGGAGAACAGATTGCAGAGAGAAGCAGTGATAGATCAGCGAGCAAGGAAGCCACAGGCGCTTTCTCCCCAACCTGCCTGCTTTTCTGCCTCTGTCCAATCCCCCCTCCAGCTTGGTTAACAGAGAAAACAATATTTACATCTAGCAGAGGCATCAGTGGGTTTGCCAAAGAGCTGTCACAGATTTTTCTCTCTCTCCACCTCTGTGTTTAAGAGATGCTTGGGGAAGCGGTGTCAGGTTTTGTGCTTTTCTGAAGGACGCTGAAATGCCCTGGTATCAAACACTGGGGTAGTGTCTATTCTTAGGAAGCTTGTGGAGCAGGAGCAGGAGGGGGCATCGAGTCGCTGGGGGTCATGGGTCAAAATGCTGGACTGGCCCGCCTGCCCTCCCCCTGATGTTGCAGTGAGCATTACCGCTGCCAGTTCTGGGGCTGGCCCAATAGGTGGGTCCTGGGCCTGTGCTTGACCTGGTTGACCTCTTCTGCCAGCCCTGGGAGGGAGCTTTGAATGGTTGGGTGCCTACGTCAGAAGCGCAAGGGGCACCTGTTGACCTTTGGGGACCCCTTCTCAGGAAGGCAGGCAGGTTATTCATTGGATAAACGAATAAATAAAATGCCTAGATAAAATAGAATGTTTTTCTTGTGGGTGAGCAGATTGGCATTCTGCTGAGAAAATGAATGGAGGCTAGACAGAGTGTCTGAAACTATAGCTCAGTTTAAAAAAATCATTTTTTCCTTTTCTTCCTCAATGGTGAGAAGAACTGGAAGCTTGTTTGGGCAAACTTTTGGCGTTTATTTGTCCAGTACGCCTCTGTGCAGCCTACGTCCAAAGAATTTGCTTCGCGGGTCAGGCCAGGTAAACGTGTTTTGAGCAGGACCCCTGATAGGAAAAGGATTTGGGGAAGGGGAGTGGGGCCAGCGTGTTGCAATTGTAGTCCACTGTGTTGCATTTTGAGTTTGAATCCCTGCTTAGCTGAGCTGCTTCTTGGGCATCTTTGAACTCCGCCACTTCGCAGCCCAGCTTCCCTCTGGGATGTTGTAAGGATGAATGAGACTGAAATGATTGGGGCACCGGAAAGTGCTGTAGAAATATGAATTAGAACCAGAGACATCGACCCACATTGCAGCAGCATTGCAGTGCAGCCCAGTTCCAAAGACTTGCTTTCTCCACCCCACGGTGTTGTAGGAAGATGTTAAAGCAGGGCCTTCTCTGTGGTGGCACATGCTCCATGGAACCTTTCTCGTGTACCGATGTTGGTAGGCCGCTAAGGGTTTTTCATCGTTCGTGCTTTCTTTCACTGGGATGAGAAAGTGATGGGTGGAACGTGGCAGAGTTCCTGGGGCCTGGTGCACCTTGCCCTAGGATGCAGTTTGTGGACATGGATGAGAGAGGAAAGCGCCACAGTGTGGAAACCAGCTAGGGCCCAACCCTTTCCAACTTTCCAGTTTTGGTGCAGTAGCTGCAGTGCAGCCCTGAGTTCAGGGTGCAATCATTCCTTTACCTTGAGGAGGCCTCCACGACTGCTCCACCACCACAGGATGCTGTGCGTGCCCTATTGGCACGGCTGCATCAGCCCAGGACAGTTGGATACGATTATAGTCACGTAGGGAGGAACAGCACTGGCAAGAGCAGCCAGGGAGCGCAACCCTCTCCTCGCTCCGGTCTTGATGGATGCCTGCAGCCAACCTCTGAGCATTTTCATTGCAGTCATTCTGTGTCTGAAGAATTTCGCTTGGATTCCACGTCAGGGGTGGGCAGCCAGCTTAGCTGCAAGGGCTGCAAGTGTATCACACAACGTGGAGGGCAGAAGCAAACTCAAGTGCCTGGAAGAGAGGTGGTTCATCAACACATGCCGGTTCATCACCAAAAGACCATTTGGGTACGTGCATCAGAGCCAGACTTGAACATGGCATTGAGAGATTCTGCAACGGGATCTTTCACTATTTAAAAGCAAACATTAACACCAGCAGTGGGGATTTCCAAATTCTGCCAGGCTTTGGCTCTCCAGGAAGAGCGGGGATAGTTCTCACCCCTTCATACTATTCTTCTGGCTCCATCTGCCCCACATAGCATGTTGTTGTTGTTCTTCAGTCGCTAAGTCATGTCCGACTCTTCGCGACCCCCTGGACCACAGCACGCCAGGCCTCCCTGTCCTCCACTAGCTTCCGGAGTTCGCCCAATTTCATGTTCATTGCTTCGGTGACACTATCTCACCATCTCATCCTCTGCCGCCCCCTTCTCCTTTTGCCTTCCATCTTTCCCAGCATGAGGGTCTTTTCTAAAGAGTCCTCTCTTCTCATGATGTGGCCAAAGTACTTGAGCTTCAGCTTCAGGATTTGTCCTTCCAGGGAGCAATCAGGCTTGACTTCCTGGAGGATTGCCCAATTGGATCTCCTTGCAGTCCAGGGGACTCTCAAGAGTCTTCTCCAACACCATAAGTCGAAAGCATCTATTCTTCGGCGCTCTGCCTTTCTTATGGTCCAGCTCTCACAGCCATACATTGCTGCTGGGAAAACCATCACTTTGACTATGCTTTCATAGCATGTTAGGGGGGATTTTATTAGAGGAAAATGGAATATCTTATCTGAAGGGCTGACATGTAAGGGAACAACTTACTTCCTGTGGCTCCCAAGAGTCAACCAAATGGGTTGAAGCTACAGGGAAGTAGATTTAGAGTGTAATTCTACCCTGGAGTTAGGCCAGCACATTTAGGCCAGCAAAGTTTGGCTGGCACAAGGGACATCATAAAGTATGTTTGGACATTCTTGGAGTCAGAGAGGTCAGCACACAGATGAGCGCCATCCTCCCTGACTCAGAGAGTGGTCCAAACGCGCTTTAAGGTGGCCCTTGCGCCAGCCAAACTTTGCTGGCCTAACTGTGCCAGCCTAACTTCAGGTTAGGATTGCGTCCATAGGCTAGGCGTGAGGAAGAATTTTCTAAAAGTTGTCTAGCGCTGGAAAGGGCTGCCACCTGTAGTTGTGACTCCTCCTTCACTGGAGGTTTTCAAGTAGAGACTGGATAGCCTTCTGACATGGATGCTATAATTGCCTCCGCTGAGCAGGGGGTTGATCTCAAATGCCCCTTGCAACACTGACTTTCTATGATTCTATGAATTGGGGTGGGGACAGAAAGCTCATTCCTCCGTCTGTCATGGCTGTGCACATAATTGGATGTAAAAGTTAAAAAATAATAACGGGAGGATCTCTGGATATTGCACCTATCACTATTCACCTGTAGCATGTGTAATAACCTGTGAGGGACAGCAAGAGTGCGCTGTCAGTCACTGCTCAGATGTGCTCCAAAACCCCACCCACTCCATGACAATAGCAGTTGCAGCATTGCTCTCCTGAACAGGAAATCCTGTACATGTGGTCAGTTCAGAGAGGGTAATTGGCTCTGAGTCACTTGGTGAGCTTCAGGCTGAATGGGATGTTGAATTTAGGGCTTCCTAATCTCAGTAGAGTAGCTAGGGGGGTCACAGTGCTGTGTTTTGCAAGTGGCCCCTCCCCCTCCTCTCCTGAGCGTTTCTGGGCAGGTAGTGCCAAACGGAGGAGATGCCTCTGTCTAACCCAGGGGTGGGGGAACCTACTGCCTTCTAGTGGGGCCTTTTGAGTGAACCCAAATTTTGCAGAACAAATCTTTTTATTTTTATTTTAATCCTAAAATGACCGTATTTATTGTAACATTTATTATTTTAAATATTATCTTATTATTTTTTAAAAAAAATATTTAAAATATAGGTTGAGCCTAATTATCCACAGATTCGCATTCACAGCGCAACCCTGCAGTCAACGTAGCGTCGACGCAATGTCATTGTCTCGGCACTACATCACTAGCTCTAACACAGGGGCACTGAGCGGCACCCCCACGTCAGTGCTAGGGCTCTCAGGCCGATGCTACAAGTAGCATCGGCCTGACAGGGCCAATGGCGAGCCTCCCTTGCGCCTACCGAAGCCGTTTGGCGTGAGGGAGGCTCCGTCCCATTCCGGGATGAGAATTGGCAGGGGGGACATGGGTTGGGGGCGGGTCGGGGGCGGGTCCAGGATTTGGCTATAAGGCCGGATCCTAAACCCACTCGGGAGTCCGTGCGGCCCCAATTCGGGCCATGCGGTCTCCTTGGACCTGCACCTGCTGTTTAGCAGGTGCAGATCCGAGGAGGGCATAGGGGAGGCTGGAGGCCTCCCCTACGGTAAGAGAGCAAATGTTCCCTTGCTGGGGGGAGGCTCCAGCCTCTCCTAAGCAGCATAGCATATGGCGCTGGCCTGTCGGCCTTGCCAGTCTAGTGCTCCTTAGGATTGTGCCCTCAGATTAGGCTCAACCTGAAGCCTCTGAAGCTGGTTTCCGCGGGCCTCGTAATGCCTTATAAAGGTACTAAAAACATCACTTCCAGTTTTTGCCAAAAACTGGAAGTAACTTTTTTTTTTTTTTTTTGCCAAAATGGCCATTCTGAGGCCCACCAAGACGGTAGGTGGGTGCAGCCTCGGTGAGCCTTGGAAATCTCCCCAGACCCAACTGGTGCATAGCTAAATTTAATTACCTGCGGATCTTTTCTCCGCGAGGGTTCCAGGAATGGAACTCTCATGGATAAAAAGGCCTGACCTGTATTTAAAATATTTTAAAATTCCATTCATGGAACCCCTGCGGATACTGAATTCCATGTGTACCAAAACCCGCGGAATTCAAGGCCTTCCCCTCCATCCAAACCCGACCAGAGCTGAAAAGTTGTGCAAGAACTTGCAGCCAGTGTGGGCCTCAGGAAAAAAAAAAACTTCCTGTTTTTGATGAAAACCAGAAACGATATTTTTATGCTCTTAAAAGGCATTCTGAGGCCTTGGAAGTCCTCCAGAAGCCCTCAGATTTTCAAATCCATGGATGTCAAACCCGTGGAAAATTCAGGGCCACCTTTAGTTGGATTGTTACAAAATAATGTACAATTTGAAATATATCTAATCGAAGATTTTTGAATGCAGCATTAGATTACAGCTAAGTTAGGGCCCAATCCAATCACTTTCCAGTGCCAATGCAGCTGCAATACAACCCCAAGGTCAGTGAATAAACATTTCCCTACCTTGAGAAGACTTCCCCTCCACAGCAAAATGCAGCACACACCCCATTGGATAGGACTGGGCCCTTAATGCAGTCCACAAGGCAGGAGGTATGGACTGATGGTTGAGCTGCTGGTACTGCCTGAAGCTAAGCAGGAGAATCTGTGGCTTGTTTTCGGATGGGAGACAGAATGCCAGGCTGTGACAAGCTGCAGTACCTGTGGGGCAGAACGGAGTCACTGTGGAGCTGATGAGCCAGCGTAGGAATGTTGTGAGAAGGCCAGCCGGCAAAAAGAACAGAGTCCAACCTTGAGGACCTGTCCAGGCTAGACTTACGATCACCTGCTGAAGCTTGATGTCACACAGCCAGAGGAGAGAACCACACTGTGAAGGCTACATCTGGGACTGAGAATTCAGTGAATCGCAGAATACTGGATATTTGTAAAAAGCCATTGAAAAATGGTGGTTGAGACTAGCCTGCCCATGTAAGCCGCCTTGGGCGTTGGCTTTGGCATGGGGAAGGCGGGGTATAAATTCTTATTTATTATTATTTATTTAATGTATTTTTATACCACCTTTCTCCAGATTTCACTGGACTCAAGGTGGTTTACATGGGCAGGCTGGTCATAAACCCCATTTTTCAATTGGAGTTTTTACAGTTATTGTTCCATGTACCACATTCACAGAACCCTCAGTTTCTTCCCTTTCAATGTGTGGTCATGATCCTGGCTGCACTCTTGCACCTTCTGAGCCTTCACAGTCCACCACAGATCACACCTTGGCCAGTTCTTTTGTCAGCCGACCCCTCCACACTCCTCCCATTCCTCCACAAGCTCTGTCAGTGACTTCCGGTCTCCCATCCAAAGCCAATCCAAGGCTGTTCCTGCTTAGCATCTTCAGGCAAAGGCAACAGCTCAACCTCCAGACCACACTTCCTGCCCTTCAAAATTATTCAAAATAAAAATAATGCAGCCTCCCAGCATGAAAAGGTTCCCCACCTCTGGTCCGACTGCTCGGAATGGCTTTGAAGAGGAGGCGGATGGGCTGCTTGCAAAAGCTTGTGCCATGACCCCCTCTAGCTACACTACTGCTTAATCTAAGCCCAGCATTGTTTCCTCTGGGCCACAGGGGATTGCCTCTTCAGTGATCAAGGGCACTGAGCGGATGACAGGTCCCATTTAGCTTGGTGGTCCCCAGTTACACAGGTCTATTTTACAGGAAAGTGAAAGCTTCCTTTGTGAGCTTGCAGGAGCTCAGAATTCAGAAGAAGCACACTCTGCATGAGAATGTGATGTGAGTGGAATGAGTGCGTGTGGGAGAGGTCGTAAAGATGTCATTACGCCAGGATCCCGCTGCATATAATAAACTAACATATCAGGAAGGAAAATGATTTTTTTTCTTTATATCCTCTGGCTGCTGCAGCAGCGAATGCCATAAAACATGAAGAGGTGTGTGTGTGTGTGTGTGTGTGTGTGTGTGTGTGTGTGTTCAGATGTTTGGTGACACATAATGGCAATGCACTTATTTTCTGGCTGAGTGTCCGCCAACAGTCTCCCATCACATTTTATGGTGTTCACGGCAACAAAGTAGGGTATGATGGCCCGTTCCACTGAGTGGCAGAAAGAAGAGGGGGAGGGGGAGGAGCCTGACCCAGGAGTGCGAGATGATGGGACAGAAAATCCTTTTTAGAAAACCTACTTCCAGCAGTGCTTTTCTTGCAGGATCACGTGCAATGGACAAAACAAAACAAAATTAGGGCTCAATCCTGAACTGCCCTGAAACAGGCCAGCTTGGGAGCAGGCAGGAGCCTCCCTGGGGCAAGGGCATGTGCATGCCCTGACCCGGGGGTAGGTGCCAGCCACCCCAGTGGGCTCCATGGATCGGCGCCTGGACACCCCACGGCCTGGTCCAGGTGGCCTGAGGATGGCAGCTTGGATGCGGCCTAATGGCCGCGTCCAGCTCCACCCCCCTCCCTGGGCCGGCCTACCTCCAGCCTGCTCACGCCCACCCAGAAACACTCTCCCTCCTGCCCTCCCCCCACCCAGAGCCACTCTTACGCCGGCGGAACTCAGCTGGCACAGGAGTGGCGCAGTGCAGGCTTCAGCCAGTGTAGCTGGGCCGACACTTTTGCCAGCATCGGCCCTGCGGGTAAGAACATAAGAAGAGCCCTGCTGGATCAGGCCAAAGGCCCATCTAGTCCAGCTTCCTGTCTCTCACAGCGGCCCACCCGGTGCCCCAGGGAGGCACGAGACAACAAGATGCTTGGATCCCGTTGCCACTCCCTTGCACCCGGTACTCTGAAGTAGCCCACCACCAATGTAAGGAGGTTGCACAGAGGCGTCATCCTACTGGAACGGGGCGGGACCCCATTCTGGTAGTTCCGGGGAGAGCGGGAACGGAGCAGCAGCTCGCGGCAGAATCCGTGCGCTGTTTTTGCCTGCCCGCCCGCCCCTGCACCTGGATCTCTCTGTAAGAGAGCTCTTCCGGGTGCAGGGAGGCGTTGCCGGGCGCTGCAAGGGGGCAGGGAGCTACAGCTCACCCGTCCGTCCCCGCGGTGTTCCGGATCCTGGCGCCAGCAGTGTTCCGGTTGCTGGCGCCAGTGAATGATGTCACTGTGCACAATCCATCATGGCCTATAGCCCACGATGGACCTTTCCTCCAGATATCTGTCCAATCCCCTCTTGAAGGCATCAAGACCAGATGCCATCACCACCTCCTGTGGCAAGGAGTTCCACAGATTAACTACCCGCTGGGTAAAAAAGTACTTCCTTTTATCTGTTTTAACCCTCCCAACCCTCAGTTTTAGCGGAAGCCCCCTGGTTCTGGTGTTTTGAGAGAGGGAAAAGAACATCCCTTTATGCTGGACAGCCCTGTGGACTCTGGGCCCTGGACGCTGCTCTCATGCCAGCGCCGCATGCACAGGGCCGACACAACCGGCTAGTGTTGGCCGAGGGGCACACTTTGGATTGCACCCTTAAAGATGTATTCCACAGTATGAAATATACTTTTTGTGAATAGAATATTTTACTGCTCAGGTTTAAGTGATCACCAAATTTGATCAAAACATTCCTTTAAAAAAATACTTTCGTTTCTCAAAAATAGTAAATGCTCATCAAATTTTAGATCACCTAATAATCCTAAAGCGATAACCACATATTGAGTTCTCATCATTTTGTTAAAGTAAAAAAAAAATGTTTTTCTCTCAAAAAATTTTCACAATATAACCCTAACCCCGTGTTTGGAGCATATAATTCTCCAATAGTATTGTCCTGTAAATGTTGTGTTATACATTTGATTTACTAAATTTACTAAATTTTGTGAACATTTCCTAAATTCGGTATAACCATGGTTTGTTTTTGGACCTCAGTGCTAGGGGCTCACAGTTTAATTTGGTAAGCATTTAATTTGTTCCCATATTTTACCAGCTAAAGGACTTGGTTAATTTATGCTACAAAAGAATTTTGTTTTTTTTTGGGGGGGGGAGTCAAAAACTCTTTTACCCTTGCTCAAGTTTACAGATCTATAATACTACAATACTTAGAATTTTTGTACAGGCATGCCCCAGTATCTACAGATGCGGTATCCATGGTTTCAGTTGTCTACGAATACTGGGACACCTATTAAAAAGAAAGGGGAACATTAAACGAATCTCTTTTTTTAACCTTGTTGCAGCAAAGCAACTGATGTTCTCCTGTCTTTAAAAAGGCGCCCTTAGTATTCATTGTTTTTAGGTATCTACAGTTGGGTCAGGAACAGAACCCCAGCAGATACGCAGGCATGCCTGTATAGTGCTTTTGAGTCATGGGAACCAGCTGGGAGAGCTGGGAATCCTTGTGAAAAACCCAGCCGCTCTATACAACGTCAAGGGAACTGCCAGTTGAAAATGCTTAGGAACCACTGCTTTAAGGCAAGTATTGTTATCCTCATATCTCAGTTGATGCTGAGAGAGGGGGGCTTGCCTGACAGCAGCAAAGAGATGAAATATCTTGATTTGCAGCTTGGTTGCTTTGCTACTATGCTACATTCAGCTATAACTACTAGTATAACCCTCACAACACCAGAACCAGGGGACATCCACTAAAATTGAGCGTTGGGAGAGTGAGAACAGAGAAAAGGAAATACTTTTTTACCCAGCAGGTAATTAATCTGGGGAACTCCTTGCCACAGGAGGTGGTGATGGCATCTGGCCCAGGTGCCTTTAAAAGGGGACTGGACAGGTGGGAGGAAAAGCCCATCGCAGGCTACAGCCCATGATGGGTAGTGCAACCTCCATACTTTAGAAGTAAGCCACCTCAGAATGCCAGATGCAGGGGAATGGCAACGAGATGCAGGCATTTTGTTGTCTTGTGTGCTCCCTGATGCATCTGGTGGGCCATTATGAGATCCCGAAAGGTGGACTAAATGGGCCTTTGGCCTGATCCAGCAGGGCTCTTCTTATGTTCTTAGCTCTCAAGCCACTTTGTAGGAAGCCAGCAAGGCTGAACTTCATTTATTAACTTGTACCATATTTAGCCTGTTGGAGTAAAATGAGACATCTTTTGCTTATTTTTAAGGTCTTTATTTTTAATCTGGTTTAAGTAGTTCTAACAAGGGAATTTGCCCTTCATCCATCTTCTTTTATGTGGAAGTGTGCTCATTTCTTCCATAGTTGGAAGAACATATTTCATTTTGCATCAATGGCTTGGATCAGTGTAGCCAATGCCAACGAACATGTATCTAATACAATTTATGCGCATAGATCGAATTGGCTCTTGCTCTCCTTATGACCAGGCACTGACCAGTGAAAGGCATTAGTCATCATCATCATCGTCATAACCTTTATTGGCATACAAAAGGCATTAGTCCTTTCATAAGGAAGTACCACTGAATCTGTGATACCACCCAAAAGTAGTTGTGCTGGCCCATTCGGACAGATTAGAACTGTCATTCATATTATAACAATTTCACTTTTTCTACCTTGCTTCATTTGGCATCAGACAACTGCAAAGTTGCCGTAGAAGCCCCTCGGGAATTCCCACGCAAGGCATTTCTTTGAATCTCGGTTAAGCTGGTGCAATCAACACTAAATCCACATTTTCTGGAATGATGTCAAGAGGGTGACATCAGCCTATCAGATTCTGGCTCTGCTGAACAATGCCTTGCTGGCTGGGTACTCTTTGTCTTATTGTGATGCGTAAATTGCTTCAGCAGGTGTCTTGAGTGCTGTTTGCCCTGCTGTATGAAATGAGTTTTACACCGTAGGTTAGATTATTAGAAGTATTTTTTTTCATAACTGTAAATGGACGAGTGCATTGGAAGAATGTTGGTAAATATACAGTTATCAAGTGCTGTCTTATATTGGGTGTGATGAAAGTTCTACTCAAAGGAGTAGTGGAAGTAGTTGTGCCCTCCCCTCCCCCTTTTTAATAAGCAAGTCTGGGAGTCAAGGCCCCGTGCAAGGTTTTGTACTTTGAGTCCAAGAGTAGAGCTTGCATTGTGCAATCTGATCAGGTTTGGCAGGTTGTCCTTGGCGCGCTCTCTCTCTCTCTCTCTCCCCCCCCCTCTCTCTCTCTCTCTCTCTCTCACACACACACACACACACACACACACACACACACACACACACACACAGCTGTGTAGAGCATTTCTGTTTGAGATTGACCATACTGGTAATGATTGTTCCCCCAACTTATGCATCCAACTTTCCCTTCATATGTGTATGTCACTGAAGGCGCAATCCTACCCTGGCGTTGTGCCAGTGCAGTGCTCTTGCATCGGACCAGTGCTGTTGCAAATGGGCTGTAAGCAGTGGTGTCATTCAAATGATTTAGGAACAGGAACTCACTTTTGATTGGCACTTGTCGGGAACCCGGAACCAGCCACGGAGCCTGTTAGGATCCGGAACGCAAGTCCTGGTCTGTTCCCCCTGAATGACATCACTGCCTTCGCCCCCCTAGGAATCCGGAGTCGCTCCCTTTAACCCTCTGAGTGCCGGCCAACCAAGAAGAAAAGCTCTTTGCAGAGGAATTGGGAGGGGGGTGGAGGGAGAGTGAAGTGGGCGGAGTCAGCCCTAATTTTAACTAGTGGAACTGAGTTCCCCCACGTTCCCCCTGCATGACATCACTGGCCGTAAGGCGTGCCTGAGCTGTGGATTCGGTCTGGGGCTGGTGTAAGCAGCAGCACTGACTCATGGGCGCAGCTGCACTGGTCGAGCACCGACACAGGGCCGCACCGAGGGCATGCCAGATGCGTAACAGGGCGGTGCTGTTGGCGGAGAGAGGGGCGGAGATGGGACATGTCCATTGGGCCGCATCCAACCCCCCCCCCCCGTCCCCAGGCTGGGCAGGCCCGATTTGGGCCGCTCCTGGGCACGTGGACTTGCGCCTGCCATTTTGCTGGTGCAGATCCAAGCAGCCCCATAGGGCTGGCTGGGGCTTACCCTGGTGCAAGAGGAAACTACCCCCTTGCCCCGTGCTGAGCTGCCTCCGCCTCAATTGTTAGGTTGCAGCACAGGTGAGCTGGCCTGCCTATTCCAGCGCAGGTTAGGGTTGCGCTACTCAGGTGGTGTCTCAGAGGAGAAGGGCAGCACAATCCTAAGTAAGGCCGACATAACAGGGCTGTATCCTAAAGTGCTGGTGCAATGGGGGTATAGGATTGTACTTGGAAAAGGCAGAAATGTTGGTGCCCCCCCCAACACACCTGAGAAAGAGTACGCTGGGGAGAAATGATGCTGATGAATAAAAAGTATGCAAATGTGCTGAGCTTGCAAAGACTTTCCTGGAAAACTCATGCATACACTTTTCTCAGGGGAGAAGTCTATTCCTCAAAGTTCTGGAATCCTGCCAGAAGAGGACTCCTACCTGTTCCCTGGGAGATAGATGCATCTTGTTGCTTCTTCAGGCATGCTTCAGGTGTCTCCTATATTATACAAGCTAAGAGTAGTAGTATTATGCTAGCAATGAACATATGAAGCTGCCGTATGTAGAGCTGCACTATTGCCCCTTCCAGGCAGCTCTCTAGAGCAGTGGTATTCAAACATTTTAGACTGGGACCCGCTTTTTAGAATGACACTCATGTTGCGACCCACTGGAAGTGATGTCATTAACCTGGATGTGATGTCGTAGCCGGAAGTGCAGTCAGTTTGACGTAATCAAATGACACTCCTAGAATACAAACTGGCATTCCTGGACTGAAGCAAATTAACAATCATCAAACATCTTTAACAGAAAGCAACATTAAGACAAAATATGATGTAAAAGCACTGAACTAAAAACCCTCACTTCATTAAAAACAACAACCCTCACTTGAAATTTTAAACTGTTAACACATACAAAAGGAAAATAGCAGGAGTAAGATCTGCAGTTTCCAAGGTGGCTGCTCCCAGCTTTCCGCGACCCACCTGACATCAGGTAGTGACCCACCCTAGTGGGTCCAGACCCACAGTTTGAATAACACTGCCATAGAGGATAGGAACCAACAGGTCCTGCCAAAAGTTTCAAGGCAAAGGTGGGTTTTGAGACATTGCCCAGGCGTTCCAGGCGCAACAAGGGAAAAGGGCACCCTTTTTGAGGGCATTGGAGTCCTTTGATTAGCTGAGGCTTCTGAATCTGGATGAGAGCGCAAACCTTTACTATGCCGGTCTAGTAAGGCCGACATAGCAGGGCAATATCCTAAGGCCCATTAGGAGGCAGCAGCAGCAGCAGCAATGTGCAGGACAAGGGGAGCCAGCCCTGCTCCATAGCGTCACGGTGGACGTCACGTTTGCGACATTGTTCAGCCAGGGCAAGAGCGCAGCGCCGGCACAAGGGGAGTATAGGATTGCGCTGTGAGTGAATGTAATAATAATAATAATAATAATACTTGGATTTATATACCGCCTTTCTTAGGTCACCAGATTTCTCTGATGACTATTACTCAAGGCGGTTTACATGGGCAGACTTTATTCAGAAACCCGAAGGTTTTTACAATTTATACAGAAATGTTCTATCTTTCAAGAACTACACACATACAGATGGATCTTTCTGGATTTAGTCCTTCTTTCTGGCCACCCGTTTGTCTTCTTGCTGGCTGATAAATGGCTTCCCTGCTCCCACCAGAGAAGCGGCTGAACTTTGGCACAACTCCCCCTCACACAAGGCAGCCGAAGCTCAGCTGTTAATCAGCCACAATTAACGAGGTCTGCCGCTCACAGAGACTTCCAGCTGTCCCGAACTGGCGACCTTCAGATCTTCAGCTCTTATCTTCAGGCAAACGGAGGCATTAACCCTCTCGACTAAATCTTCTGCCCATGGGCAAAGGTGTAATGCAGCGTGCTCCAAACTGGGGACCTCTGCGTTGGCAAAGTATCCCTGGCACAAGTGGCTTCTTCCGTTCTGCCTGGGACATGCGCAGAGACCCCGACTACAGTCCCCAGGGTCTTCATAGCGAGCCACTTCTGGGGTCTGCCCCCCCAGCATGCCTCATGCATGGAGTTCCGACTTGCTGTGAAGACCCCTGGGGATTTAATTGTAGTCAGGGTCTTCGTGCGTGTCCTGGGTGGAACAGAGGAAGCCGTTCACTTGTGGGAAAGGCAGGGTGGACACTGGATCTGACCCACAGTCCGGAGTTTGGCCACCCTGGTGACCTGGAATATGAGAGTACAGAGTTCATGTGGGGTAGGTGCAGTAGCGCCAACTCCATGGGTGCTGGTATGCTGTCAGTACGCCGAATAATTTGTATGGGGGGGCTCAACACCCCATGTTCAGCACCCCCACACAGCGCGCTACCCCCATGTTCAGCGCTGGGCCGGGAGCATGCCTGTTTTGTCGGAATAGTCAGGCGCGCTCCGCAAGAGCCCGCCCGGCCCAGCAGCGAACCGGCCAAGCTGAGGGCAATGCAAGCATGCGCAGTGGTTGTGTTGCGATCGAGCCAATGAGCTCCTTCCCTAGGCGTCACTGGCCTCTGTGCAATGTGACCACTACGCATGCTCTCACTGCCCTTGGCTCAGCCTGACCGCACTGATGAACTGGTGCACTCCCGGCCCTGCTCCGAACGTGGGGGTGCCGTGATTATGTTAGGGGGCATGGCTGTATCAGACGTGGTTATATCAGGGGGCGTGGCTACTCAGCACCCGCAATGTTCCGAGCAAGTTGGTGCCCCTGGGAGGATGAGCAAAATCATGGACACTTTGAAGACCAAGATTGGGTCCAAGACCAAGATTGAAGACCAAGATCAAAAGTGAGCCCCAGTCAGTGGTGGTATCTAAAGCGGGAGGAACCGGTACGCTGGGCGGGACATACGTGTGATTGGCTGCCCGTCTGTTTGGTTCTGCTGCTTGCCTGCCGCACAGGCTGCCCTGGCCTCGGAGGGGGCACTTGCTCGCCGGGGAGGACAGGTGGGGGGGGCGCTGGGTGCCTGGGTGAGCAGCAGTGGGGCGCGCCAACCGGGGGCAGCCTGCGCGGCGGGCGGGCGGGCGGGCAGGTGGCGGAATGGAACAGACGGGCTGCCAATCAACCGTATGTCCTGCCCAGCGTTGCGGTTCCTCCCGCTTTGGATACCACCACTGGTCCCAGTGCTAGAAGGCTGGGGAACCACTGTTCTAAGGGGTAGGTTAGGCTGAGAGATCCTGACTTTCCTGAAGTCCCACAGCCCCACCACGTCTGAGCAGGGATTTGAACCTGGATCTACCAGGTCTGAGTCCAACACCAGAACTATGACCCTACCATAACTTTCTAGCACTTTGGCTGCTGAATATGCTTTGGGCATTTCCTGTATTGAGAATATTTTGGTTTATATATTGTACAAAGAACGTATTTCCTCTAGAAAAAATCCTGTAGGAAGCATGACAGAATGGTGTTGCTTTTTTTGGGGGGGGGGCTTTTTTTTTGGAAGCCAAGAGTGTTGTAATGCAGGATTTTGAGGCTTGTGCAAGCTGGCCTAAAGGATTAATTAAAGGCCACACTCCTGCTGTTCAGGGTTTTCATTAAGCACTTATCTGTGTGTGTTTTCGCCTTTGTTCTCTGCCCTATTGTGGAGGATAGCAAAGAGCTGCGGCTGATGAGCTCGCTGAACTCTGACCTCCGCCGTTTCGTCTGGATTGTTCTGCATCCTCTTTGGAAACTCGGGAAGAATCTCTAATGAAGATTTGGGTTCACGTCCTTCTCTCTCCCACTTCTCCCCTCTTTTTTTTTTTTGCCTTTTAAATATAATTTCGAGAGGGCCTAAGAGGATTTGCAAAAAAACGAAAATTGAATTTACGCTTGTTTGCTTTTAAGCTGCCAACGGTGAACAAGCCCTGTACAAGGGTTGCTGTATGACTCAATGCAAAAAATCAAAAACCCCAAATACAACTCCTGCCCCTTAATAACATGCACCCTGTGATTAATCGACCATCAGTCTTGAAGGTATCAATGTACTAGATGAGTAAGGTAGAACAGAGTGCAGGAGCTACTTAGAAAACAGCTGTCTTGTAGGAGATTTCAAAGTCCGTTTCTCCTCCAAGTGGCTTGCAGAGTGTCATTGCACAGCTTGGGGAGATCCTGCCTCTCCACAGCAAGCTGAATGGATTTGGTGGTTGGCACGACTTCTGGACACTGGAAGCGCAATCCTAAACTGGAGTTAGGCCGGCATAAGCTAAGCCAGCAAAGTGTGGCCAGCACAAGGGACACCATAAAGCGCGTTTGGACCATTCTCGGAGTCAGGAAGGATGGCGCACGTCTGTGTGCTGGCCAATCTGACTCAGAGAGTGGTCCAAACATATTTTATGGTGGCCCTTGTGCCGGCCAAACTTGGCTGGCTTAGTGTAAACTCAGTTTAGGATTGCGCCCTGGGTCACTGTAGTGATGCCCTCTGTGTGTTGGCTTCCTCCTGAACCTAATCTGAGATGCCTGCCGTTACCATGCACCCCTCCATCACTCCTGTGGGTTGGATGAGAGAGGAGAGGGTAGGACAAGTGACTTGTCAGACACACAGAAGACTAAGAGTGCAATCTTAACCTGGTGTTAGGCCGGCCCAGTTAGGCCAGCAAAGTTTGGCCAGCACAAGGGACACCGTAAAGCACATTTGGACCACTCTCTGAGTCAGGGAGGATGGAGCGGTGAACAAGCTGGCCTCTCTGACTCTGAGAGTGGTCCAAACGTGCTTTACGGTGGCCCTTGTGCCAGCCAAACTTTGCTGGCCTAACTGTGCCGGCCTAACTCCAGGTTAGGATTGTGCTCTAAAAGTGTGAGTCCTGGTAGGATTGGGGCAAAGCCTTGAAACACGGCAGTGGGGCATCACGAGAGCAGCATGTGGGAATCCGTTCAGAGGCGGAGCCTTTTGAAACCCAGCTTTTAAGCCAAAAGTCCACCCAGAATAGGCTGGAATACGGATTCACGGTGCAATCCTATTATACCTTCATACCTGTATTGTGACTGCTGCCCTGGCTTAGGCTGTTGCAGATGTGCTGTGAAACATGTTTGCAGCACCCTGTGAGTAGGTTGCACCAGCAGGAATGCCCGCGTCATCTTGCCTGCACTGCTGGACAGACACTTTGCTGGACAGAGCTGGTAAGCGACTACTGGGCAGCGTAGGAGCTGGGGGAGGGTGCAGCAGCAGGTGGAGGAGGCAGGATCAGTGGCGCTGGCCTCCACCAAATCCTGTTCACCCTCCTGGGCCTGAAAGCCCCACATGTGTTCTAGTGCCAGTGATTTTGCTGGTGCAGAGTCAAATAGCCCCACTGTGTGGGCTGAGGTTCTACACAGGGCAAGAGAACCAAATGTTCCCTTGCCTGGTCCTTCCCATCACTGGGTACGGTGTGGGCCATGCATCCTTGCTGTGCCAGTGCTGGTTAGGATGGGGCTGCCCGGGAAGCACAGAATAGAATGGTGGGCACTTGGCTGAAAAAAAAAAAACCCTGGAAGACCAGTGTGGAAGCAGGCAGAGGAGAGGTGGACAGCCTGGGTGATTAGAGACCTAGAGAGAAAGAGATTAGGAAGCTGCAAGGCAGCTGTCAAGAGAAAAACCCAGGACAGATCTGGAAGCACTTTAATAGTTAGGAATTTATTAAATGTTGCCTGCCGGTTTGATCTTCAAAGGGGACCCTGTTTTGTCTCCTCCTAGTGTCAGAGATGTTGTTGATGGGGATATGAGGTGGGCCTTCCTTGGTGGTGGCACCCAGACTACTTCCTGTCCGCTTTTGTTGAAGATTCGGCATCAATATTTGATTAATTCGTCCTCCATAAAAACTGTTCGGTTTCAAACTGCGACTTGGTTTAAGTGGTTTCTCGTTTGAATTGTGCCGTTTCATTTTAGTCGTTCCTTTAATTGCACTTTGCTGTATGCCACTTGGATGCCCCTTTTCTGTGCTGATATGCAGCATAAACATTGGAGCAGCCTATATTTAGCAACCAATTCTAAATTCTTTGTGGTTATATAAAGGATTTATTTTCAGATATGCTACTGGATGTATCACGTTAAAACCCCTTCCTTTTTCCATAATCGAGCCAGCGTGGTATCCTAAAAATGTGGCTTAGTAAAAGAGCATCTGCTCCCATGCTCAATCTCTGATACAGTAACATAGCTACAGGGTGGTGGTAAGTATTGCAGGCACCTCAATGCGCTGTGTAAGTGGCCTCTCCTAATTGCCGTCAGAACCATTCTGGGCATCAGTGGCAGTGCTGACGCTGCACAGACTGGTCCCGAGAGAGAATGGAATGGACTTTTTACATGGCGCATTGAGGCACCTGCAATATTTACCACGTTCCTCCCCCCCTTATAGTGACACTCCTACTCTGACTGCCTCTCCAGATAAGGCAGAGAAAAGTCCCTGCCAGAAACAGCCAGACAGGGTGGATAATACTTGTCTAGGTTGATTAGTGATCTGATTCAGTAATGGCAGCTTCCAACAAACATTAAAACCATACATTTGTGAATGAGTGTTGACCACTTGGGTCCTTGTCAGCAGCAAAAATAGACAAATATCTGCACTCTGAACAGTGGCGTTCCAATGGAGGGGCAAACTGCTAGGAGTCTGAGCTCCTGTGTATTGCACCCCCTCCCCCTTGCCGCCGGAGTCATTCACGACGTGGAGAGCAAAGCTTCCAATTTAGCTCTCCAATCCGCAAATGGCTCTGAGGGTCAGGGGGAGGGGCTGTGTTACACAGGAGCTCAAGATCCTGGAAAACCTATTCTTTTGCCCCCCCTATAGGAATGCCACTGCTCCTGGATAAATAAAGGGATGTTCTTTTCCCTCTCTCAAAACACCAGAACCAGGGGGCATCCGCTAAAACTGAGGGTTGGGAGAGTTAAAACAGATAAAAGGAAGCACTTTTTTACCCAGCGGGTAGTTAATCTGTGGAACTCTTTGCCACAGGAGGTGGTGATGGCATCTGGTCTTGATGCCTTTAAGAGGGGATTGGGCGGATTTCTGGAGGAAAGGTCCATCATGGGCTATAGGCCATGATGGATTGGTGGTGGGCTACTTCAGAGTACCAGGTGCAAGGGAGTGGCAACAGGATGCAAGCATCTTGTTGTCTCATGCCTCCCTGGGGCACCTGGTGGGCCGCTGTTAGATACAGGAAGCTGGACTAGATGGGCCATTGGCCTGATCCAGCAGGGCTCTTCTTATGTTCTTATGAATTGGAGCACCTCATCAATATTGCACTGGTGTTTGGTTTGTCTTAGTGCCAACTTGGAGTCAGAATTTTCCCTTGACAGACAGTATGCCTAGCCCTGAACAGCCTAATCTTGTGGAAGTTCAGTTTCAGAAAAATCAAGGCTATCAGCAAGATGTCCCTTGTGCCCATCACAAATCCTTCCCTTTCCATCTTGGATGGTGGTCATCGTTTTACTGTATGAAGCGAGGTTAAGAGTTGCAGTACTGCTCTGGGTACCGGAGAGGAGGGTATTCTGGTGGCGTCACGGGTGCTAGCCAAGCGATACTGTCCCCAACCAGCACTTGCTACAGATTTTATCATGCCTGGAGTCTGTCTTCCTCCCTACATAGCCATCATCGTTGTTTGGGCTGTTGAGTTGAGTTGGTTTGGGCTGTTGTGTTGTCAAGAATCAAACCCTCTCTCTCTCTCTCTCTCTCTCTCTCTCTCTCTCTCTCTCTCTCTCTTGTGGGGCACCTCTGATGTCTCTGTGGATCACTGGAGAAACTGGTTAGTATAACAAACCTTCCTCAGTGTCTCCAGCATGAAGAATAGTTGTTTGATTTGTTGGCAAATACATCTGAGTAACACTGTTTAGTATCAATAGCCTCTATAAAAGTGTCATAAAACACACACATCAAACCCCAAGCAAAACTTTCCAACAGCCAGTTTTGCAAAAGGACAGAGATATAAAAGAAAGCAAAAGTTGTAAAAGAACCACAGCTTGGAGACCGCAGAGGAGCAAAATCATGAAGCTGATTCTGGGAAGACTGTTCAGAAAATTAGGGGAAGGCCCTTAGCTCTTGGTCTGCTGTATATTAATAAAATCCAAAGTTCAGTCCTGGGCATTTATTATTAAAAGATATTCAGTCTTAATTCTAGGAGAGACCTCCTGTCTGAAACCTTGGAGAGTTGACAGTAATGGCCTGACTCAGAGCGCAATCCTAAACGGGAGTTAGACCGGCATAAGCTAGGCCAGCAAAGTTTGGCCAGCCCAAGGGCTACCAAAAAACGCGTTTGGACTACTCTCGGAGTCAGGCAGGATGGCTTACACCTGTATGCTGGCCTCTCTGACTCAGAGAGTGGTTGAACCATACTTTACGGTGTTCCTTGTGCTGGCCAAACTTTGCTGGCTTAGCTTATGGTGGCCTGACTCAGCTTAGGATTGCACTCTCAGAATGCAGATGTTATATTTATGTATTTATAAACATATTTATATTTTTCTTCTGCCTTTCCCCCACTATCGTGGGACAGCTAGCATACAAAATGCATACTAGAACAATAAAATAGAATAAATGAACTACCCAGAAAGCAGCCAATCAAGGAGTAGCAGTCAATACTAACTTAAAGAATACAGGCATGCCCCGGTATCCACTGGGGTTCTGTTGCAAACCCCACCGTGGATACCTGAAACCGTGGATTCTGGGGATGCTTTTAAAGATAGGGGAACATCTGTGGTTTTGCTGCAACAAGGTGACAAAAGAGATTTGTTTAATGTTCCCCTATCTTTTTGGGGACGTGGTGGTGCAGCAAGTTAATCCACTGTTGCTGGGCTTTCAATCGCAAGGTTGGGAGTTCGAGACTGCGTGACGGAGTGAGCTCCCGTTGCTTGTCCCAGCTCCTGCCAACTGAGCAGTTCGAAAGCACCTAAATGCAAGTAGATAAAAAGGGACCACTTCGGTGGGAAGGTAACGGCGCTCCATGCGCTACGGCGTAGAGTCATGCTGGCCACAAGATGGGACAAAAACGCCGGCTCTGCAGGCTTTGAAATGAGATGAGCACCGCCCCCTACAGTCGGTCACGACTAGACCATTTGGTCGTGGGGAAACCTTTACCTTTTTATCTTTTTAATAGGCTTCCCAGTACCCCTGGAATCCATGGATAACTGAAAGTGTGGATACCCAATCAGTGGATACCGGGGCACACCTGTACTGTCTATATACCTCCTCAGGGACAGGGCTTTGGCGCGCTTCATCCCCAGCTTCAGTTGTAGCCGGGAACGAAGTGCACAGAAGCCAGCAGCGCCTGCCCCCAAGGAGAACGCTGGCAATTCCTTCGGGGGTGGCTGAAATTTTGCACCCCTAAGAATGTTGTGCCCCTGGGCAACCACTAGGAGGACCTCTCTTTTGTCTGGGTTTAATTTTAGTCTGTTAACATTCACTTCCCAATTGCCTGTTCAGTCCTTGGCACAGTTCATCAACCAGGGGGGTCACCAAGGCAGTTTGCAACCTAAAGTCTTGTTTGAAGCCAGATTGCAAAGAATCCAGACAACCCATTTCCTCCAGGACCCTCTTAGCGATGAGACGTCACCACCCATTTGATCACCTTGCCCAGAAAAGGGAGGCTGGAAACATGCTGGAAACTGTCCAACACACAGAGCGAGCCCCAGGGAGGCCTTTTTCAGGAGGAGACGCCCCCCCCCCTCAAGAGATGCCTCTCCTCTGCATCTACTTGACCAGTTCCTCCTGGGCAGATCTTACAAGCCAAGCTGGGCAAAGGTCACGCGGGGGACAGCTAGATGGCCTCACACTCCTGTCCACATCCTAAAATTGAAAAGTCTCCATAACAGGATCGACAGGTGCCTGGGGGGGCATCCGTAGCACCGTCAGTACGGAGTCCAAGTCATAGCAGTTGCAAGCAATTTTATCAGTGAAGCTCCTAGCAAATGTGTCACAGCGAGCAACCCTATGCTCCCCTTGCAGCCCCCAAAGGGGCAAGACAGAGCAGGCTCTGCACCATGTGGAAATGCTCAGCTGGACAGCTCTCTACAGACACGTTGGAGGCAGAGAAAAAAGGGTTTCTTCAGTACCATCATACCATCATAGAGGAGGCTCTGATAGGAGCTCTGATCCATGTTGGGTTGGACCAGTGATGTCATTCAGGGGGAACGGACCAGAACGGGCGTTCCGGATCCTAACGGGCTTCGTGGCTGCTTCCGGGGTTTTTTTTGTTTTGTTTTTTTCAACATTTGAATTTGAACTCAAAAGTGAGTTCCTGTTCCTAAATCATTTGAATGACACCACTGGGTTGGACCCATCACAAATACCCCTCCACCACTGCTCCAGCCACCTGCCAAGTTGTTTCCTCTGAAGTGTCTCAGTAAACCAGAAACCAACCAATCAATCCATCCATCAACAGGTACTTATATACCACTTTTCAACACGAAGTTCACAAAGCGGTTTACAGGCAAATAGTAATAATAATAAAATTAAATGGCTCCCTGTCCCAAAGGGCTCACAATCTAAAAAAAAAAAGGCAAACCACCAGCAACAGCCACTAGAAAGACTGCGCAGGGGTGAAGAGGGACAATTACTCTCCCTCTGCTAAGCATAAGAGAACACCACTTGGAAAAGTGCCTCTTGCCCAGTTAGCAGGGGTTACAATAAGAACAATAAGGTGGCTTAGCTCTATGACATGGCTGAGGCCACTTGGGCGCTGCCTGATCCACCACTCCAGGTATTTCCAAAGGGCAAACAGCGCTCCAGATGAGTTGTTGGTCTTGATAGCAAGACAATCCCTCAGAGCCCGCCGGAATCTATCTGGATCCATCGGCCTCCAGGGTGGATTGCACAATTATGTCCCCTGCCGGGTGGAGGCAAAAAGCCGCAAAAAGCTTGAACTCTACCAGGAAGTGATCTGTCCACGGCAAGATAGGAATCTTAATCTTGAACTGGTGAGTCCAGTTTTACCTACGGTCATAAATGTTCAATGCCGCCAGTTGGTTTTAGGAAGGAAGTAAAACACACATTTCTTTCTCCCCTGTTGCTCAGAATTCATTTTCTAAATTTGGACATCTGCAGCCAGTATGTTGGGTCCTGATAGGAGCGACTTCCATTCCAGAGCCAACAGCAACTTCAAGGGACAGTTTTCATTGGGATCATGGCATGGGGGGGAAGGGTCAGTCGCAGTTGGTCCTAATTGTGATTGAAGTTAGTACAGGGATGTAGTTAGTACAGTCTTTGCCCGTGGTCAAAAACTGTCAATAATTTGATAGGGTTAGGATACCTTTGTGCATGCAGAAGCCTCCTGATTTGCATTGAATCATGGTGTCCTCTGATAGAAGCAGCAGCCCTTTATGTCTCCATCCTTCAGAAGTCCATCCTCCATCCTTTACGTCTCCATCCTTCAGATGGACCTTCACAGCAGGTCCCTGCCTCTCTTTTCAGACAGTTTCCTCCTTCTCTGCTTCTTTTTAAGCCACGTGGCCTTGTTTACCTTACTGGCCACCTGCTGTGGCTGCAGGCATCCCTGACCTGGAACAAAGGCGCAACGTTCTAGAATAGTTTAGAACCTAGATGTAAACACGCAGGGGTGCAGGTCATGGGTGCACAGGACTCCAGACTGTCCCCGAGTTAATTGCATTTGTTATCGGGGTGGGGGGGAAGAGGCTTCTGTATAGCTGTGCTCTGTGAAGCTTTTGGAGGAGGTTGGACTCCAGAGTTTTCCAAAAAGCATTCCTGTTCCTGCAGTTAGCAGTGCTCACTCTTCTTTGTTATTGTCCCAGTAGTAATGAACTTTGTGCTTTCAGCACCTCGCGAAGGTTATGATGTTGTAATCCTTACAATAACTCTGTAAGGTCAATATTGTTGTTACTATTATTATCTCAGCGCGCAGTCCTAACCTGGAGCTAGGCCAGCTCAGTTAGGCCAGCAAAGTTTGGCTGGCACAAGGGCCACCGTAAAGCTCGTTTGGACCACTCTTGGAATCAGGGAAGATGGCGCGCGTTCGTGTGCTGGGCTCTCTGACTCCGAGAGTGGTCCAAACACGCTTTACGGTGGCCCTTGTGCCAGCCAAACTTTGCTGGTCTAACTGTGTCACCCTAAATCCAGGTTAGGATAATTTATTATTTGCCTGTAAACCGCTTTTGTGAACTTGGTGTTGAAAAGCGGGATCAATCGATCGATCCGTGTAGTAGATGAGACACAGGGCACACTCCAAGCTCCAGGATGGGCTGGCACAAGTCTCCTGTGCCAACCCAGGAGTGTCGCAAACATGACATTAAATGCATCTGCGGTGACTCAGGAAAGAGCTGAGCCAGCACCCTGATGTACGCTGGCTCAGAAAAAGGTAGGCAAGTGCCAGCCGAATTTGGCTGGCGCTGGAGTTGGGGAGGCTGGGGGAGGGCAAAGGCGGCCGGAGTGGGGAGGGGCAGGCCAATGGGTGGACCAGCCCAGGGAGGGGGGGTGTCAGGATCCAGCACTTAGGCCAGATCCTAACCCCTGACCCAGGGAGCCCAGCCTTACGCCGGGCTGCTCGGATTTACGGCGCTGATGTTGGCGGTACAGATCCGAGTAGCCCCGTTTGGGCTGCTGCCTTGTTGCCCAGGGTGAGGGGAATCAATTTCCCTTGCCCCCAGACGGTGCCGCAGCCAGTCCCAGCTTTGTGCTGGATATGGCTCAGGGCACCCACCCAACCTTTTTCAGTGCAAGGTTCAGGTTGCACTGGCAGAGAGTGACCAAGGTGTTTTTGGCCATTGCAGTGCCAATCCCAGCTTCAAGAAGATGTGTGGCTGCAGACGCTTGCACTTGGCAAAAGTGACTGGCCTGTGGGCTCGTCAAAGGAAGACGGTTCACTGGTGGTGTCTTGGTTGTGCTGTTCGACTGCTCTGGCTCCCATGTTTTCCCCAATGCAATATTAAAGTCTGAAAGAATTGGGTAGTAATTGTGACTTGTAGGTGTGGTTGTTGTTTGTGCTAGAATTCTAGGAAACCTAATTCCAAATCCTGATTTGGTGCTATGTGAGCAAGGGCGCAGTCCTAACCTGGAGTTAGGCCGGCCCAGTTAGGCCAGCAAAGTTAGGCTGGCACAAGGGCCACCGTAGTGTGTGTCTGGACCACTCTCAGAGTCAGGGAGGATGGCGCACGTCTGTGTGCCGGCCTCTCTGACTCCGAGAGTGGTCCAAACGCGCTTTACGGTGGCCCTTGTGCCGGCCAAACTTTTCCGGGCTAACTGTGCTGGCTTAACTCCTGGTTACGATTCTGCTACAAGTCCCATGCCCTCATGTTTTCATCCAAATTCCTCCCAATTTAGCAGTAAATAATGACTACATCCGAACCAGGCAAGCTATGGTGTGTATAAACCAAAGTTTGTCCAGTTCTGATGTAACAGCAAACCATGGCTTGCTGCTGCTGTATCAGAAGCAAAAGGGGAAATTGGAATGGGTTAAGCACAGGCAAGCACAGGGCTTGTTCCTGCAGCATCAAGCCATGGTATGGAGTTACAACTGATTCCCATTTGCCTCAAATTACCCCTTCCTCTGAATGTGACACAGGGTGCCTTTCTGTTGTGGGAATGCTTAGGAATAGGACAGCTCCCTTATGAAGAAAGACTGCAGCATTGTGGGCTATTCAGTCTAGAAAAAAGGCACCTGAGGGGGGCATGATTGAGACATACAGAACTATGCAAGGGATGGATAGGGGAATGTTCTTTTCCCTCTCTCACAACACCAGAACCAGGGGACATCCACTGAAATTGAGTATTGGTAGTGTTAGAACAGATAAAAGGAAATACTTTTTTACCCAGTGGGTAATTAAGCTGTGGAACTCCTTGCCACAGGAGGTGGTGATGGCATCTGGCCTAGCTGCTTTTAAAAGGGAATTGGACAGATTTCTGGAAGAAAAGTCCATTTTGGGCTACAGGCCATGATCGGTGGTGCAACCTCCTTTTGTTTGTAGTAGGCTGCTTCAGAATGCCAAGTGCAAGGGAGTGGCAACAGGATGCAGGCATCTTGTTGTCTTGTGTGCTTCCTGAGGCACCTGGTGGGCCACTGTGAGATACAGGAAGCTGAACTTGATGGATCTTTGGTCTTATCCAGCAGGGCTCTTCTTACATTCTTATGGTTAAAATGTTAACTGAATGCAGTCGAACCCATACCACACTAGATAGCATCAGGTTAGCCTGGCAGGCAGAACATCCAGAGATTGATTACTTGAAGAGTTTTAAGTGCCAGGCTTTCAAAGGTGTTGTGGCCTGCCAGCTAAAATCATGTTACTTGGAGGCAGATTTTAAGAAAAGTTCAGCTGACGGGAAACAATGGGGATTGTTGAATCACCTCTAATTAATCCAAGGGATTCATAATGAGTCAGTGTCCAGACTCACGGTTGTTAATGGTGCCTTAAAAATGCTTCGGGGCCCTCATCTTCAGACTATAGAAAGGCTACAGACACACATAAAGTTGCAGCAATTTATTTTACTTGATGTATTTATATTCTGCTTTTCATTCAAACCTAACAAGATGGTTAACATAATACTTTCCAGCAGTTGCATAGCCAGAGGTGGGGCAGCATGGTAAATACAGCAGGCGCTGCAATGCACCATATAATCTACCCCTCCCACTTGCAAGGGATAGCAGGTAATTGTGTCTGTTCAGCCTGCATTTACGAAATTATGTCCCCATCTTGCTTTCTGTCAGGGATGTTTCCTGGTTGTAGAATTGCTGCAGTCCAAGAAAGCCGGTTTGCATTTCAGTGGTGTCATTTTATTATGTCACAATGATGGCACTTCCTGCTTGATGATGTCACTTCCTGCCACAACATCACTTCCAGGTTAATGACATCACTTCTGGTGGGTTCTGACACAAGTGCCATTCTAAATAATGGGTTCCGGTCTAAAATGTTTGAATACCACTTTTTTACAGTATCCCTTGCGCCAGCCAAACTTTGCTGGCCTAACTGTGCTGGCCTAACTCCAGGTTAGGATTGTGTTCTCAGTCCTTTAACATGCAGACTAGTGAGATAGCCATAAAGGTGAGCTGTAGCTGAATGAATGAGCCAGAAGGAACTGCAATTTCTTCCTTGTTCCATTGGCTTCCACTTCCTTCTTCTCTATACCACCTGCTTTGCCTACGTCATTTTCCATTCCCTTTTTGGGCTTCTGTTCCAAGATATTTTACCTTCATTACCTATCTAATGTTCATGTGGGAGGGCATGTGTTTCCTTTATTGCTGCAGATCCAGTAAATTTAGGTTCTTGTGTTGTTCTATTAGAGTACTTTCCTTTTGATTAAAACGTCCTGAGCAAGCAGATCTCAGCTCTGTTAGCTCCTTGGACATTTTAACTTGATTCATTTATCTGTACGATTCTCATTGCGCATACATCCCCAGTGTTATCTGCCTCTCTCTGAAATCAAGGGAAATAAAAGCATTAAATGTGAGATAACAGCATTGTTTGAAGATTAGGTGGACATTTTGTCAAATGAGACAAAATATTTGATTAGCCAGTTAAAAAAAAAGGCAAAGCAACAAAACACCAGCCCTGAATAGATGTGAACAGCTGGGGAGTTCACCATTTCAACAGGCTGGTGGGACGGAGAACTGAATCAACTTTAGAGCACAGCAGTTAATTAGAGGCTTGAAAATGAGGCTGCCTTTGGAGCCAAAAAAAGCTAAATACAGGCATGCCCCGGCATCCGCTGGGGTTCTGTTCCGGTGGGTTCTGAAATCGTGGATATTGGGGACACCTTTTTAAAGATAGAGGAACATCAGTGGTTTTGCTGCAACAAAGTTAGAAAAAGAGATTTGTTTAATGTTCCTGTATCTTTTTAATAGACATCCATGGTATCTGTGGATAACTGAAACCATGGATACGGAATCAGTGGATGCCGAGGCACGCCTATACTAGGGTTACGAACCAATGGAAAAAAGTCAGTTGCTTAATCACCTCCATTATAACTGATTAATCAATGAAGTTTAGACAAACTTATTGATGTATTCAGCAGGGCGGTTTTTACGTAAAATAGTAACTGAAGTCTTACAAAATAAGAAGTGGACATTTATTGATGTCCTATTGATAAAAGTTGCAGAATTCAGCCAAATACTTCAAGGAAAGTTGACCTTAGTCCCTAGGGCATGCAGCCTTGCATACATACTCAGGGTGCAATCCTAACCAACTTTGCAACACAGGGATAAGAGCAATGCAGCTCCAAGGGAACAAACATTCCCTTACCTTGAGGAGTCCTCTGTGACTACTACTCCACTGAACATAACATAAGAACATAAGAAGAGCCCTGCTGGATCAGGCCAAAGGCCCATCTAGTCCAGCTTCCTGTATCTCACAGCGGCCCACCAGGTGCCCCAGGGAGGCATGAGACAACAAGATGCTTGCATCCTGTTGCCACTCCCTTGCACCTGGTACTCTGAAGTAGCCCACCACCTTTGTAAAGAGGTTGCACAATCCATCATTGCCTATAGCCCACGATGGACCTTTCCTCCAGAAATCCGTCCAATCCCCTCTTAAAGGCATCCAGAACAGATGCCATCACCACCTCCTGTGGCAAAGAGTTAAGAGCAGTAGTGTCATTCACAAACGAGCTGCCAGAACGCGAGGCGGGACTTACCGCTTGATTGACAGGCAGTCCCTGACGCGTCGCTGCCTGCCCGCCCGCCGCGGGGGCTCCCTCCAGTTGGCACACCCCTCCGCTGCTTGCCTAGGCACCCAGCGCGCCCCCCAGGCAAGCGGGCACTCCCTCCGAAGCCAGGGGTGCCCGCGCAGCGGTCGGGCAGGCAGCGACGCGTCACGAACGGCCAGCCAATCAGGCGGTAAGTCCCGCCTCACGTTCTGGCAGCTCGTTTGTGAATGACACTACTGGTTAAGAGGCACTGCAAAATGCAGAACGTGCCCTATTGGCACAGCTATGTCAGTGCTGGACCGTCCTTGCTTTGATAGTGTGATGTATCCTTTTCCAAAGGAGAATACCACACCCCATAGTCATGTTGTCTTCCATCTTATTTTGAAGTCAGGCTGAAGTTAATCTACCTGATTAATGGTTACCCGACTTTCTGGCTTGTCAACACCAGTAATGAAGGCAGTTTGCTCCTTAGAAAGGTGGATTGTGATGACAATCTTGTCACCTGCTGCCTTGTTTTTTATTTTTTGGCTCACAAGGCCAGTTAACTACTTAGAGTGAAGGTTAATTTTCAGGTGCAACGTGTGATTTGCAGGTGCAAGCTGGGACACAATGTAATGAAACCGCCCAAACTGTAGTGGATTGTGGTGCTGGACGCAAACCGAATTAGAGATTTAGTGTTCAGGTTTTGTTGACTGCCTTGTACAGAAGAGAGAACTTTCAGAAGATCTCCCTTTAAAAAAAAAAAAAAAAAAAGCTGGAACTTTCCGAGAGATCTCAGCTCCACCTCCCAGTTCAGGAAGTTGCACTAAAGGTAGTTCCTCAACTTTCTGAACATTGCTTACTGTTCCATGGAGGTCAGGTCTGTAAAGACCATCTTACAGACCCCGAATGTCACTGTGGCCAGGGGTCTCTACAGCCCTTCTCCAGCGGAACCGTTGTGCCGGGGAAGCTTTTCACATCGGCATCAATCTCCAGCTTGGAGACCACTGTGCTAAGGTATACCTTAAATCTGTGGTTCTCAAACATTTTAGTCCCAGCACTCACTTTTTAGAATGACAATCTGTTGCGATCTACCAAAAGTGCTATCATTAATGTGGAAGTGATGTCATGGCCAGAAATGACATCAACAAGCAGGAAATTTTTTAACAGCCTCATACAACAATTCAATCTAATTAACAGCGCAATCCTATACCCCACTTAGTGCCGGTGCTGTACTCTTGCGCTGGCCAAACGCTGTCGCGAACTTGCTGTAAAGTGCGTCTGCGTCTGCGCTATAGCACTTGGCTGACGCAAGCAGCAGCGCCAATGCTCGGGCACCGCTGTGACTGTTGGCAGCGCCGGCTGTGTGTCAGTTGAATGCTGGCATCGCTCAGTCGGCACAGGGCCTCTGCGAGGGCATTCCAGAGGCATTCTGGGGGTGGAACTGGGCATCACAGAGGGCGGAGATGGTGTGATGCAGGACGGCTGTAGTGCCATATCCTAACGCCAGTTCCCGGCCATGGCGGCTCACCGAGCAGGCCCACAGGGGTGACTGTGGCTTATGCGGGTGCAAGTGGAAAACCTCCCCTTGTCCTGCACATTGCTGCTGCTGCCTCCGAATGGGCCTGTGGATATGGCCCTGCTATGTCGGCCTTGCTAGGATTGCGCTCTAAGTTAAAAGTTTACAGTTTAAAAATTCATATAAAATAAAGAACCTTCCTTACCCGCACAAGAAATTGTTGATATGTTTAAAAAAATTCCCCAAACATTCCAAAGTCTGCAGTCTTACCCACACATACCCAGAAATAATCTCCACTGACTATCATTGTTTAAAGCATATACCTAGTAGTCTGTTAAAATACAGATCTGTAACATTTCCCCAAATGCCCAAACTATATACCATCAAGTCTAATATAGTATAAATAAAATATACATTGAAATGAGCGGGGACCCATCTAAAATTGGCTCACAACCTATCTACTGGGTCCTGTTTGAGAAACACTGCTTTAAATTGTTGTTCATTTGTAGTGGGGCAACTTTATTTTTGAGTATATCTTTAATTAAAAGAATGAGCTTCTCTCTTCCTGGCTTTTAAATTGGCGCAAAACAGGCAATTGTAAAACACATCAATGCTGCACACAAGAGAGCTTTCTGCAGTGCTGATCGAAGACCGTCATCATTTGTATGAAGATTGACGTGTCAGTGTCTCTGTTTTTAATCTGTAAAAGTTTGGGGGTGTGTGAAGTTGTCATTTTTGCTTTTGCTGTGTGCAGGGCTGAAATTGCCTATTTTACTCAAGGATATTGCAGGGCCCTTCTCTGAGTTTCCAGCCTTTAATTATTTATTAAAAGGTCTCCAGACATCCAACTTGCCACTTAGTGTGTGCTTAAGGGTGCAGTCCTAACCAGGAGGACTTGTGCTGGCCCAGGAGTGTTGCAAAAGCACCATAAAGTGCGGTTGGACCTCTCTCAGAGTCAGGGAGGTTGGCACACATCTGCGCCAGCCATTGGTGTCATTCTATAATGAAGTGCCAGACGGTGGGCGGGACTTACCGCGTGATTGGCTGCGCGGTTCTGACGCGTCGCCACCGTTCCGAGCCCCGCGCGGGCACCCCTGGCTTCGGAGGGGGTGCCCGCTTGCCTGGGTGGCGCGCTGGGTGCTGCGGAGAGCCGCGGGGGGGCGCGCCACCCGGAAGAAGCCCTCCGCGGCGGAACAGCAGGCGGCGACGCGTCGCGGGGCCCCTGTCAATCAAGGGGTAAGTCCCGCCTGCGTTCCGGCACTTCATTATAGAATGACACCACTGGCGCCAGCCTCCCTGACTCCAAGAGTGGCATAAATGCGTTTTATGGTGCATTTGTGGCAGGAGGTTTAGTCGAGAGGGTTAAAGCCTCCATTTGCCTGAACATAAGATCCACAGGTCACAAGTTCGACAACACCGGAAGTCTCCGTGAGCAGCAGACCTTGAGAAGTGCAACTAAACTGATAAGAGCTGTCTCCAGCTGCCTGTGAGAGAGGAGTTGTGCTGCAAAGCTGTTTCTTTGGTGGGAGCAAAGAAGCCATCTATCAGCCAGCAGGAAGGCAATCGTGTGGCCAGAAAGAAAGACTAACCATGAAAGTTCCATCTGTATGTTGTTGTAGTTCTTGAAAGACAGAACTTCTTTGTAATTTGTAAAAACCCCTTGCTGGTTTAGAGAAATAAAACGTGCCTATGTAAACCACCTTGAATTAAAGCCAGAGGAGCAATCTAATGGCCAAAGAAAGGCGGTATATAAATACTATTATGATTATGATTATGATTATGATTATCAACACTCCTGGGCTGGCACAAAGGACTTACGCTGGCTTAACACCCGGTTCAGACTGTGCCCTAAAAGTCCTATCTCAGCCTGACCTAGTTATTTTGGTCTGATTTCTTTCTAGATGTACACATTTGTAGACAGACGCAGGCTCTCTCCTATGGCTTCTGCCTGCACTTTCCCTAGGAGAGTTTTCATTTAAATGAAAGGGGTTTTCCCCCCCCCCCCACGTATTCAAGATAGTGACCAGGTTCCCAGCTGACCCATCTTTGCCAATCACATCCCTTGGAGACCTCCTGCTGACCCGCCTAAAGAGTTTTGAATGCCTCTTGCATTCTTTGTGTGAAAGCCTGTGGGATTTTTTTTTTTAAAGAATGCTTTATTTATTGGTATAGGGGGGAGAATTGGAGTCGTGGAGGACTGGAGTCGACAGATTGCATTCCTTTCTGGAGCACCAGTGCCGATTCCTAAAAGGAAGGAAAAAACCAGAAGAGATGCTGTGTTTGAATTTTAGGCATCCGGGTTTAACACAAGCCGATTGAGCTGTTTGCCTTTTATGCATTTGCAGTCAGGACAAACCAAATTACTGAGAACACGAACTCTTGTTTGCAAATGTGGAGCGCTGCATGAAGGGATGGATGCAGGAGCCTTGCTTTGTGGGGGATCCTTCAGACCTGCTTGGTTTAATTACTTCTTTTGCATCGCCTCCAAAGAACTTGGGGGGGGGGAATGCACGGGGCTATTGCCATTTTATCTTTGCCCTGTCTCTGAAGCAATTAGAGTTGCCCTGTCTCTGAAGCAATTTGCCCTGTCTCTGAAGCAATTTGCCCAATTTGCCTCTGAAGCTCTTTGCCCTGTCTCTGAAGCAATTATGACAGTTGGTGACTTGGCCGGCTCCAGACTGCCCTTTCCGCTGCCAGCTGGTGTGGCACAGAGGTTAGAGACTGAGCTGAAAGTCAGGGAGTTCCCTGGTTTGAATATGCCTGAGCTTACCTGGTGGCCTGAGGGAAGCCATTACCTTTCAGCTTCAGCCTCACCCCACCTCCACCCCAATCTGCAACAGGGCAAGGATAATAATATTCACTTAAAGCAGTGGTTCTCAAACTTTTTAGTACTGGGGCCCACTTTTTAGAATGTCAGTCTGTCCAGCATCCACTGGAAGTGATGTCATGGCCGGAAGTGCCGTCATTGTGACGCCAGAGCCTGCTGCTTTCCTGAGAATGCAGCAATCAGTTGGGTTATTTCTCAGCCATTTTCCAATAGCAAAGTGAATCAGAAAGCGAAAAATAAAAAGCCTATTTGCAACCCTGACACAAGCAAAAGAACCACACAGCCCTCCCTCTTTCCAGCATCCCATCTTCTCAAGATGGCTGCTCTTCGCGACCCATCTGAAATTGGCTCGAAACCCACTGGTGGGTCCTGACCCACAGTTTGGGAACCTCTGACTTTAAGGGTTGTTGTAAGAATAACCACAAGACCATACATTTGAAAGTGCTCCATGTATGCTGAATATAGTGCGCCCATCTGGACTGGAGGCTCTGAGTTGTATGCCTTCATTTGGGTAGATTTTCAGCGGTGTGCAAGCAGTCTGAGAGCGCAGTCCTATCCACCCCATAAAGCATGTCTCAGGGAGGGCGGAGGGCGGAAAGGGACGGATCGAGACCACGAGGGGGTGGGATCCGATAACCTAACCCCTTCCTGGGCCAGTCAGCTTTATACCAGCCTGCTCGGGCAAAGGCCAGCTAAATAGCTGGTTCAGATCCTAGAAGCCCTGCAGGACTGCCAGGGCTGTTACTCAGGGTAAAAAATAGCCCCTTACCAGTAATGGGATCTGGGGATTGACTACAGGAACACTGGGCGGGACTTACGCGTGATTGGCAGCCCGCCCGTTTCGTTCCTTCGGCTGCCCGCCGGCTGCACGGGCTTCTCCAGAGGCGCGCGCCCCACCGCTGCATGTCCGATCATCTGGCGTGCCCCCCACCCGTCCCCCCCGGCGAGCCGGCACCCCTCCGAGGCCAGGGCGGGCGGCGGACCGAACGGATGGGCAGCCAATGATGCGTAAGTCCCGCCAAAGTCCTGCCCAGCATTCCTGTAGTCAATCCCCAGATCCCGTTACTGCCCCTTACCCCGAGGAGATCTCCAGCCGACTCCCAACTAGCACTGGGTACCGCACAGGCCATGCGGCCGGCCTGGCTGCTCAAGCACTATTTAGGATTGAGCTGTGATTGGCCGGCCACAGACAGAGTGCACAACTTCCAGGTTTATGCTCCGAATTTCGTTTCATATTCACTTCCTGTTCCTAGGAACCCTTTTAATTGTGGTATTTTGAACAGGGGACAGGAAGATTCTTTTGTAGATATTTCTTTGAAGTCTTCCCAGCTTGCAGTTTTGGGGGTGCGGGGGAGAGTTACGACTCCTGTGCACCCCTTTTTTTGCAGGATAAAAAAAGGTTGTGAAATAAACATTCTGTAGCGAACACTCCATATTTGAAGTTGTGCGTGGTTTATATCAGCTCCTGGGGAGAGAGGCAGCATCTTGCTTGTGGAGGACATGCTACAGAGGCCCCAAATTCAGTCCCAGTTACCTACTTTTTTGCTCCGTTTTGCAAAAAAGATCTGCATTGTCGGCTGTATCACATTTGAGGAACTACTCATTTAATGGAATGTACAACTACTGCACTAAATTTTGTCTGGCAGATACTGGAACTGGTGCTTTAGGGCACATGCATAATGTTCCTGGATAGGATCCAGCCTTTCACTGTGCTTTGGTCAGATTCAACAGCTGGATTTGCTGGCAACAAGTCAACCTGTGTTTACTACGCCATGTGAGTCACGGCAGAGGCCTGTGTGCGATTTCACCTGGTCTCAGCTGCAAGGGTGCAGATCAGATTGTCACAGGGCAGAAAAGGAAATGTACCGTATTTCCCCAAGTATAAGGCGCACCAGAGTATAAGACGCACCTTAATTTTGGGGCCAGAAATTTGAAAAATACATTTTTGGGGCCGGCTGCTCTTTAAGGCAAGTGGGAGCACGGAAAACGCAGCGTTCTCCGTGCTCCCTCTTGCCTTAAAGAGCCGAGACCGCAGCGTTGCCCGCTCAGGCAGCGCTGCGTTCTCCGTGCTCCTGTTGTCTCAAAGAGCCTGTAAGCGGCAGCGCTGCCTCCGGCCCTTTAAGACAAGCAGTAGCGCGGGGAACCGTGCTCCTGCTTGTCTCAAAGGACGGGTCTTTCAGGGGATCGGATGCACGTGCATCCGATCCCCTGAAAGAGCCGGTGGCAGCGCTGCCTCCGGCCCTTTAAGAC
>JAJKFI010000025.1:4635331-4657792 GCA_029204185.1 Lerista edwardsae | reverse complement strand
TGCACGTGCATCCGATCCCCTGAAAGAGCCGGTGGCAGCGCTGCCTCTGGCCCTTTAAGACAAGCGGGAGCGCGGGGAACCGTGCTCCTGCTTGTCTCAAAGGACGGGTCTTTCAGGGGATCGGATGCACGTGCATCCGATCCCCTGAAAGAGCCGGTGGCAGCGCTGCCTCTGGCCCTTTAAGACAAGCGGGAGCGCGGGGAACCGTGCTCCTGCTTGTCTCAAAGGACGGGTCTTTCAGGGGATCGGATGCACGTGCATCCGATCCCCTGAAAGAGCCGGTGGCAGCGCTGCCTCCGGCCCTTTAAGACAAGCGGGAGCGCGGAGAACCGTGCTACTGCGTGTCTCACGCGAGGGTGCACGTGCTCACGTGCCTTGTATAAGACGCACCTAGTTTTTAGCGGCCCAATTGTTTGAAAAAAGGTGCGTCTTATACTTGGGGAAATACGGTAGATCACCCTGCAGAGGCCTTGGGACGTGTGCCCAGTTTCGAGCCGCGCATGGGAAGCGTGTGGCAAGAGGAATGCTCTTTTGAGAATGCGGCTGGAACAACAACTTGGGTTTAATTACGTATGTTGCTCTTCTCCCTGAACTCTGCTGATAAGGACTGCTGGGAGAATTGTTGACGCTTCTAAAGTGTTCAGAGCTGTCTAGCCGGTCTGTTTGGGGCTGGAGTGACCAAAAAGCATGTCAGACTTTCCACAAGGAACTGTTTCCCTGTTGAATTGACAGTCTCAGAGCCCAGGCCCAGGGCAGAGGGTTGTGGAGGAGTGTTCTGGTGCACATGCAGGTAAATCCTGTATCAACCAGGGCTGTGTGGGCTGCAAGAGCCCAGCCCAGCCCAGCGAGCCCTAGCCCAGTGGTTCCCAAACTGTGGGTCAGTGGTGGGTCAAAGCCAATTTGAGGTGGGTTGCGAAGCATCTGGAGCAGCCATATTGAAAATATGGGAAGATGGGATGCTGGAAAGGGGAGAACGTTGTAGTTATTTTGCTTGCATCAAGGTTGTAAGTAGGCTTTTTTCTTTCGGATTCACTTTGCTATTGGAAAATGGCCGCGAAATAACCCGACTTATTTCTGCATTCTCAGGAAAGCAGCAGGTTTCTGGCCTCACAATGACGGCACTTCCGGCCATGACATCCTTTCAGGTGGGTCCCAAGCAGATTGTCCTTCTAAAAAGTGGGTGCAGGTGCTAAAAGGTTTGAGAACCTCTGCTCTAGGAAGCTCACAAGTAGAGCTTCAAGGCAATTGCCCCGCCCTCAGCAACAGGTTTTTCAGAAGCAGAATCCCCCAGGAAATGGAAGTTCCATGTAATAGTCTTCATGACAATATGAGAGACCTCACGTCCATGAATTGTCTAATCCCCTTTTAAAGCCATCAAGTAGAGGACTTTTTTTTATTAAACTGCCTGTCTCGTTGGGCCTAGACAAGAGGGCTCCTGGTTTCAGCACTTCAGCTGTGAACTCACTATTATCCAAATTCTACTGAAGAGGAGAAAAGTACATCCTCACTTCACTATACAGTTGTGCCTCGTTATCCATTGGTGTCTTATCCACTGATTTCACTCACCACTGATACCGGGGTCTGCCTTTAAATGCCTTGTAACAAGAGAAAAAGGGGCCAAAATCCCATTTCCTACCTTCCTACATTCTGTTAGATTCAGCAGTGTTATGCTGCCGGAACGCTGGGCGGGACATCCGGGTGATCGGCAGCCCGCCCGTTGCGTTCCGGAGCGTAATGCCGTTTGCGTAACGTACGCTGGTTAGATTCCATTATTCATCCCATCTCCTGGCCGAATGCACTATAGTGTCTATACCAGCAGTATCCAAACTGGAGACCACTACAGTGGAGAAAATCATCGCCAGTGTAAATGGCACTTTCTGTTCCACAGGGAGCGCTTCCAAAGACCCTGACTACAGCCTCTAGGAGTCTTTGTGGTTAGCTTCATCTGGGGTCTGTCATGCATTCAGGCTGCTAGCTACCTGTACTCTTTGAGCATGAGCTTGAATATTGATAGCAACCTGTTTAAAGCAAGAAACGTTTCCCAGTAAGCCTTTAAAGAATGTTTATGAGCACGTGCAGAGGCTGCTGTTAATGCAGGTGCCCCCCCCCATATCCACAATGTACATATTCACCGTGGGGGGTCTGTGGCACGGATTCCTTGTGGGTACGGAGCATGCATGTATGCCATGCTAAAAAACCCGGATGCTCTACGATGCATCACAGATTTATCCCTGTGGCAGTTACTACTCATCCACACTTCGCTGGGCTTCCTTTGTCGAATCCAATCAGGTCTAGTGCATGGCACTGCTGGTTGTCATGGTTTGGGCTGAGATACACTGCCCGTCGGAGGACTTGTGCTGTTCTAGTTCTGTTCCATGATGGTTGCTTGGAAACGTGACACGAAAAGGGCAGTGACATTTGGAAAGACAAATCAGGGTTGGCGGAGTCGAAGGAGGCCGTCAGTTCTGAAAGCATTTCATGAGCAGAAGTGGAAGCTGGACTGTTCTGTCCAGATGCCTCTTCAAAACCTTCCATTTGCCTGAGAGAAAAGCAGTTGCCAAAAGCCTTCCAGCAATTTGCAGTGTGTTGCTCTCAATTTCAAAGGGCAAGCAGAAAAAAGCCTCTTAGGCCAAAGCTTAATCCAGTTAAAAAAGCATCACTTGCATTTTCTTTATCAAAGAATCTCCTATTATATGAAACTCCTGGGGAAACAAATGGATTGGCCTGGCTTCATCACCATGCAAAGGATTGGCATTTGTCTGTTCTTTGTTCTTTCTAGTTGATTCTGTATTGCAGAGTGGCTGATGGGGTGCCCGGAGCAAGGCAGGATGTGAAGTTGTTGGGGTGAACTGGGAGGGATGGTTGTTGTGTTCCTCAAGGGTTCCATAGGCATCAGCTGTTGTGTTTTGTGATGCTTTGCTGGAGCTGGAAAACTCGATTGATTCTGTTATGGTGGTGTGAAAATACAGATTTGTACTACAAGGGCAGTGGTGCATCAGATTTCATCCAGCTCAAGCTCCGTCAGAATACTTTCTACCTCTGCTTCTCAAACCTTTTAACACTGGGACCCAATTTTCAAAATAATACTCTATCGGGACTCATCTGACTTAAAAAGGTAAAGGTTTCCCCTACGACAAGGTTCCGTGGTCATGTGGCCGGCATGACTATATGCCGAGGGGCATGGAACACCATTACCTTCCCACCGAAGTGGTCCCTATTTATCTACTGGCATTTTTATGTGCTTTTGAACTGCTAGTTGGCAGGAGCTGGGACAAGCAACGGGAGCTCACTCCATTGCATGGTCTTGAACTGCCAACCTTCCGGTCAACGAGCTCGCCACTCAACGGTTTAATCCGCTGCGCCACCACGTCCCTCATCTAGCTTTACGAGACTTTAAAAAAGTGATCTAGAAAGAAATGATATTTTTATCTATTTATTTACAAGTAATATTTTATTTGCAAAAACCTTAATCCATTTCTCATGAGGGAGCCCTAATGAATAGCCTCAACGCTCGAGGGGCTTAGTTGTGTGATCCAGGGCGCAATCCTAACCAACTTTCCAGCACTGAGGTAAGGGCAGTGCAGCTCCTTGGTAAGGGAAGAAACATACCCTTACATTGAGGAGCCCTCCATGACTACTACTCCACTGCAGAATGCAGAACATGCCCCACTGGCACAGCTATGTCAGTGCTGGAAAGTTGGTTAGGATTGTACCCCCAGCCTTCATCTGATCCCACAACCTGTCATTGACAGACTTGGGGGGGGGGGAAAACAGAAAAAAAGATGCTCAAACATTTGTCTCCCTGTATTTACACAACCTTGCAAACTGCAGGAGCTCAGCTCTTTGCAGAAAGCAGCTATCTGATTATTGAATAGCCTCAGGGCTTGAGGCAATTATTTATCTGATCTTTCCATCACCCGAGTTTTCATTGGAGGCTCTGTGGAACCTACCAGAAATCATGTCGTGGCCCACCACAATTTGAGAAACTTCGCTTTATACAAACCAATACAAGAAAGCCCTGCTTTCCACAGGGACCAATCAGGTACTTCTGGGAAACTTGCAACAGCTCTTGCCCATTGTTTCCTCCCCCCACCCAACCACCCCGAGCAACTGGTATTTAGTAGTACGTTGCTTTTGAAAGGGAATGTGAGTTTGCTACCGATTCTTAAGCACTGTATCAAATCTTTGCTTGCCAAGAGCCAAACCACGTGAATCATTTTCTTTAAATTAGGACTACTTCTCCCAGCGCAGACCCAGGTTTTTGTGGCCCATTTCTGTGATCTGCTGTGCAAAGCAGAACTTGGATAAGATTGGGTACAAGGGCCTTGCACTGGTAGGCAACATCATTGGCTCAGAAAGATGCGCAGAAAGATGCTTAACATAACAAATCAGTAGAGTTTGGCAAGGGCAGGGTGAGAATCAGACAGTTCATGCTGCAGCAGGATGGAGAATTTTATGCTGAGTGTATTTCTAGCACTGAATGTGGGATCTAGGTCCTACCCTATTTGTCCATCTTACTATAAGAACAAAGAAAAGCCCTGCTAGAGCAGGCCAAGGGCCCATCTAGTCCAGCTTCCTGTATCTCACAGTGGCCCACCAGATGCCTCAGGGAGCACATGAGACAACAAGATTCCTGCATCCTGTTACCACCCCCTTGCATCTGGCATTCTGAGGTAAATTTCTGAGATAAAATTCTGAGGGAAATATGAGGTAAATAAAAGAGAATTTGTTTTTCTGTCTGTGGGGAGGAAGCTATAATAATCTGGGCACTGAAGGAGCCCGGCTGGATTGGGCCAAAGGCCCATCGAGTCCAGCTTCCTGTATCTCACAGTGGCCCACCAGATGCCTCAGGGAGCACGCAAGGCAACCAGATACTTGTATCCGGCTGCCACTCCCCCGCATCTGGCATTCTAAGGTAGCCTATTACCCTTGCACCACCTCTGAGGAAGATACCAGACTGAGGTTGGGGTTTAACTTTATTAAACACAAGTGTAAATCATGAAATACCCATCCTGCCCCTGCCAGTCTGGGGTAGGCCAAAAACCTGCCATCCATGGACAATTCGGACAACAGAAAAAAATTCCTACCCAGCCCTCGTGAGTGACCAGCTAATTTCAGACTGGACATGCCCGTCATAGCGTGTACCCTGTGATGGAGTTTTCCGTCATAAATCTGTCTAAAACCCTTTTAAAGGTTCCAGGCCAGATGCCTTCACCACGTCTTATGGCAAAGAATTCCACAGAATCATTACGCGCTGGGTAAAGAAATACTTTCTTTTGTTTGTTCTAACTCTCCTAAGACTCAGCTTAGAGGATGTCCTCCGGTTCTGGTATTGTGTGAGGGGAAAAGAGATTCTTTCTATCTATCCACCCTCTGCATAATTTTGTACGTCTCGATCATGTCCCCCCTCAGGTGCCTTCTTTCTAGACTGAAGAGCCCCAAACGCTGTAACCTTTCCTCGTAACCCAATGTCTGGTGCAATGTTATGACCCCAAACAAGTGTACTGCTGATTGAAAAACATGTTTATTGAGTGGCAAAGCTCATACCTAAACAGGCCCCAAGCCAGCTAGGGATAGATTGCCAAGTTGTTTCTACTGACTTCCATTCCCTCCCCCCCCCCCTCCACTTTTTTTTTTTTTTTGGCTTGAAATACTTGTGTGAGGGATTGCAAAGAAAAGGTGCCAACAAAAGCAGAGATGTAGAAATACAAGTTTTAAGAACGTAAGAAGACACCCGATGGATCAGGCCAAAGGCCCATCTAGTCTAGCTTCCTGTATCTCACAGTGGCCCACCAGAGGCCTCAGGGAGCACATGAGACAACAAGATGCCTGCATCCTGTTGCCACTCCCCTGCATCTGGCATTCTGAGGTAAACTTCTGAGGTAAACATGAGGTAAATAAAACAGAATTTGCTATCCTAAGAACATAAGAAGAGCCCTGCTGGATCAGGCCAAAGGCCCACCAGTCCAGCTTCCTGTATCTCACAGTAGCCCACCAGATGCTTCAGGGAGGACACTAGACAACAAGATGCCTGCATCCTGTTGCCACTCCCGTGCACCTGGCATTCTGAAGTAGCCTACTACTAATGTAAGGAGGTTGCACCACCCATCATGATGACCCATGATGGATTTTTCCTCCAGAAATCGCTCCTATCCCCTTTTAAAGGCACCTAAGCCAAATATTTCTCCTGATACAGAAACCTGGAGAGGTATGTGCAATGCAGAGCAAAAGCGCTGCAAGAAATGCCCACCCAAAACCTTTCGGGATGTAACAGGGATCTTTCGTACTATTGTCGCTGCCTTTTTTTGTGTCCCTGGTATGCGTATCATGAGACCTGCACTCAGACAGCACTTCTGTTTTGCTTGGCTGCCGCCTCTGGAATGTGTACTGAATACCGGCAGTGGCCGTGTATATAGGAACAAAACACCACCCGCCCCCTGACAAACAGCATGTTTTAAAAGGGGGATTAGCTTGACCTGCTTAAAGGGCTTCCCTCTGGTCACATGACCTGGGCATTTACTCTCTCCTGCATCCGTCATTTGTGCATAATTACTTCCCTGCATGGACGTCTCCTCTTGTGCTGTGATTGCTGTGTGGTCCCTGGACACAGAGGTGGTGCAAATCCGCCCCCCCCGCCCCCAGCCCCTCTTGGTCAGAGAAAGAGTTTTTGCTTTTGAAGCTTGCTCTCCTTCTCAGTGTATTGGCCAAAGGGTATTGAGAGATCCCAGGCCTGCTTCATGACACGCTGTCTAGAAAGCAGCGGCATTGATGGAGGAAAAAAGGAGGGAAGCAAAAAAAAAAAAAGATGGAGGCATCTTTTCCTGTTTTCCTCCATCTTTACTAAAGCTTAGCAAAATTAGGAACTGCTTGTAATACACTTATGTTAAGATATACTTTATTTTTGTCTCTTCCCTTTCTAGTTATTTTTCCATCTTTAACCTCTCCTGCTTCTGATGCAATTTAGAGTATAATTTGCCTTTGTAATTAAAGGCTAGAGGGGGTGTGTGTCTATAAGTGATGATTGTTAAACACTAACTGAAGGGCTCTGTTATTGTTCAAAAGGAAGAATATATGCATATATAGAGAGAAAAGGGGGAAAAAAACGCAAAACTACAGAAGAAATTTCAAATTGCTAAAAGGTTAAGTGGGAATTTTTTGTAGTTGTTATATCTTGCCATTTATAAGAAGCTTTTGATTGATCTAATCATTTAAGTCGTACTGTTAAAGATAATATTGTAAAGAATGACAGCTAAGAAAGAAGGTCTTAGAGTAGGGGTTAGGACCTCTCCATTATTGACTTCGGGTTTGTCTAATTTGGTGAGGCAAGATTTAAAAAGTATGGAAGCAAGAAGGGAGATTCAAAATGATACAATCTTAGCAGCAATAGAACAAATGCGTCTAGATATACGAGAAAATATAAGAGAATCAGAAACTAGAATAACAACAAGATTTGAAAATAAGTTAGAAGAATTTCAAATGCAATTAAGTAAGGTCTCTGAGGAAATGAAAATAGCTACTAAAGATAGGAAAAAAATAAAAAAAGAAATACATTCAGTTCAAGAGGAAATTACGGAGTTAAAGAGTGAGTTTGAACAGTTAGAACTTATACAGTTAAGACAACAAATGGAAAATGCAAAGATGTTAATTCGTATTCGGAATTATCCGGAACAACAGAAAGAAATAACAGAGAAAGTAATTAAAAATTGGCTAGAACAAGAATTAGAAATAGCAGAAGAAGTCTTAGAAGAGGGAATAGAGATAGTATATAGAAAGAACTCTAATTTTGCCAAAAGATATAATAAACCAAGAGAAATAATTATAAAGTTCAGCAGAAAGAAACTGAAAGAGGAAATTCTGACGAGGTTAGAAGAAAAAGAAAGAATAGTAAAAGAACATAAACTCTTGATATTAAAAGAAATTCCCTATCAGGTAAGGAAAAGAAGAATTCCTTATAAAGACTTCAATGCGGTTTTAAGACAAAATCAAATAAAATACAAATGGAATCTACCAGAAGGGGTTAGTTTCTATTATAAAGCCAAATATTATAATATTAACTCAGTACAAAAAAAAGAACAATTTTTAGATAAATTCGGCAAACAATTAGGAATTATAAATACAAAAGGTATAGACAGAGAAGGAAAAGGAAGATATGAGAGAAAAGGAAAGTCAGAATTAAGTAGTTCAGAGGAAGTGGAGGAAATAATTAGTCAAGACGCAGAAAGTAAAGGAGAAGATTCTCAAGAAGATTCAGAATCAAGAGGCGCCGTGGCATTAAGGAAAAAGAATGATAAGGATACAATCAAGCAACAAGATGTACAGGAGGGGGAAAGAAGGAGGAAGACAACAAGGAAAAAGAGATGAATAATTTATAAATGTAAACTAAAATACTGTTACTTAATATAAATGGACTAAATAACCCGACTAAAAGGCTAAAAAACATAAATAATTAAACAAAGTCAATCCAGATATAATATGTTTACAGAAAGTCTATATAAAAGACCAACAAAAAACTGATATATAATGAAATATTAGGGATTGTATTTTCAACAGTATTGGTTAATAAATAAGAAAAAAGGTGTGGTTATGTATGTTAAACTAGCTTTGAACTCAGAATTAATTTGGAAAGATGTCCAGGGACAAACATCCATTTTACAATCAAAATTATTAATTATTGATATGTAGGCAAAAAATATTAGGTAAGAACAACCTTATAAGACCTTATATCAAAAGATAATTGATCTTGCCCTCTTGGAATTGAAGGATCGATTTTGGAATTGAAGGACGATTTTGATAAAGCGGAGATGTATATAAAAAAAAATATGTTTTACTACGAATATATTATATATTATAAGGATAAAAAGGTAGAAATGGAAAAAATATGCAGATTATGGAAAAAAAAAGATTTTTGATTAATATATTATTTTGCTGTGACCTTTTGTTTCTTTCCCCAAGTCTCCCTGTCCCGTGTCGTCCTTATTACCTATCCCTATGTCTTTATATGTGTAAACACAAATAAAAAAAAATATACAAAAAAAAAAAAAATAGAAAGCAGCGGCATTGTGGCGTCTGAATATGCCGCATCTCGGAATGGATACACCTGACGCTGGTAGACAGAGCATGTGGTTGAGATTCTGACCTGCCTGGTAGGAGAGCATCGGATCGGAGAATCCACGCCCTGGGCAAGCTGCCAATTGCTCTCCCTTCTCTGACGCTGGCAGCCCCTTCCACCCTTTGTGCTGTTACAGGTGCCGGTGCTAGAAGAACTTCCCACGCTTCTGCCCTCCCTTGACTCTGGAAGAGCCTCAGGCCCAGTAGCACAGCGGCCAGCGGTGTTATGCTGCCGGAACGCTGGGCGGGACATCCGGGTGATCGACAGCCTGCCTGTCGCGTTCCGGAGCGTTCCGCCGTTTGCGTAACCAATTACGCCGCTTGCGTACATTACGCAAACGGCGTAACACTCCGGAACGCGACGGGCAGGCTGTCAATCACCCAGATGTCCCCCCCAGCGTTCCGGCAGCATAACACCGCTGTCAGTGGCACAGTATTGCAGGAGCAGCAATGCTCTGTTCAAGCGATCCTTCCCACTCACTGTTGGAACCACTCGCTGCCCAGAATGGCTCCAACGGTGAGTGGGAGGGGCTCCTTACACAGTGCATTGCAGCGCCTGCAATACTTACTACGCTACTGCTTAGGCCTTTGGGTGAAGGTCGAGGTGTAGCTTGACAAGCCAGCACAAACAAGAAGCCAAGGAAATGAGCACTGGGGCTGGCCGTTCTTAGCTTCAGTAGTGCTGCTGGCTCCAGCCTCTGTTTGTAATCCATTCCGGGCCTGATGCGGCCAGAGTTTACGGTTGGCATTTTCCCCTTAAAGGCAAAGCACCCTTCTGGCGTAGCAGACTGTGCTGCTTACCGCAGGGTCTGGTGAGGATCACCCCCCTTAACGTTTTCTACCAACGATGCCCTGGAGATTGCATTTCTCCCAATGTTGCTCTGACGCATTATTGGTAGAAAATGGTTTTTAAGGGTAACCAGATGCTGTTGATTGTCCTTGTTACTGAAAGAGGCAATTCTGCTTGTCCAGGCTACGCACTGGCATCCATGCAAGAGCTCTCTCAGATGCCCCCAAAGAGACAGTTAACGTTTTGGGGACAAATTGTCACTTCAGGAATTTTTGGCAGGAAAACAGTTTGAGGGGATACAGCAGCCGCCACCCCCAACTTCTTTCACTGCTTAAAAAGTTCCTTCCTGTTAATGAGTTTATGATTTTAACTTATAAAAGTTATGATTTTAATAACTTCGTACATGTGATTCAGCAAAACACACATTTTGATCAGTATCATTTGAGAGCATTCCTGCATCAAAGGCTACAGAAGATCCAAAATCTCCTAAGGAGAGGAAACCCTACTGAAACCTTCATCTGAGACATAAGAGGAAAAAGAGAGGACTGGAACCCCAGCAATTTTCAGTGCTTTTCTTCTCACGGCACACTGACCTCTATGGTCTTCTCTATGGTCCTTGCCTTGTGTGATGTCACTTCCTGTCCCCAAGAGATTCTTCCAGGTTATGCGGCTCTGTTTTCTAGGGCAACTGTCTGTAGTAACGAATTGAAGTGGGAAAGAAACAGAGCCAAAGAGTTTTCCAGCAATTTTCAACTCCTGCGCTCCAAACTCCCGCGGCACACCTGCGCACCTTTCACGACACATCAATGTGCTGTGGCACACTGGTTGAAAATTGCTGTTCTGCACCTTGCTATGCATTGACTAGCTACCCCTGCATGAAATAAAATATTCTGGCGTCTGGGCAGGGACTGGGGTTTAGCTTGGGGGTGGGGGCACTGAGTTTTGATGGTGCGCAAGCAGGCTAAGAACTGAAGTACAGCCACAGCTGTTGTGGTGCAGTTGTGGCCATTGGAAGTGCTGAGCAGATTTGTAATCCTGATTGGAACAGAGAGCCCTGATTTTCTCCTCCACTTTGCATTTGCTCTGTCAGCTGGATGACGCTGTCAGGAATGATCTATTCCGTTGATGGCAACTCAGACATGTTGGCAGAGGCAGATGGCGGAACATCAGGCCAAAACTGTGTTAAGTTAAATTTCAAAGCAGCAGTAAGGAGAGGGGGCCTCGCTTTTGGTGAGAGCTGTCACACTGGAGGAGGGGGGGCATTTAGCCTTTCCCCTTATGCCGGTTAGTGGCTCTCATCACTGGGACCCACTTTTTAAAATGACACTCTATTGGGACCAGTGGTGTCATCTAAATGATTTATTAACAGGTACTCACTTTTGATTGGCACGTGTCGGGACCCGCCCACCGGAAGTGACGTCATAAGCCGGAAGTGAGGTCGTGGCAGGAAGGGACATGAAAAAAGCCCTTTTTGAGGCCTCAGACAATTTTAAACTGACCCAACAGTTGCAACAGTATTCCACAGCACCCCCAGAACATGTTAAGGAGGCCTGGCATCATGTTAAAGTGACCCAACAGTCCCAAAACCCCAGAGCAGCTCATTTTTCAGTGGTAAGGCAAGGCAAGGCTCCGCTTGCTGCCTGCCTGCTTGGCTCTGAGAATGTGCAGGCAACTCAAACATGCAGGAAATTCAAACGTTGCAGGTGGCGGAGTCGACAAGTGGGCGGGCGAATGGGCGGGGCCAGCCATAATCCTAGAAACCGGTACTCGCGTACCCCCGCGTACCCCCTGCATGACATCACTGATTGGGACCCACCTAGCTTTCCGAGACTTGAAAACAAATGATCTAGACAGAAATGATTTATTTATTTACAAGCAATGTTTTATGTCTTCATTTTCAAAAAAACTTGATCCATTTTTCATGAGGCAGCCCTGACGAATGGCCGCCATGCTAGAGGGGCTTGGTTCTGTGACTCAGGGCGCCATCCTCACTCCCCTTTGGTCGGCGCAAGTCACTTGCGCTGGCCGAGCACTGTCGCAGATGTGCTGTAAAGTACATTTGTGCCAGTGCCAGGTGTGCAGCCAGCCGATGCAGGCACCTGGGTCAACTCTGCAGCGCCGGAGTGGGTGCCTGACCCAGTGGGCAGGGTGACCCAGGGAGTGGGGTGGCGGACAGACGTGGCCCACTACACCTATTTGGGCTGCCGCCACATGCTCTGACTTGTGCCTGCTGAGCCGAGCAGCCTCATTGCCTGGCGCTTATCCCAAGATAAGGGGTCGAATTTGCCCTTGCCCCATGGAGGCTCCAACCTGTGTTGGATACAACGCAGGTCATCTGGCTTGCTTATTCCACTGCAGGTTAGGATTGCGCTCCCAGCATTCACTTGCTCCCACTATCTGTCATTGATGGACTTGGGGGGGGGGAGCAGAAACACCAGAAAAAAGGCACTTAAACATTTATCTCCCTATATTTCCTCAACCTTGCAAACTGCAGAAGCTCAGCCTCAGGAGCTCGGTTAGCATCTATCTGATTCTGGACTTGGTGCAATTAGTTATCTGATCTTTCCATGCTTTCAGTGGATACTCTGTAGGACCCACCAGAAGTCAGGGCATGGCCCATCAAGTGGGTCTCTACTCACGGTTTGAAAAATGCTGCCTTACATAGAAGCTGGCCTTAGCCCCCATGGCTGTTTTGGTCTGTGTGCATATTATGTAGTAGTATCATTTCAGAGCTTAATGCTTTGAAAAACTAGAGGGCCCAGCCCCAAGGAGCTTACAGTCAGCTGGTGTAAAGAGATGAAGGAGGAGCCTCATGTAACATGGTATGAAAGTCTTTGATGTCATTATAGACTGTGTGCGCCTACACAAGCTGGTGAGTTTCTCTTAGGTGCCTTCTCATTCAGTCTTTGTGTCTTGTCTCGTAGCACTTCTGTCAGTGGCAATTCTTTTTGTCATTTCCACCCTCTGTACCTCAGCTGTACTGATGTGAACAGATGGAATGAGTAGCAGTTCTGAGACCTCCATGTGTAGACAGCTGCATGCCTCCCAGAGGGAATCTCCTTCCTCAGATGTTGAGCTGTGTTTGACACACCAGATTTCTGTCACTTTGTTTTAGACAATTTCTTAAGCTGGAAACCAAGCCTTAAATACACCCCCTCTCTCACACACACTGTCATCTAGACACCCAAAAAAACTTTGCCTCTTTGACATTTTTGAACAATGGCACACACCACAGAGCAGAGAATAGAACTTAGAGCTGGTACGTGGGAATGAGCTTCTAGAGCAGTGTTATTCAAACTGTGGGTTGGGACCTGTTGTCAGGTGGGTTTCGGAAAGCTAGGAGCAGCCATCTTGGAAACTGCAGATCTTACTCTTGTTATATAGAGGTTGAGCTGTTGCCTTTGCCTGAAGATGCTAAGCAGGATCAGCCTTGGATTGGCCTTGGATGGGAGACCGGAAGTCACTGACAGAGCTTGTGGAGGAATGGGAGGAGTGTGGAGGAGTCAGCTGACAAAAGAACTGGCCAAGGTGTGATCTGTGGTGGACTGTGAAGGCACAGAAGGTGCAAGAGTGCAGCCAGGATCATGACCACACATTGAAAGGGAAACATCTGAAGAAATTGAGGGTTCTGTGAATGGTACATAGAACAACAGTTGTAAAAACCCCAATTGAAAAACGGGGTTTATGAACAGCCTGCCCATGTAAACCGCCTTGAGTCCAGTGAAATCTGGAGAAAGGCGGTATAAAAATGTATCAAATAAATAAATAAATAAAATATTCCTTTTGTGAGTGTTAACAGTTTGAATTTTCAAGAGAGGGTTTTCTTAAAAATTTTGTTCTTAGTTCAGTGCTTTTACATCATATTTTGTCCTCATCTTGCTTTCTGTCAGGGATGTTTCATAGTTGTACAATTGCTGCAGTCCAAGAATGCCAATTTGCATTTCAGGAGTGTCATTTTATTATGTTACAATGACAGCACTTCCTGCTTGATGAGGTCACTTCCTGCCACAGCATCACTTCTAGGTGAATGACATCACTTCCGGTGGGTCCTGACACGAATACCATTCTAAAAGGAGGGTCCTGGTCTAAAATGTTTAAATACCTGTTCCAGTGTTTATGCTACAATAAGTTTTGTTTTTTTCCCAAAAAGTCTTGGACAAAAATTTCTGGATTTCAGAACTGTCTGGATTTCAGCTGTCCGGATGGGGTTCATCAACCTGTACTTGTTTATAGAGAACTAAATTTAGGGCCAAATCCTGTCCAGTTTTCCAGTGCAGGTGCAGCTGTGCCAATGCGTCATGTGCTACATCCTTCAACAGGGGTGTCGTCATGGAGACCTCCTCCAGGTATGGGGACATTTGTTCACTTTTCTCAGTGCTTCATTATGGCTGCACCGGCAATGGAATGTTGGACAGGATTGGGTCCTTAGCCAGTTTAGGTTTGCTTGTGAAAAACTGTGATCATGCTGTGTTTAAACTTCTACTAAAATCTCGTTATCGGTCATTTCTGTTTCTTAGGAAAGGTGTCAAATACAAAGTTACCTAAGTTTTTCCTTTCTTTTTTGAAAGCAGATTTATGCCCATGATTATCAACTGGTATTTTATTATAGGCTTGTTATTTTATTATAGGCTATAATCGCTTTTGATTTATGAATAATGGTTATCATCCAGCTTTCAAAAAGGAGCCATTTGACAACATATTGGTTCAATCAATCAACAGGTACTTATATACCGCTTTTCAACACGAAGTTCACAAAGCGGTTTACAGGCAAATAGTAATAATAAAGTTAAATGGCTCCCTGTCCCAAAAGGGCTCACAATCTAAAAAAAGGCAGACCGCCAGCAACAGCCACTAGAAAGACTGCGCAGGGGTGAAGAGGGACAGTTCCAGCTCTCAAAAGCACATTCTGTTCACATTCATATAAGGAACTTCCAGAAATACTAGTGGCGGGGGGAGGCCCCCCCCCCATCCATCCTCAAGCCAAGCTCAGCACAGAACAACTCGAGAACTTTTGTTCAGCTTTGGGGTATATGGTAGTCGCATTTCATTCAGTTCGTATTTCATGAAAGTACCACATTTTATAATTAAATGTTTGGTAGAATATTTAGCTTTCCACAATTGTTGAAACTGATTTGTCAGCATTTTTTCATGCCTTTCTATAGCTGGGTCTTTTCCTTTTATATGGTGGTCGTGACGTCCTGTCCTTCCTAATGCAGACATGTCCTGTGTTAGCCAGTGGCATTCAGAGCACAATCCTAAACTGGAGTCAGGCCGGCATAAGCTAAGCCATCAAAGTTTGGCCAGCACAAGTTTGGCCAGCACCATAAAGCATGTTTGGACCACTTTCGGAGTCAGGGAGGGTGGCACACATCTGTGTGCTGGCCTCTCTGACTCCAAGAGTGATCCAAACATACTTTACAGTGTCCCTTGTGCTGGTCAAACTTTGCTGGCTTAGTTTATGCCGGCCTAACTCAGTTTAGGATTGTGTCCTAAGTGGGTCATTCCATGTCAATTCAACCACAAAAATGGAGTTCACAAACCCATGAACTCCGATTTTGATGAAACTTGGTGTATTCAACAAACATATGGTATCAAATAATCCCCTAATTTTTTTTATCTCTAACTTCAATACTTTTTTATTTACAGCCATTCAAATTTTTTTCAAATTCACACTTTTGCATGTATTCGAGAACCATTAAAAGAGCTGTACTTGGTTACAAAAAAAATCCTATCGGGCTGCCAAATCTTTTAATTATTTTCAAAATTTACTCACTTACCAACAAAAGTATGACAAACACAGAAGAAAATACTAGAGAGCTGAAAATATTTATTGTGGCCCCCTAAAAAATTGTTAATCTTTATGTTTGTTAGGAAAAAACATGATTTTCTAAAAATGCAATATCAGGGTGAGGGACAGGTAAAATCTTGACACTTTTTTTTTTTAAATGAGCCTAAATATATGTTCTAACTTATTCTGGAATAAAATTAGTGGTTTTTTAAATTCCTTCTGAAGAAAAAAAAGAAAGAAAGAGAAATCGGCCATTGCTATAAAAGAAAATGGAAACCATCATAAATATAATTTTAATACCGTATTTCTGCTAATTTAAGAAAGTTATTTTATAATGTAACTGAGCTAAAAACATTACTGAAATGTGTTGTTTAATTACCTACGTGGTACTTTATTATAATTTTTTGGTGAATCAGGAAATAAAAACTTCATCCACAAAACACTAAACATGCTTTGTATTTTTTTTATCACTAGGTTTTGTGAATGATAAAATATAATTTTAAAGGTACATATAGATCAATTATTTAGGTATAATCCAATTAATTATCAAATATTATATAGGGGTCTTTACAACACATTAGTGTTTTGGTAATTACAAAATTAGAGTTTTAATTAAGAGTAGTTCCTATCAAATTAAGAAAATTCAAATAAATTTAACAAAATAAAATAAACAAAATGTTTTTTGAAATCCTCTCAAAAAACACAGAAAGCCTGTGAGGAAGACATTGCGTGTTGTAAATTTTCATCAACATAATGACCTGTTACTTAAGGGACTTAAAGTTAAGCCAGGTGAAAAATTATGCTGTCAATGTAGGACAATGCTCTTGTTCAAAAGTGCACTTCAGAATGATACTTCATTAGTATCAGTAGAGGAACTGTACCCTGCATGTTACATTGCATGTAAATATGATCATTTGTGGTATTTTGGTATGGTGTCTTCTGTAGAAAAAGATCATGGGGATGCTATAGTAAAATTTTTACATCCCAATGGACCATCACCTTCTTTCTACTGGCCAAGACATGAAGATACTTGCTCAGTGCCAATTCCTCATGTACTTGCAATAGTTGATCCACCCCATACTACTAGTGGAAGGACATATCACTTTTCAAAAAACTGCATGGAAATTGTGGGAACAAAGATGGTGCAATTGGAACAAATGCAGCGAAAAAAGAGCTGATTTATGTAAGTAGTGAATGTATATCTGATATCTTCTGTAATATCCTACTCTATGTTTATATTCAGATGTAAGTAAAATGTTTAAATTTATCATTGTTGAATTATTTTACAATAACATTAAAACTGTATTGCATGCAAAGAAGAATAATATTAATCATTAACAAAGCCTATTTAACAAATACATGGAAATTTAGAAAAATATGGCTATCAAGAGTATGCCATTTTAACCTATATAAATAAGAAAAAAAATATTTATAAAATAAATTACTAAGGAAATTGGATATTTAATTTAAATAGATGTTTAATTATTAAATTACATTCCAAAATTATACTATAGTTATATGTAAAAATAAAATTTTGATGGTTTCCATTTTCTTTTATAGCAATGGCCGATTTCTCTTTCTTTTTTTTTTTTCTTCAGAAGGAATTTAAAAAACCACTAATTTTATTCCAGAATAAGTTAGAACATATATTTAGGCTCATTTAAAAAAAAAAAGTGTCAAGATTTTACCTGTCCCTCACCCTGATATTGCATTTTTAGAAAATCATGTTTTTTCCTAACAAACATAAAGATTAACAATTTTTTAGGGGGCCACAATAAATATTTTCAGCTCTCTAGTATTTTTTTTCTGTGTTTGTCATACTTTTGTTGGTAAGTGAGTAAATTTTGAAAATAATTAAAAGATTTGGCAGCCCGATAGGATTTTTTTTGTAACCAAGTACAGCTCTTTTAATGGTTCTCGAATACATGCAAAAGTGTGAATTTGAAAAAAATTTGAATGGCTGTAAATAAAAAAGTATTGAAGTTAGAGATAAAAAAAATTAGGGGATTATTTGATACCATATGTTTGTTGAATACACCAAGTTTCATCAAAATCGGAGTTCATGGGTGTACCAGTGTGGTTGAATTGACATGGAATGACCCAAGTGTGATGTGATGGGCAAGGCCATTCTTGGCTGCGTTACACAGGTGTTTAGCCTCTGACACAACTTATCATGCCCCTCCCCGTAGCAATGCCACTGCTTTCTCTTACTACACCGGTTCCCAAACTGTTGGTCAGGATCCACCAGTGGGTCATGAGCCAATTTCTGGGAGGTCATGTAGCGCCTCGCACAGCCATAATTGAAAGTATGGGAAGATGGGATGCTGGAAAGCGAGAGGTCTGTGGTTGTTTTGCTTGTGTCAAGGTTGCAAATAGCCTTTCCCCCCCTTCTGATTCACTTTATTATTTCAAAATGACTGAGAAATAAACCAACCTGCTGCACTCTCAGGAAAGCAGCAGGTTCTGACATCACACTTCCAGCCATGACATCACTTCTGGTGGGTCCCAGATAGATTGTCATTCTAAAAATCAGGTCCTGGTGCTAAAACGTTTGAGAACCACTGTCTTCCTGTATTTCGACAGCCTCACCAATTCCCCCTTTTGCCCCCAACTTCTCCTAATGGGATTAGCTCTTGCTCTCAACCTTCCTTGTCCTCTCCTGCCCTTCAGTTTCTCGCATTTATCCCCACGGCTTTCCAGCTTCCTTCTGCTTGCATTGTCTGTTGAAACAGCTTTCCTGCTTGTTGGAGATGCCTACAATGGCGTTTCAATGTGGCTGGCAAGTGGAGGCTCAATGGAGGCTCACCTTTGGCCATTGTTCCCACCATAGGCCTGACTGTTTTGGCAGGGAGCTCTATGGGAGGGAATCCCGTTCTTGTGGCGATTCTGCTTGTGTGCGCCACCTAGTGGAATAGTAATAAAACACACCTACCTTGCTGCTCATTGTCCTTATAGGGCTGTGATGGCAGCAAATCTTTTGGGTTTCCCCGTATCAAAAATGCCAACATGACTCTGCTGTCGTGTTACTCCTCACCCTCAACAAAAGAGAAATAATTATTTACATATTCATGTGTTTAAAAAAAACACAGTCCAATCACTTGTGGGGCTATGCATTATATAAAGAAACATCAAATCATTACAAAAAGTCAAATCATTAAAAAACCAAACTCAGTTGTGGTTGGGTGTTGGCAAATGCTGGTGTGTCAACCAAAACGTTGTGGCGTGGCGTCTTTGACACGCGTGTCGTAGGTTCTCCATCACTGTTATAGGGCATCCATGCTGGAGTTTTTCATCGGTTTGCTCCAGTTTTGCTCCAGTTTGCTCCATCGGTTTGCACAAGGAAAAGGCACGATTCATCTTGTATCCTGTGACCAGCCACCTTTTGTACTTGGCAGAAGGCTGTGCTTCGTTAAAGGGTTTTCCAGTTCTCCATCTTGTCTCTCTCCGTGAGAGACAAGACAAGCTCCTTTCATAAAATGTGAAAAAATATAAATAAATAAATTTGTCATGAGGCGGTGTCAAAATTTTATGAGTCCTGGGTGTCAAATGACTTAAGTACGCCAGTCCTTCCAGCTTTCTGTGACCCACCTAACATCAGGTTGCAACCCCCCAAGTGGGTCCTGACCCACAGTTTGAGAAACGCTGGTTTGAGGATTCATTCATTTTTTTAAAGGGACCTTTGATTTTGTACAGGTGAAATATATACAAGTAGAAAATTAAGTGAAATACGGCAGAGTGTAATTTCTCATTTCTTAAGTTTCTAGTCCTCCTTAAGGAGAAGAGTGTGGAATGGGATGTCCCTCTTGGTGACCTGCTGTGGAGCAGGCTTAGCACTTTGTATTGCCCTTACAAACTGTGAGTTCCTGTCTACAAGCCCTTCCCTCGATTCCTTTAGTGCTCTAGGTTTCCAATTGCTTGTATTAAAGTTCTTTTTGAAACATCCAGATGCTTTTAAAACTGGGATCTCAGTGTAAATTACAGTACTGTAAATCTACACACTGAATAGGCAAAATTCAACTTTCTTCTTAACTTAGAGCTTGGGGATATTTTGGGCACTGAGCATATACAAATATACCTGGTCAGGTCTTGTCTTGTCTCTTTCTTAAGTGTATCTGACACTTCACAGCAAGCAAAGGTTTGCAAAGGACAAATCCCATCAGTCTCCCTTTGCTGAAGAGCTTACGGTCTAAAGATACAAGCCAAGATACTGATGGACGAACTTGGCACTCTTTTAGAAATGGGTGTGCTGTGAAGCTTTCCCGCGTGAGGCCATTGCATGACCTTGGCTCATGAAGAACATTCTTTGTCTTGTGTCTCTTTGGTCACCGTATTTATTCTGCAAAGCAGTGTTGTTGTTTTCTGCATTTGGGAACCAATGGAGGTAATTAAAAAGTGCTTTCAAATAATTAGGATGACACCTGCTGGCCACGCTGTATTTTAAGGCTATGTCAAAATCAAATCAGAACTTGTAGCAAGCAAAGGAGGTTCCCAAGGAAAGGAGCCGCTGTCATTAAAGGAGAACCTCTTTTTCCCATTTTTATTGTCCATATCAACAATATACTGTATACAGGTAGAATTTCATACTGAAGTGTGAGCCCAATCCTATTGTTCCCTACCAGCACCAATGCAGCGGTGCCAAAATGGCTACTTCTGCATCCGGGACTAGGTGGGACAGTCCCAGAGGTCTTCCATGGGTTAAGGAAACAGAGGCAAGTCTGCAGTTCAGGGTGTGTGTTATCTACTCAGACCTGAGCTAGCTAAATAGCTGGCGCAGGTCCGTATGGAGCTGTGCTGCAAGATCAAGGGCGGGAGGTGTGGACTTAACTGATGGTTGAGCTGCTGGTACTGCCTGAAGCTAAGCAGGAGAATCTGTGGTCTGCTGTTGGATGGGAGACAGAATGCCAGGCTGTGACAAGCTGCAGTACTTGTTCTGGCAGAACGGGGTCACTGTGGAGCTGATTAGCCGGAACGGAATGTTGTGTGAAGGCCAGCCGGCAAAAAGAACAGAGTCCAACCTTGAGAACCTGTCCAGGCTGGACTTACGATCACCTGCTGAAGCTCAATGTCACACGGCCAGAAGAGAGAACCACACTGTGAAGGCTACATCTGGGACTGAGGATTCAGTGAATCGCAGAATACTGGATATTTGTAAAAACCCGATTTTAAAATGGCGGTTTAGACTAGCCTGCCTATTTTAAGCCGCCTTGGGCATTTGCTTCGGCATGGGAAAGGCGGAGTATAAATTCTTCAAAATAAATAAATAAAGTCCAGGAAGGGGGTTAGGATTCGGCCATTGAGACCGCGCCCTTCCCAGACCCAATCCTCCCATCACTGCCCTGTTCTGCCCTGTCACTGTCACTCTGCCCAACCCTATTCTGCCCTCCCACCATCCCTCCTGCCTTCCCTCCATCTTACCTGATTTGGCGGGCAGCTCTAGATCCACTGGGGCCAGCGGGAAAGCCCTGGCCTTCCCACCAGCAACTCCAGCACCAGGCTGAATGGCTCACAGCCGGACTGCCTTTGACGACTGACGCTGACTGCTTTACGGCAGTGAGTGAGAGCAGAAGAGAGCAGATCAAGTCATATCCATGTACTATCATTTTATAACCCGTTCTCCATAAGACTGCCATTGCCTTCTTAAACATCTGTGCCCAGACATCCAGCTTCATCCTCTTCCTCAGATCTCTTCCCATTGAAATGTTAAAACAAAAGTAAGGTGTGCCCCAGTATCCACTGATTTGGTGTCTACGGTTTCAGTTATCCACAGATACCACGGATACTGGGATGCCCATTAAAAAGATAGGAGAACATTAAACAAATCTCCTTTTTTTTACCTTGTGGCAGCCAAACCACTGATGTTCCCCTGTCTGTAAAAAGGCACCCACAATATCCACAGTTTCAGGCACCCACGGGGTGGTCCAGAACCAAACCCCAACGGATACCAGGACATGCCTGTACAAACCATTTTCTTACCATTAAAAACATAGGATGCTCTGCTTCTGTCAGCTCATGAAATTTTTGTCTATTAGACTAACAAGTCAACAGGTCCTTGCTGTAATAGCAAAATGAAGCCTCTCTTGTCAGGGGCAGTCTACCAGTTGCTAAAGGACAGACAAAGGATGTTACCTTTTCTTCCATGGTTGTGACCTTTAGAATGGCCGCTCTTGGACACAGATTGCTGACGGGGCCGGACTGAAGCCAATGTGACCAATGTCATCACATTGGGTCCGGCCCTTGGGGCCGGGGGGGGGGAGGACACACCAGCACAGCAAGCATATTATCTTCTGCTGCAGCTGGGATTTCTATGAACTGTAGGTCAGTGGGGAGAGCAAAGCGGCTTTACCTGGGGCCCCCCCATTTGCCCCTGCCTCCGAACAGCCTAAAATGGGCCTCCTGGAAGTCACCACCAACTATTTACAGGACACCATCATGTCACCACCAACTGTTTCCAGGTGCGAGGGGGCCACGCTTTGCTCCTGGCACCGTAAGTGCTCTTCTTGGCCAATAGGGGGCCCCGTGGGTGGAGGGCCCTGCAGGTAAGTCCTGCACTGGGCTTTGCTCTTCCTGGAGCCGGCCTAGATTGCTGGACAAGATGGGCTGTTTGGCCTTGTTTGGCATTTGACAGGTGGCCTGAATTGCCGCAGACTTTCATTGCAAGAACGGTGCACGGGACGCACGGAGGCACTTGCCATTCGCAGCCCCCGTCGTGGAGTCCGCCGCTCACCCTGCGCAGCCACACTGTAGAACCAGTTAATTATTTACCCTCTCCTCACCC
>JAJKFI010000025.1:4601255-4622198 GCA_029204185.1 Lerista edwardsae | reverse complement strand
ATTCATCTTTCCTTGGTGCCAATTGTTTATTTTTAAAGCATGGAATGGACACACCTAGGGAGAAACGGCTTAAAAATTAGGCTCGTATCAAAAGCATCTGTGACAATCAGGGGCATTTCAGAGTTATCCTAACCAACTTTCCAGCACTGACATAGCTGTGCCAATGGGGCATGTGCTGCATCCTGCAGTGGAGTAGGAGTCACAGAGGCCTCCCCAAGGTAAGGGAATGTTTGTTCCCTTGGAGCTGCATTGCCCTTAACCTGGCACTGGAAAGCTGGTTAGGATTGCTCCCTTAGCCATGTTTACTAATCCAGGATAGCAACCGGGGGCCAGTTTCTGGGCTCCCCACGTTCCCTCTAGCCCTTAACTTTGGTAAGTTTTGCACCTGACTAAAAACGAGCTGTTTGTTGTTTCCAGGCAGAATGGGAGCACAGCAGCAGTGGCAGCTCAGGATCCCGGCCTAGTTCGGGCTCCAGGCATGGGTCTGTATCAAAGTCTGGCGGCCAAGAGAGAAGCAGCCAGTGCAGGCATTCAACCAAGGTATCCTCTGGTGGTGGTGACGGTGGTGGTGATGGTGGTGGTGGTGATGCTGCTGCTGGTGGAAGCCAGATGAGGAAAGCTGGAGGCTGTGTTTGTTGGTTGATGTTGGCTGTAGGCTGTGTTCCTTAAAGGACGTGATTTCTTGCTCTGTGTGTGCATGTGTGTATGTGCTGGACTTGTACTCTAACACAGGGGTGGACCGAAAGAAAATCAGGATATCCTCGGCAATCTCTGAGTGACTTGCATTAGATTGTCATCAGTTCTGACTCCTAGGAGCAACAGCCAAGAAATGTTTTCTTTTCTCTCTCTCAAAGAATCTCGTGGCACACTAAATATAGCCTGTTTATTTCAGCATAAGCTTTTGTGGACTGCATCTGATGGTGTCCATGGGTGTTTGTGCTGAAATATACTTCGCAAGAAATAAAATACAGTTGGACCTCGTTACTTGTGGGGGATCCATTCCTGAACCCCTGCCCCAGATCTTGAAATCCACGGATAATGGAATCCGCGGGTCACGTCCAATAGGACCTCCAGATGCAACCAGCATCTCCTAGTTGCCTCCAAAGATGTTCTTAGACAGCTCTCCTGGATGGCCTCTATGGGCCCCAGAAACCCACTCAGGGGGTCGGAAGGGCACTTCCAGTTTTCATGAAGAAAATACACAAAAATATCTCTGGGGAAAATTCTAAGGCCCACAGAGGACGCAAACAGCCTCTCCAGGCTTTCAACATCTCCTGGTTGCAACTGGAAGGTGCTTCCGGTCTCAACTGGGAGGTCCAGTCGAGCGCTTCACCTTGGGTTCCGAACCCACTAACAAGGGTTCCCCTGCAAATCTGTTTGGTTTTTTTTCCCAGCAGACTAACAGAGATCCCTCCAGGAGTTGATGTCTTTCTGAATTAGGCTTCAGAAACAAAGGAAGTTTGGGTGGGAACAAGGAGAATGGATTTTTGTGTGAAATTACTTGAAGCTCAGTTCTGGTGTGGAAGACCAGGTCCTGAACTATGTGCTCAGAGGCATTATTTCCTCTTAATTCTAAGTGCACACCTACCTGTCTGAGCTGCAGTTTTCTATGTTGCTCTGGTGAACTTTGGGCTCATAATAAATAGAGTAGATCTTACCAACCTGACCTCTGTTCATACTGTCACCACAAAACTCTCAAATTTTGCCATTTAGAATAACTTCCCTGCAACGCACTTGCCCATTTTTATGTGAAAGTAATAATTCAGTTGGTTGTCCAAACCAGGATTAAAAATTTGGTATGTTTTCATTTAGGCTATTATGATGTCTGGAAGAAACTTTGTGACATATGGGGTGTTGATGGGTGGCAGTCAGAAAGAGAGAGGGAGAGAGAGAAACTGACAGCTAGTACTTTACTAGGAGGGCAATCCTAACCTGGAGTTTAGCCGGCATTGTTAAGGCAGCACAGTTTGGCCGGCACAAGGGCCACCTTAAAGCGCGTTTGGACCACTCTCTGAGTCAAGGGGAATGGTGCATGTCTGTGTCCTAGTCTTTCTGACTTGGAGAGTGGTCCAAACATTCTTTACAGTGTCCCTTGTGCCGGCCAAACTTTGCTGGTCTAACTGTGCTGGCCTAACTCCAGGTTAGGATCGCGCCCTAAGAAAAGCCCCATAGAATCTATGATTCTATGAAGAAAAGCCCCATCCTCTAGCTCATAACAAAATACAGAAAATGATCATCTAGTTTTGTTTTTAATGTGCTATTTCTTTGCATACATTAAAAAACAATAGAATCAATATGTGTTATAATATGGTTTTGAAAAGTACAATATGTTGATGGAAGAACAAACGACGAACCTCAAAAATTAGTTTTGTCTCAACAGATATAAAGTAGTTTTGAAAATATTACTAGTAAAAGTCTTGACTCCTCAGAATTAATTAGTTCAAATTTGTGGACTTCTTACATTCTAACCAACAGCCTAATATTGCAAGTCTATGTTTGTGTAAAGTGAAGTGCGTGTAAAAAAGATATGCCAGTTTCAAATTCTCTTACATTTTAGAGAGCTAAACATGAAATGACATGGACTTTGGTTTTTTAGCTCAATATTTTGCCATCTTTACTCCAACTTTACAGTCAGAGTAGTATTTACATCTAATTTTTGGAATCTTCTGTGCAATTGTAAGAGTTTGACCATGTTCAGACATGCTGGCATCATGATGAGGAAAGGTTGTCTGGATGTGATGTGGCATTTTCTGGAAGTGGAAGGTGCAGAGGACACAAGTGACCAAATGTAGGGCTAGTTATGGGTTGTAGTCAGCGGCGTCATGCAGCCGGAATGCTGGGTGGGAGGAACGGGTGAGCAGCAGCCCGCCCGTTGCATACCGCTCCATTTCACCATCTTCCCCGCAGGGGCGGGGAAGACGGTGAAACGGAGCGGTACGCAATGGGCGGGCTGCCGCTCACCCATTCCTCCCACCCAGCGTTCCGGCTGCATGATGCCGCTGGTTGTAGTTGAGTAACACTTGAGTGCAGATCCTTCTCAGCCTATGACCCCCCCCCCCCAAGCCAAATACAGCTAATGTCCCTCCCCTCCTTGTTTTGCAGCATTTGGCAAAAGACTGGAAGAAACTCTGGTGGATCACTATGCTTACCTGACAGACTGTGTTTGGCTTGCTAGGTCACACATTGTGTGGAGCTGCTTTAATGTCTCGTCAAGTTAGGTGTTGTGTTTAATCTCCAGATTGTGAGCCTGTCGCCATTAAAATGGAAAGGAGGAGTTCGGTCTGAATGAGAAAAATCCAGGGTTTTCTATCCACAACTCCTTGCTAGTTACCTATTCACAGTGATCCTCTAAGCTTCACCTGCCAGATATGACATACAGCTGTTTACAGGATCATTTCAAGGGTCCCTTATCCCACTGGGATTGACGACTTCTTCAACCTTGATAAGGAGCTGGCCAAGTCTATGTCAAGTGGTCTTTTGTGTAGACTGTCTGGCAAATTTCCATTACAACCCCTTTGCCAATTTTTCTGATTCACGATCTGAGCTCATCTCAGTTTCATTGGTTCATCTCTATTGGCCTGAGCCAAGGAGACCCAACATCAGTAGGTTCCAATGGGCAAGTTGTACGGTAAACATATTGTACAGTCTGAAAATGACGAAGGTTTTCCATGCTTCTCTATTCTCAGAATGGCAACAAAGACAATTCCCTTGACATGCTGGGGACAGATATCTGGGCAGCCAATACTCTTGAGTCTTTCAGGTGAGTTTGTCTTTTAAAAAAGGCACTACCCATCCCTTCTACCATGCCAGATGTTCTGATCCTTCCATAGTTCAGACCACCACATGGTTGATTGCTGTCATGACCGCCTTACAGTTGTTGAGGAGATGCTGCAAGAAGAATATACCTCCATTTCCAGATGGTCTGTGCTGACTGACTACCAATGTTTCCAGTCAATATGCTGATTGATACCTTTGAAGTTGAACTGCATTCCTATGCATGTCTGTGTAGAAAAGTTACACAACGATTATATAAATAAATATAAATATATGAATAATATATATGAAGTGCTTTGCACACGCAGAGAGCACAGTACAAATGTTAACTACTTACACTATTCAGTTCATTCAATCAATCAACAGTATTTCTATACTGCTTTTCAACAAAACGTTATCTGCGGATTCGGAACCTGGGGTGGGCAGGCCTACCTGGACCCTCTGAAGGTGAGATGAGCTGTGGTCCCCTTGCCTCTGGAGGCTGTAATTAACCCCACAGAGGCCACTCACATCCGTTCACGGCCTCTGCAGGCCTCAGAATGACAGTTACAGCCTTAAGGCTGCAGTCCTATGCACACTTGCATAGTAAATTCCAGTGAATATAGCAGGGCTTACTTCTGAGTAAACATGCATAGGCTTGTGCTGTCAGCTGGTCTCCTATATTCATGTGCACACATTCCCCTCTGCACTTAAAGAGAACTATGAGGCCTGAGCTCCTACAGACCGAGGTAGCTTATTGACTGATGCCAGACTTTTCTTGGTTCATTTAAACCCCAGATTCCCTTTCCACATAGCTTTCCTTTGGGGGAGTTCAGTTTCATGTGTCTCTTTCCTTTCTAGTTCTGCCACCTGGGACTTGCAGCCTGAAAAACTTGACTTCACACAGTTTCACCGGAAGCTCCGCAACCCCCCCAAGCACCCACTCCCACATATAGACAGAGAAGGGTACGTAACCCAGCTTGTGTGAGTTTGTTGGAGCTTTGTACGTTCTGATTAGATGGTTATCAGCCCTCTGCATGCAGAATGGGTAGGGGTATGTATTTTTGGTGATATTTCTTGATTAAAATGGCAAATTGCGGAGTTATGTGCTTTTATTCTACATTCTCATTCCAAGTTCTCATTTTTATGCTTTATTTAAATGCTTTAAAAGTGTACTGGGTAGATGATATTGGTGATCTAGTGTCAGCAGATGCAGCCAAGTTAGGATTGCGCCCTAAAAAGTATTTGAGGGAGGATAGCTTAGCGAGGCCATTGTTACAAACAAACCATGCATGGTGGAGTTCTAGCATCAAAGACCCTGGGTTAACGAGTGCTAATTCTACTGGAAAATTCCCAAACAAGCACCATTTAAGCCAGTTTCTGCTGCAGCTCTAAAGGAAATTCAGGCGTGCTGTAAGGTTAAAGGTTATGTCTCTTCTGGATTGTAGTATTACACTGTCAGTTCCCCTTGGAATCCCAAAGCATATTTTTATAATAATAAATAATTGGAGTATGTACCTTTCCAGGAAGATGCAATCCTCATGCTTTAAGCCCTCGACTGTATTCCCTTTGTCAGGTTGTGTTGTTAAAGAGATTAACTTCTCTGAACTTTCGAACTGACTAGAAATGGCTGTGCCTGTAGTCTAGGTTTAAACTGATTTGGGCTGTGTTCTTTTTTTAGCTAGGAGGGTTGCAGGAACTGATGTTTCCAGTATGCTACTAGCATGCTTCTAGAGTAGTTAATTTAAAAGCAACAAAATAGTGTCCCCTTACTTCCCCTTATTGAAACCATTTGTATGGAGGTCGCCATATTTTTGTCCTAAAGTCAGTATACTGCGGAGGCTTCCATGTTCTTCGCAGGGTCCTTCATTTGCAGCCATCTTTTCTAGCTCCAAGCTTGCTTCTAAAAGTTCCAGCGTGGGGCTCATGCTAGAATCGAAAAAAGAATGTGACTCGAGCATCCTGGAAGCAAAAAAAAAAAAAAAAAGCTCTTTAGCGCTTCTAGTGCTAGAAGCTAAAAAAACCACAGCCTTTTGTTCTCCCTTCCTCAACACAAGGAACCCTTGGAATTGTAGTTTATAGGGGACCAGAGCACAAGGATCTCCTTGCAAGGAGTCTCATCACCCCATTACAATTTCCAGAATTTTTTTAGGGCTCACCATGATAGTTAAACTAGAATAAAAAGGGTGTAAGTATGCAGCAAAGTTATGCCCAGTGTGAATTGATAGTTATTTCGGTAGAACCATCTGTATGCCTGGTGCTTTATACTGAATGGGGGAAAAAATGTCCCTGTCCTCAAGGCTCACAGTCTTGAAGAGACTCAAAGGAGACAACTGAGTAATGCCAGATACAAGGGAGTGGCGACAGGATGCAGGTATCTTGCTTTCTTATGTGCTCCTGAGGTATCTGGTGGGCCTCTGTGAGATACAGGAAGCTGAACTAGATGGGCCGTAGGCCTGATCCAGGGGGCTCTTTTTATGTTCTTAGGATAGCAAATTCTGTTTTATTTACCTCAGAAGTTTACCTTAGAAGTTTACCTCAGAATGTCAAATACAAGGGAATGGCAACAGGATGCAGGCATTTTGCTGTCCTGTGTGCTCCTGAGGTATCTAGTGGGCCTCTGTGAGATACAGGAAGCTGGACTAGATGGGCCCTTGGCCTGATCCAACAGGGCTCTTCTTATGTTCTTATGAGGATCGGGAAGGAAGTGGATCGTGGATGCAGCAAAAACTGGGAAAGGAAATCAGTTATTTCATGTACGCTTACTTAGGATTAGTTACAGTGTTAGTACAATTAGAACCAATCAGGAGGGGGGGATTCCTTTCTTGCAGTTTTTTGCCTTTTAAATTTTATTAATTTAGACACTATTACCTGAGCAAGGCACGTAAGTCTAGAAACACTTGCACAAACGTGTGAAGCACAAACCCACATCCATAAATGATTCACACCTTTTCTTTGTTTTTGACTCAGAATTGGGAAAGGAAAATGTGAGGATGGCGAAGGAATCAACTTGAATGACATAGGGAAAGTTCTCCCAGCCTGGCAGGTAAGTTTCCAGTTGCCGTTTGTATGCACACATGCACAATCTAACACTGAACTGAAATTTGGAATGGAGAACCGCTCAGTCTTCTGAGCAGAAGGGCTCGAGTGCAAGACTCCGGTGCTTTTCAGATGTCCAGATTCTCTGTTGGAATCTTTGCTACATGAAGTCATTGTGGAACTCTTGGGAGAGACACATGTGCACTACTGCAGTTGGGGTGGTGGTGGCTCCTTCAGCTTGTGTCATGATCTTCAAAGGCAAGCAAGCACAAAGATCCCAGGGTGGGGGCATGGGGAAAACTGGGAATTTCGTTGCGGGGCTCCCTCAGAGCTTGCAGCCTCAGGGCCCGACCCAAATGACCTTATTGCTGCTGATACATGTGTTGTTGTTGTTGTTCAGTCGCTAAGTCGTGTCCGACTCTTCGCGACCCCATGGACCACAGCACGCCAGGCCTCCCTGTCCTCCACTAGCTTCCGGAGTTCACCCAATTTCATATTCATTGCTTCGGTGACACTATCTAACCATCTCATCCTCTGTCGCCCCCTTCTCCTTTTGCCTTCAATCTTTCCCAGCATGAGGGTCTTTTCTAAAGAGTCCTCTCTTCTCATCAGGTGGCCAAAGTATTGGAGCTTCAGCTTCAGCATTTGTCCTTCCAGGGAGCAATCAGGCTTGACTTCCTGGAGAATTGACCGATTGGATCTCTTTGCAGTCCAGGGGACTCTCAAGAGTCTTCTCCAACACCATAATTCAAAAGCATCGATTCTTCGACGCTCTGCCTTTCTTATGGTCCAGCTCTCACAGCCATACATGGCTACTGGGAAAACCATCGCTTTGACTATGCGAACCTTTGTTGGCAGGGTGATGTCTCGGCTTTTGATTAAGCTATCTAGGTTCACCATAGCTTTCTTCCCAAGAAGTAAACGTCTTTTAATTTCATGGCTGCAGTCACCATCTGCGGTGATCTTGGAGCCCAGGAAAATAAAGTCTGTCACTGCTTCCATTTCTTCCCCTTCTGTTTGCCAGGAAGTGATGGGAGTGGTTGCCATGATCTTAGTTTTTTTAATGTTGAGCTTCAAACCGATTTTGGCACTTTCCTCTTTCACCCTCATCAAAAGGTTCTTTAGGTCTTCCTCACTTTCTGCCAGTAGAGTGGTATCGTCTGCATATCTGAGGTTGTTGATGTTTCTCCCAGCAATCTTGATTCCAGCTTGTGAGTCATCCAGCCCTGCCTTCCTCATGATGTACTCTGCGTATAAGTTAAATAAGCAGGGTGACAATATACAGCCTTGTCGTACTCCTTTCCCAATTTGAAACCAGTCGGTTGTTCCATGTCCAGTTCTAACGGTTGCTTCCTGACCCGCATAAAGGTTTCTCAGAAGGCAGATCAGGTGGTCTGGAACTCCCATCTCTTCAAGAACTTGCCACAGTTTGTTGTGATCCACACAATCAAAGGCTTTAGCATAATCAATGAAGCAGAGGTAGATGTTTTTCTGGAACTCTCTTGCTTTCTCCATGATCCAGCGAAGGTTGGCAATTTGATCTCTAGTTCCTCTGCCTCTTCGGAAACCAGCTTGTACATCTGGTAGTTCTCGATTCACATACTGCTGAAGCCGAGCTTGTAGGATTTTGAGCATGACCTTGCTAGCATGTGAAATGAGTGCAATGGTGCAGTAATTCGAGCAATCTTTGGCATTGCCCTTCTTTGGGATTGGAATGTAAACTGATCTTTTCCAGTCTTGTGGCCACTGTTGGGTTTTCCAAATTTGCTGGCATATGGAGAGCAGCACTTGGACAGCATCATCTTTTAAGATTTTGAGTAATTCCGCTGGAATGCTGTCACCTCCACTAGCTTTGTTGTTAGTGAGGCTTTCTAAAGCCCACTTGACTTCACTCTCCAGGATGTCAGGTTCGAGCTCAGTGACTGTACCACTGTGGTTATCAGGAACATTTAGATCGGCCTTATAGAGTTCCTCTGTGTATTCTTGCCACCTCTTCTGAATCTCATCTGCTTCTGTTAGGTCCTTGCCATTTTTGTCCTTTATTGTGCCTACCTTAGCATGAAATTGTCCTTTGACATCTCCAATTTTCTTGAAAAGATCTCTAGTCCTCCCCATTCTGTTGTTTTCCTCTATTTCTTTGCATTGCTCATTTAGAAAGGCCTTCCTATCTCTCCTTGCTGTTCTCTGGAAATCTGCATTCAGTTGGGTATATCTTTTCCTTTCTCCCTTGCTTTTGGCTTCTCTCCTTTCCTCAGCTATTTGTAAAGCCTCGTCAGACAGCCACTTTGCCTTCTTGCATTTCTTCCTCTTTGGGATGGTTTTAGTTGCTGCCTCCTGTACAATGTTACAGACCTCCGTCCAAAGTTCTTCAGGCACTCTGTCTACCAAATCTAAGCCCCTAAATCTATTTGTCACCTCCACTGTATATTCGTAGGGGATCTGATTTAGGTCATACGTGGAGGGCCTCGCGGTTTTCCCTACTTTTTTCAGTTTAAGCCTGAATTTGGCAAGAAGAAGCTGATGATCTGAGCCACAGTCAGCTCCAGGTCTTGTTTTGACTGCCTGTATGGAACTTTTCCATCTTTGGCTGCAAAGAATGTAATCAATCTGATTTCGATGTAGACCATCTGGTGAAGTCCATGTGTACAGTCGCCGTTTGTGTTGCTGGAAAAGGGTGTTTGCTATGACTAATGTGTTCTCCTGACAGAACTCTATCAGTCTTTGCCCTGCTTCATTTTGTGCTCCAAGACCAAACTTGCCTGTTATTCCTCTTACCTCTTGACTGCCTACTTTAGCATTCCAATCCCCTATGATGAGAAGGACATCTTTTTTGGGTGTCAATTCTAGAAGCTGTTCTAGGTCTTCATAGAAGCGGTCAACTTCTTCCTCATCAGCACCAGTGGTTGGGGCGTAGACTTGGATTACTGTGATGTTGAAAGGTTTGCCTTGGATCCGAATGGAAATCATTCTATCATTTTTGAGGTTATACCCCAGTACTGCTGTTCTCACTCTCTTGTTCACAATGAAGGCTACTCCATTTCTTCTAAGGGATTCCTGCCCACAGTAGCAAATATAATGGTCATCTGAATTAAATTCTCCCATTCCTGTCCACTTTAGTTCACTAACTCCCAGGATGTCGATGTTCAGCCTTGACATCTCACGTTTGACCACATCTAGCTTGCCTTGATTCATAGATCTGACGTTCCAGGTTCCTATGTAGTATTGTTCTTTGCAGCATCGCACTTTCCTTTCACTTCCAGACACATCCACAGCTGAGCTTCCTTTCAGTTTTGGCCCAGCTACTTCACTCTTTCTGGAGCTACTAGTACTCGTGTTCTGCTCTTCCCCAGTAGCATAATGGACACCTTCCGACCTGAGGGTCTCATCTTCCAGTGTCATATCGTTTAGCCTTTTTGTTCTGTAATCCATGGGGTTTTCTTGGCAAGAGTACTGGAGTGGGTTGCCACTTCCTTCTCCAGCGGACCACGTTTAGTCAGAACTCTCTGCTGTGACCTGTCCATCTTGGGTAGCCCTACATGGCATAGCTCACAGCTTCATTGAGCTACTCAAGCCCCTTCGCCACGACAAGGCAGTGATCCATGAAAGGATCCATGAAAGGATACATGTGTACTGCCAGCTAAAAGTGTCGCGAATGTGATGTAAAGAACATTTACAGCCCCACGCAAGTCGATAGCAGTAGTAGCTATTTTGCCACTGCTGCTCCTACGGGATCTGGACAGCTCAGAATTGGCTGTTAGTGCCTATATAAGAGAGAAACTACATGATACACTTAGTGCATGCATAGTGCTTCCACGTTTGCTTCTTTACAGTAACCAGAAGCTGAACTGGGTCTTTTGTGGGTCAGGACTGTGTGATACAGGAAGCTGGACTAGTTGGGCCTTTGGCGTGATCTAGCTGGCCTCTTCTTATGTTCTTAGGATAGCTAATTATGTTTTATTTACCTCATATTTACCTCAGAATTTGGAGGTAAATACCACCTCAGAAGGTGGAGACCTGCTCCCTATCCATTCTATGGGTCTGACCTAGATGTCCCTCTCTAATACCTCCTGTTTCTCAAGGAGAAAAATCTCCTTTTACTTATAGAGTAACCAGATTCAAACTGGGACATTGTGCCTATACCTTTAACAATTGTATAGAAGAGAGAATGTTGGCAGGTGCAGCTTCTTAAACCCTTCCATCGTGAGCTGCACCTGCCAAAACTCCCTCTTCTGTACAGTGGTTAAAGGTTGTAGGCGCTCTGTCCCAGTTTGAATCTGGTAACCCTACTTTTAGTGCCAGTGGAAGTGGGGGACAATGACAGGGAACTGGGCCATGGTGGGGATGCAAGGTTAGAACCCCTCTTCCTAACAGGTCCTGATTTATAGGACAAATCTGCTGCTATTTGCCTTTAAAAAACAAACCTCAAAAGGCTTAGTACCTGTCATGTCATAGCCCTGCCCCAAACTGCAAGCTCAGGAGATGACTTGAGATCCCTGGGGTCTGAGTTCTCCCATTCCTCCCAACTCCTGTAGTTGCACATTGTCCCACAGAGTTCAAAACCAAGAGTGAGATGAAAAGGAAGGAAGGCAGGAAGGAGGTGGGGATAAGTGATGAATAAGTGGTGTTCGAAGCAAACTACAAACTTGTATTGTTTCAGCACGCTTAACTCTCACACTTCCCTCAAAGGATCATGGGAATTGTTGTTTGATGGGGATGCTTGATTTCTCCATAAGTGAAGGATGCTCCCTTGCTAAACTGCAGTTCCCTGGGGTGGGGGAATAACAAAGGCCCCAATCCTGTCCAACTTCCCGGTGTTGATGCAGCTGCAATGCAGCCCTGAAGTAAGAGAACAAACATTCCCTTACCTTGAGGAGGCCTCCTTCCCTTCCCACACCCCCACACCACAGAATGCAGCTCATGCCCCGTTGGCAATGCTGCATCAGTGCTGGAAAGTTGGATAGCACTGGCTCTAAAGCTTTCTGGTATCTATGCCCGGAACATGTTTTTCATTATTACAGTTTAAGCCAGACTCTCAGAGTAGAATGGTCATTTTGCTAGATCTTGCACCATCTGGTGGCCACTTGTATAAAGACTCCCGTTTGTAGCAGAGTTGTTTGCCCGGAACAATAAGACTACGTGTGGAAGCTGATGACTTTGGATGGGCCGTCTTCTACTCTAGAGAAAGATTCATAGGTGCTCTCATGTACACATGCTAAATCCATTAAGGGGACATACTGTGCTTGTTTGCTTGTTCTGCAAGGAAGAGGAAGTCATTGAGCATGGAAACCTTGCCCTTTATTGTGTTCACGGACCATTTTATGTTGCCTTTTCTGGTTCAGGGCTTTTGTCTTTCTGTAGCAAAGCAGGTAGACTTAAGAAGGTTATACAACACAAACTACTCACTATAAGGTGTGGCGGGGGAGTGGGATGGCTGCTGGCTAGATGTCAGCTCCGCTAGAAGATCATGGGGTCTAGTGTGCCTGTAACCCATTGTGCCCCCACAAGTGAATAATTAGTCTGTAGAACTCCTTGCCACAGGATGTGGTGATGGCATCTGGCCTAGATGCCTTTAAAAGGGGATTAGACAGATTTATGGAGGAAAACTGCATCACAGGTTACAAACTATGATGGATATGTGCGGTCTGAGATTAGCTGGACGCTCATCATGAATGGCCAGATAGGAATTTTTTTCTGTCATCCGAATTGACCGTGGATGGCAGTTTTTTCGCCTACCCCAGACTGGCGAGGGAGAGGCGGTGAGTTCATCAGGTTTCATGAATTAAAAATTGATCTCTTGTGTTTAATAAAATTGAGCCCTAACTGCAATCTGGTGTCTTCTTTGTGGTGTGTGTGTGTAGGGGTAAATAGGCTACCTCGGAATGCCAGATGCAGGGGAGTGGCAGCGAGATACAAGTGTCTTCTTGTTGTGTGAGCTCCTGTGGCATCTGGTGGGCCTCTGTGAGATATAGAAAGCTGGGCTAGATGGGCCCTTGGCCTGTTCATATTTCTAATAAGAAACCGTAGAGCTGTTATACAGTACCTGTTGCTGGACAAGCTAGTTGTTTTAACATACAGCAATCTTTTGAGCTCCATCAGATTTGGTTCTTTGTTTTAATATAGTTATACCCTGCTCTTTCACTCAAGAGTGCATGCTAAGTGAAAACAAAAGGTGTTTTTATACAAAGTCCTTTTGCAGTTTCTCTGAATCTGGGGTGAAGAAAAATAAATGAAGGAAATTTTTCTAAAAAAATTTAGATTGAGACAAAAGGCACTTTCGCCCAGTTCTAACTGACATGCTAAATTTTGGCCTTTGTACCACATCTGAATGTGGGGATGTGGTGGCACTGCTGTTGCTGAACTTGCTGACCGAAAGGTTGGCAGTTCAAGACCACGCAATGGAGTGAGCTCCCATTGCTTGTCCCAGCTCCTGCCAACCTAGCAGTTTGAAAGCACGTAAAAATATTAGTAGGTGCCACTTCGGTGGGAAGGTAACGGCGTTCTGTGCACTATGGCATATAGTCATGCCAGCCACATGACCATGGAAGCTTGTCCTTGGACAAACGCTGGCTCTTCGGCTTAGAAACAGAGATGAGCCCCGCCCCCTACAGTCGGTCACGACTAGACCATTTAGTTGTGGGGAACCTTTACCTTTTTACCACATCTGAATGCTCACGAGATGGAATGCACCTCCTTTAAAATAAATTTTAATTTTCTGTATGTAGGAAATTAGCATGTTCAGGAATGTGTTCCAGCCTAGCTGAGAAAGTGGTGGTGGGTAAGAAATGCGAAAGCCTGAGCCCAGATTACAGAGCACTGTCCCATGTGCTCTCCAACCAAACTTCACAGGGGTGTTGACATGCTAAGCCTCCCCTCCCCTCCCCTCCCGTAATAATAACTTGATTGTAAAGGCTTCTTATGGGTGTCTGTATTGCTACTTTGCAAGGTGGATGAGGTTGCAAAATAGCATGAAATAATGACTAGTGCAATTGCACAACACACCAAGACAACCTAGAGGGAGGTGGCAAGCTGCTCTTGCAGCCTAACGCACAGATTGTTGTGCCAACAGACTAGACAATGGCCTCGTGTGATTTCGCCTCTTTTCGGAAGGCTTTTAATGCCCTGTAAAAGGAGGCAATGGCTGCTTTTTTGGTAATGTATTTAATGTCTTGATGATGTCTTTAACTTCTGCTGCTTGGCTTCTATTGTATATTTTATAGTTCCATAGTTTTATTTCTATTTCAATTGTTTTATGTATTTTAAATAATTGTTAACCGCCTTAGGTGCCCTTCGGGGAGAAAGGTGGGTTATAAAATGAATGAATAAAATAAATAAAAAATAAATGTGTTTCACCTTCAGGCCCATGAATGAGGAGTTGGATGTAACAGATCAGGTATAGAGTAGGGGATGAGAGACTGACTATAGACTAGGACAGGGGTGGCCAAACTTGCTTAATGTAAGAGCCAAACTTCAGATGTTTGAGAGCCGCAATATTTAAGAAGAAGGGATACACCAAAGCCACTAAGCTTGAATCACAAGTCAGCGACCTCACAACGTGACTCGTGACAATTTTGAGTCATTTTGACTCGTCTCGTTTTGAGAAACGAGTCAAATCCTTGAGCAAAACAAACCACTTCCTCCTCCCCTCAACCCTGCCAGCCCTACCTGCCTCCTCCCAGCACACCTGCTGCCACCATTGGTCTGAAGGGCGGCTTCAGGATCGCTCACAAGGTCTTTTGAGATGCCACAGAAGTGATGGGAGTGAAAACAAGTCACGAAAAACCAGTGCTTTTGCGACTCGAATGCAACTCACGATGAGTCATGTGCCCATCCCTGTTGAGAAGCATTTAAATTTTTAAATTTTACTTACCGTAAACATTACATTTATGCTTAATCCAGTGGACTCTCAGTTTATACCTGGTAAATAATTTTTTATATATTTTACTGTATATATAAGGCGCCTGAGGTGGGACATGATTGAGACATACAAAATTATGCACGGGAGGGATAGAGTCGATAGAGGGATATTCTTTTCCCTCTCTCAGAACACCAGAACCAGGGGGCATCCACTGAAATTGAGTGTTGGGAGAGTTAAAACAGATAAAAGGAAATACTTTTTTACCCAGTGGGTAATTAATCTATGGAACTCCTTGCCACAGGAGGTAGTGATGGCATATGGCCTAGATGCCTTTAAGAGGGGACTGGATGGATTTCTGGAGGAAAAGTCCATCGTGGGCTATAGGCCATGATGGGTTGGTCAACCTCTTTACATTAATAGTACCTCAGAATGCCAGGTGCATGGGAGTGGCAACAGGATGCAAGCCTCTTGTTGTCTACTGAACTCCCTGAGGCACCTGGTGGGCCACTGTGAGATACAGGAAGCTGGACTAGATGGGCCTTTGGCCTGATCCAGTGGGGCTCTTCTTATGTTCTTATCCTTGTTAAGAAGCATTTAATTTTTAAAATATATTTACTCACCATAAACATTACATTTGTGCTTAATCCAGTGGACACTCTGGTAAATAATTATAAAGCTTGAAATTGTATTTACCTTTTATATTAATTCTGATGCAAAAAGGAGCTTACAGAGCACGCTGTGGTGCTTGTCATACTTACCACGCCACACACACACACACACTTGTAGCTACACTTCTGTAGGTCCAGAATGCCAATCTGGCTCCGTATGAACAGTCGTTCACAGAGTTTAGGATCCCCAGTTCACCAGGAAGCAGATTTTAAAGTGTGTGCTATCCAAATGAGTTCCGTAGTACCCTGTACATTGCAGCCTTTTGCTGATGTGGCGCTTTTCAGTTATATTCATTTTTATTATTTTTGGCACTTGCTTTTATGGCAGGAACACACACATCCTCGAGGTCCAAGCTGAACCAAGCAAGTTAACCGATGCCGTTTTGTGACCCATGCTCAATCTAGGTAATATCAGGCTTTAGAAGGATTGACAACAATTTTGAGAAAAGTTCTGCAATGAGCAAAATACTATCAATAAGAACATAAGAAGAGCGCCACCGGATCAGGTCAAAGGAAATACTTTTTTACCCAGCAGGTGATTAATCTGTGGAACTCCTTGCCACAGGAGGTAGTGATTGATTCTGGCCTAGGTGCCTTTAAAAGGGGACTGGGCAGATTTCTGAAGGAAAAGTCCATTGCAGGCAACCAGCCATGATCGGTAGTGCAACCTCCATACTTTAGAAGTAAGCTACCTCAGAATGCCAGATGCAGGTGAGTGGCTACAAGATGCAGGCATCTTGTTGTCTCATGTGCTCCCTGAGGCACCTGGTGGGCCACTGTGAAATACAGGAAGCTGATCTAGATGGGCCTTTGGCCTGTTCCAGTGGGGCTTTTCTTATGTTCTCATGTTCTCCTTGGCTGCAATCTGGGGCATATCCACTGTACCTCATACGTCTAACCAGGTTAGGCTTTACATGTGCTAGCAAGTGAAAAAAAAAACTGATTTGTTTTATGGGGACATTCACTTTACTGTTGTGGTCTGGAACCTAGCCTGCCCTATTAGTGAGTTATGCCTCAAGTTCCATCCTGATCCTTTTGATTTTAAGCATGTTAGCCAGGCGGGGGCAGCAGATAGCCATGTGTACTAACTGTGCAGCCAGCTACTGCAAGTCAAGGATGCGTTTAGTTCCCTAAAACATGCGGCATGACATAATGTGAATCTGTTTTGCATTATAGGTAAAGATTATCACCATTTTTGGCTTCGTAATGGAGAGGATAGTGCAGCAAAGACACCTGCTAGAATGCTTTAAATAAATGCAACTTAACTGGCATCCCCTACAGAGCACCTTAGCAAGCAATATTTCTTAATGTTACCTTCTTCCATGCTGGTATTTCCAACAGCAAGTCAGGGCCACACCTGCGGAGGGAAACGGTGGTTTGCAGCAGCCATCGTTTCCCATTCTGTCTGCGCTAGGGAAATTGCAGTACTGAAATCACAAACTAGAACACGAAGGAGGAAATTGGAGGGAGGCAGAGAGGGAGCTGCAGTCTCAGGGTTTGACCCAAGCAGCCCAACTGTGCTTGGCAGTGACGTCTGAACCTGGCCAGCAATTTGGATTGGAATCTGGGCATGCTAGGGTCGAATTTTGACCCAGCCAAGTGCTTGCTGGGGGTGGCCATCCTCGGTCCTCACCTGTGAAGTAGGAATACTGGCCCACATCCACATCCCATTTTGTAAGCCTGCCCTTCCTCAAGGCAGGTTGGATGAGCTCAGATGGGGACCCGGGACTTCCTGGTCTTCCACCTGACCTCACCTCAGTGCCTCCCATTTTATTAATTGAGTGCACAATCGGGAGCACTCTTTGAGCACCCCTTGCACTGGTGCCGGAGTCTCAAAACATGCCGTAAGGAGGACAGATCTCTAGCCTCTGTGCCTCTGCAGCAAGCTAGGTTTGCTCTGGCGGAGGGTGGCCGGCATGAGCCATTGGGGAGGGTGGTTTGATCAGGATGAGAAAAGGAGGGTCAGTGGGCAGACTGGCCAGGGGAGGGCAGTGGGACTGGCCTGGGTGGCCTAGGCTGGATCCAGACCCCCATCCCGGATCCAGACCCCCATCCGCACCCAAGCTGGCCATTTTGCTGCCACAGTTCCGAGTAGCCGTATTGGGGAGGATGCCGTGCTATACAAGATAAAGGGAATTAATTCCCCTTACTCCAGGTTGCGTTGCAGGCAGCCCCAACCCTGCACCGGATACGGGGCAGGCCAAGTGGCCTGCATGCTCCAGCACAGGTTAGGATCGGGCTGCCCGCGGTGCTCCTCTTTGACCCAGCCTCTTCTGGGTCGGCAAAGTTAGGGGAGTTTGCTTGGGTCACTGCAGAGGAGGGTTCCCCAGGGCATTCAGGAGATGTGCAGCGTCTGCTTTCTGGCAGCCTTTGTGCCTCTTCCGTTCTGGTTTGGAAAGAACCAGGCCACAATCCTATCCACACTTACCTGGGTGTAAGCCCCATTAAGTGCAATGGGATTGACTTCTGAGTAGATGTTCATAGGAACAGCATCCCAGTTTCCCGTTGGAGCACCAGCTGCCTGACAGCAGCGTCTCCCAGGAGTGTGTGTGTGTGGGGGGGGGGGATTTGCTGCTGTCCTTCACCCAGCCTGCACTAGAGGGCAGTGTGACGCTTCCAGCCGCAGGCCAGCTCACGGCTGTTGGCGCCGAGTCCGAGCGCCAAACAGGACTCAGTGGAGAGGAAGCTGCTACTGTCACTTTTTCCAGATAGTAAAACAGAGTGTGTGCGGCGGCAGCCCTTCTGGACACATCCTGAACAAGAGTCGGAGCGCGCTCTCTTCCCCTTGAAGTCATCGCAGCTGACCTCAGGCTACCTAGCGAGGATCCTGGCTCCGTGGAACGGCGTCCCAGTCTGGCATCAGCATCCTCCAATTATGCCGCGCTCAGAAAGGGAGTGGAAAAGCAGGAGTGGTGGTGTATTTAAGGAACTGCTGCGCTAGCCCGGCCCGGGGTGGGGGCAGGAAGAGAGCCCCCGATCTGAGGCCGGCACTGCACGTGCAGGAGAGCGAGGCGGGAAATGAGATGATGGAGCCCCAAAGTGGAGGCAGGATGGAGTCCAGCCAGCAGGTGGAGAATCGCACGTTCGTCGCCGCAAAGTTGCAGTGATGGCTGTTGGATTTGCATGACTTCGGAAGTGAACTTCTCTAGCAGTGGCCTAAATGACTGGCGGAACGGGGCCTCCAGGTTTTAAGACTGTGCATCACTGAATACCAGCCTCTCGGGAGCAGCAGGTCAAGCCCCCCCTGCCTTCACGCCTTGACTGTGGGTTTGCCACGGCTAAGAGTTGGGTGCTGGGCAGTTAAATGACTTTGGGCGTCTGACCCAGCATGGTTTCCTTCGCATCATGGTTTCCTTCAGGATGTTGCAGCTCCCTTTCCTTGGGCCTTAAAGCCAGAGCTCGAACAGACTGCCCCAGTGCCCAGGACGGTAACATCACAAAGGGCGCAACCCTAAGCTGCGCTGTGCGGGCTTGTACTGTATCCAGAGCAGCTTGGGAGCAGGCTGGATCCTCCATGGGGCAAGGGTATGCCCAGTGATGGGATCTACAAATGACCTGGGGGAACACTGGGCAGGACTTAGGCGGGACATCCGGGTGATTGGCAGCCCGTCCGCGGTGATCCGCAGCTGCCCTGGCCTCGGGGTGGCTCCTGCTCACTGCGGAGGATGGGTGAGGGTCGCGCCGGGTGCCTGGGTGAGCAGCGGTGGAGCGCGCTAACGGGGGGCAGCCCCCCCCCAAGGCCAGGACAGCTGCAGAACACTGCGGACGGGCAGCCAATCACGTGGAAGCCCAGCGTAAGTCCCACCCAGCGTTCCCCCAGGTCGTTTGTAGATCCCATCGCTGGGTATGCCCCCTATTTAGCAGGCGCAGAGTCGGGGACTCTGTGCGGCCTGAATTGGGACCGCGCAGCTTGGGGGGCGGGAGCTTGGATGCGGACTAACAGCCGCATCCCAGCTCCACCCACCTCCCTGGGCTGGCACGCCTTCCGACATGTCCATCCCCCACCCAGAAATGCCCTCCCGTCCTCCCTCACGCCACATGGAAGTGCTCTTGCGCCAGATGCAGCACAGGCGCGGGCATCCAAGATGGCGCTCTCACGCCAGCACTGCGTGCGCAGGGCCAATGCAAGCGGCTAGCGTCAGTCCAAGGGTGCTCCTAGGATTGCGCCCAGAGTCGCATGACTTTGTGATGCCATTTCTGTGTTCTCCCCCGAGGTTGGCTCTTGTTGCAACCCCTTCGTGCACCCCTTTCCTTTGTAGAAGCTGGGAGCCAAAGCAATGGCTGCAGCGAGTGCCCCCTCCTCCAGGGAGAACCCCGAAGTGTCTGTTTTGTTCAGCTTGCAGCCCAAGGCAGTAACTTCTGGGTTCTCTTGGGGGCGAGGGGGTGCTTCCAGCAGCCTCGTAGCACGTGCTGTTCCTTCCCCACAGAGAGATGGACAAGGTGTGAGAAGCTGCCAGTGTCTCCTCCTTAACAAGGGCAGAGCTTGGGGCTGACCCCTGCTTGGTAGAGTGCCAGCCTGTCAGGCTCCATCAGGTTTCCACGTGGAACCTGGGAGCATGCGTTTGCGCTCAAATCAAGGCTCTTTTTGCCTTCAGGGAGACCCGTGGAGGGGACTGCGGGCCTCCCCAACCCTGCCAAAGGCCCCCCCCCGACCCACCAGATACGTTAAAAGGGCACTGGGTGCCCGCAGTTCTGCAATCTCTGCGGCGCCACTTAAGGGGGAATGACCCAGTTTTGCTTCTCAGTGGTGGGTCATGACCCACAGATTGGGAAGTACTGATGTGGCATATTGGGCTTGGCTTGAGGAGTTTCAGGTTCCGGGGAGTCTCTGCTCAGGCAATGACCCTTAGACCTTTGTACAGCCTCCATCTCTCAGCTTATCCTTCTCCACAGGATTGTTGTGCGGATCGCAGGGGGAAAAGCCTGTCCTCCACCCTGAGATTCTTGGAGGAAGGGTGGGACAACCATGAAGGGCGTTTGGCTTTTGTGGTCTTTTTTGTCCTTGTGCCTTCCCAGTGAGAGCGGCCTCCAGGATTCCCATGTTATGGAAGCAAAAATAGAGTCAACCAGAAACTTGCCCAAACTGCACAGTGAGCGTGTGACTGAACGTTGTCACATAATCTGGACAAGGTAGTCATCATTGCAACATTGGGCACTTACATGGCTCCTGTTCAGGTGTTCAAAATGATTCACATACATGTCTAATTGCCCAAACTCTCACAACAATCGTACAAGGCGGACCGGTGCCATATTGCTCAGGGGCCGTAGTGAACAGTGACACTTCTTCGGTCCACTAGGGTTGGGTCCACTAGGGTGACACTCAGTGGTGTCATCTACTCACCAGTAGACGGTACGCTGGGCGGGACTTAGCATGATCGACAGCCCGTCCACTCACTTCCGCTTTCTTCGCGCTCCCCGCGCGGCTTTCCCTCGCCTCGGAGGGAGCGCCTGCTCGCCAAGGGGGAAGGGGGGGTCGCGCCGCGGGCCTCGGCGGCCAGCAGGCGCCCCCTCCAAGGCGAGGGAAAGCCGCGTGGGGAGCACGAAGAAAGCGGAAGTGAGTCGACGGGCTGTCGATCACTCTAAGTCCCGCCCAGCGTTCCGTCTACAAGAGAGTAGATGACAACACTG
>JAJKFI010000025.1:4576677-4600855 GCA_029204185.1 Lerista edwardsae | reverse complement strand
CGCGCCGGGTGCCTGGGCGAGCAGGCGCCCCCTCCGAGGCGAGGGAAAGCCGCGCGGGGAGCGCGAAGAAAGCGGAAGTGAGTCGACGGGCTGTCGATCACTCTAAGTCCCGCCCAGCGTACCGTCTACTGGTGAGTAGATGACACCACTGGTGACACTCCTTCGAACCCACTAGGGTTCATGGAAGAGGCAAGATTCGGAGTTAGGATGCCTAAGCTTGCTGCTGCGCTATTCCGTCTTTCAGTATTATTATGGGGTGGCCGTCCATATTATTAAGTTACAGCAGCTGTCTCCCATATGTCCAGCGAATGAGGAGGAGCTGGCCAGAACTGACCCCGGGACTGTCTAGACTAAATAGATCACTAACCAGAGAGCTGAACAAAGAGGAGAAGGAAAGTCGAAGTCCGCCAAGGGCCTTTTCGCTCAAAAGTTCAGGCACCAAAACCAGCCCGTTCGTGTGTGAAGAGCAGCCTTCCTCGCAATCACATTATCGTTTTTCGGTGTTGTTTTTTAACGGTTGGTTTAGCAATTAAGAGGCGACGTTGCGCTCCGGTTTTTTCCAGTCGGCTGCCCAGTGACACTGTGTTTAAAAACATGGTTACACAATGGCAGCATGTATTTTGGGAATCTCCGCGATTCCTTGGGTAACAAAATAGAGATTTGTTTATTTTTGCCTTGTCCCCCAGTTGTCGGTAGACCTCAGTCTCCTTTCGCACTAACGTTTCTTCCCTCCGTGTACAGGCCAGGGAGTGCCCAGTCTGGGAGTTTGGCGCTTTCTTCCTCCTTTAATTTTTGCACGGAAGTTCAAAAAAAAGGGGTTGTTTTTAGTTTGCTTAGGTTTCGGCTCCTTTCCCGACGGCGTATGGGGGAAGAGTACGTGATATCTGGCAGGTATTTGTGAATGGACTTCAACCCTGTGACTCCCTGCGGCTCGGCCAAAGGGAGGCGGGCGGGGGGAGGCGGCCAGGGGAGGACTCCGAAAGTGACTCTATATGGCTTGGCTTGGCTGGAAAATATTTTCAGTGTGGCGGTTCAGAAGCCAGGAGGAAGCCTTCTTCTGGCCCAAGAACAATAAAGGGGTCAGCAGCTTGATCCTCCCTCCTACACCCTCTTCCTTCCATTGTGAGAAATATCCCAGGCTACCTTTTGGGGCCGAAAAGCATCCAGCTCAGACACTTGACACCACGGGGTTGTCTGGACTGACCCACTGGGGATTTCGGTTGCTGCAAAGAAAGCCCAAATTCTCTCGAGTCTTCCGGAAAGCCTCTGTGCACGTGTGTTCGTGCATGGTCAACCCTGACCCTCAGGAGCAAGTTTTGCAAAGCACCCAGTTTGGAAAGCAGTTCGGTGCCACCCAGGGAAAGGGGCACATTTATTTTTGTCCTTTGAACAGGGGCTGAACTAACAGCCAGCCACAGAAGATCCTCTGAGTCCATCTCTTGTCCTGCAGGATGAGATATAGGCAGTGGTGTCATCTAAATGATTTAAGAACAGGTACTCACTTTTGATTGGCACATGTTGGGACCCGCCCACCGGAAGTGACATCATAAGCCGGAAGTGATGTCGTGGCAGAAACTGACATGAAAAAAGCCCTTTTTGAAGCCTCAGACAATTTTAAACTGACCCAACAGTTGCAACAGTATTCCACAGCACCCCCAGAACATGTTAAGGAGGCCTGGCATCATGTTAAAGTGACCCAACAGGCAGGCAACTCAAACGTGCAGGAAATTCAAATGTTGCAGGGGGCGGAGTCAATGAGTGGGTGGGCGAATGGGCGGGGCCAATCATAATCCTAGAAACCGGTACTCGCGTACCCCCGCGTACCCCCTGCATGACATCACTGGATATAGTCCCCTGCACTAGTTCTGCACTAGAGGAGGTGCAGAAGAGAGTGACGAAAATGATTACTGGGCTGTGGCACCTTCCTTATGAGGAAAGGCTACAGCATTTCAGGTTCTTCAGTCTAGAAAAAAAGGCGCTTGAGGGGGGACATGATTGAGACACACAAAATTATGCATGTAATGGAGAGAGTGGATAGAGGGAGGCTCTTTTCCCTCCCTCATAATACTAGACCAGGGGATACCCACTAAAACTGAGAGTTGGGAGAGTGAGAACAGATAAAAGAAAATACTTTTGACCCAGCGGGTAATTAACCTGTGGAACTCATTGCCACAGGAGGTGGTGATGGGGTCTGGCCTAGGTGCTTTTAAAAGGGGATTGGACAGATTTCTGGAGGAAAAGCCAATCGCAGGCTACGGGCCATGATGGCTAGTGCAACCTCCGTAACTTAGAAGTAGGCTACTTCAGAATGCCAGATGAAAGGGAGTGGCAACTGGATGCAGGTATCTTGTTGTCTCAGGTGCTCCCTGAGGCATCTGGTGGGCCACTGTGAGATATAGGAAGCTGGACTAGATGGGCCTTTGACCTGATCCAGCAGGGCTCTTCTTACGTTAAGTTCCTGCCATCTGTAAAAGCTTTGCTGTGGATGGTAACCTAGAGCCCTGCTTGGATTAATAGTGACAAAATATCTGGTGGCAGCTTTAAGGCCTGAATCCCAACCACTACTACTCATTTCAGGACATTTGTTTGGGTGACTTCTGTCCCTTGGGAGGGCCGTCACTCAGTGTAAGAGCTTGTGCTTGTTGTGTGAGAAACCCAAAGTTCAAGTCCTCATATTGCTACTCTAAAAGCTCTTGGGTTGCAGGGCCAGGAAAGACCCTTCCCAAATCCTTGGAGAGCTACTGCCAATCAGAATCAGCATCCCTGTCCTGTCTTGGCGTGAGTCTGGTCCATACGATCCTGCGTAGGAAGTGGATTTGGGAGCTCAAGGCCCCCTGGGAGGTGGGAAGAAGCGTGTCGCTCTGTGACTGTGTTTGGTATCACAAGTGATACCCTGCCTGTCCCTGGCAGTCTACACTGCAGCACTCATGTGCTGCATGAACTCCCTAAGCATGTAAGGGGCAAACCACTTGCTCTCAGTCCCTGCCCTTCCCCACCCCACATTTGTAACATGGGGATGATCACACTGTCCTACCTTACAAGGCAAGTGTAAGAATTCCAGAGCGGAAGTGCTTGGAGCATGTTAAAGCACTATAGACATTCAAACAATGACTATTTAAGAGCATGCGCTACATTGACTTTTCTCTTGTTCCAGATCAGAGGGTAGAAAGTTGCCACCATACATATGAAACTGTGTTACACTGACTCAGACCTTTGGAAGCCTCTCCTAATCCAGGGTGGGAACCAAACCCAGGTCCCAATCCAACACTCTGTCCTCTACAATATAAGCTCGGCTCTAGGTGTTTACCCTCGGTCGGCCTTCAGAATCCGTTTCCTGACACACACACCCTCCAGCGGATACCGAAACTCACGGATAATTAAATCCACAAGTCAGGTCCATGGGGGCCTTTTAGCAAAAACCAAAACTGGCCTTCTGACACTTTCGGAGACACGCAGCCTCTCTGGGCCTCAGAAAGCCTCCCAGATGTCACCAGAAGGTAGTTCGGTTGTGCCTGGGACGTCCTCTGAGGGTCCTGTGGCAGGCCAAATCAGCGCGTTCTGAATCTGCGGATAAAGAGGACCCACTGCGTACTGGTTCGCTCTCGTTCAGTCAGCTGAGTAGCTTTTGCCTCCTAAAGGAACCCCTGCAGCAGAGTCCTGTGGGTTAGCTCTTGCTGGCCTGTGAGGCGTTACATATTTGCGTGCCCTCCTCAGAGGAAGGGGGAGGGGCAGGCATTATGCACACCGAAAACGGACTTGTCAAGGACAAGGCTTCCTTGTATTCTGTCCTTGAGATGTTAGTTTGTACCCTTGTGGTCCCTTCCATGATTCTATTAGATTCCACCGATACACACTGCAAGAGAGGAGATTCCAGTTGGACATCAGGAAGAAATTCTTGATGGACGGAGCAGTTTGGCAGTGGAGCAGATTGCCGAGGGAGGTGGTGGAATCTCCCTCACTGGAGATCTTCAAGCAGAGGCTCGACAGGAACCTGCTGGAGATGCTCTAGGGGGATTTCCTGCTACAGGCAGAGGGTCAGAGGGTTGGGCTGGATGACCTCATGGGTATCTGTCCAGTTTTATGGTTCTATTAGTCATCCATCCATGACCAAGGAGGAAATTGAAACACCAGATTTCCCCACAGCCTATGTCATGCGAAAGGCTGTGCTTTCTTTCACCCACATGTCTCGGCCCAAGAAAAGGCATTGCCTCAGCGACTTTGCGTAGCACCCTGACACCACACAAATAGAAGGCTGTTTATTCTGTTTATTGGTGTCTACGCCCAGCAGTAGCACCAGCGCACATTTTGCACGTCAACCTAGCCGTGTTGGGTGCTTCATGTGAACAGACAAAGGCGGCTCTGAGCCAACGTCAACTTTTGAGAAGCGTATCATGTAAATGGCTCCCATAATGTGCCGATAACACCTTTCTGGGTTGTCGGGGCCAAGGATTTCCTCAGAGCTGAGTGGGCTTCCTGGAGACAGGCTCTGTCGCGGGTAGAGGAAGTTGTCGTGAAACACGGGCGAATTTTGCAGAAAGCCATACCGTCAGCCTTTCAGTACGTGCGACCTGACACAATCTGTTGGGAACCGCAGGGTGCGTGTGTGTATGTGTGTGTCACTGTCCCCTCCCACCACTCTGGTGCCGGAGTGTGTGCTGCCTGTGGGAAATCCTGCCTAGGCAGGCAGAGTCTATTGTATAGCACAGGATATGCAAGGTAAACTCCACCTTGATCTGCTTCGTCCTTGAAAGCCCACACTTTCCCCCTCCTCCCCCGCCAGGATGTAGGTGAGTCCCACAGACCTGGCCTTTCAAGAGGACTTCGGGAGCCGTTCTCTACCCGATTGGCACCAGTACTCGCCTCACACGGCAGTGCAAACAGAGGCCATTTCAGTCAGCTTTGACAGAATTTGTTCCCAGATATAGGAATCCAGGCGAATTGTCACCACAGCGGTCCCAGGGAGTAAGAAAATGAATTGTGGCACATGACGTTGGGCCAGTTTTTGTTCATCTTAATGCTTCAGCATTCGTTTTCAAAAATTTCAAAAATCCCTGTCCCTGTGTGAGGCAGCATGAAAGGGACCTAAACTCTGAAATCCCCACAGGAATGGAAGCTGCTTTATTCTGAACCAGAGCATCTAGCCCAGTGGTGTTCTTAGAGGGGGGAGCAGAATGCTCTAAGGTGAGGGGGGAGGGGCCGCTTTACGGTACAGCTTTCTGTCATGGAGACTAACGGTAGGCTAACGACATGGAAGGCTTACGGTTTGGCTTTCCATCATGGGGAGCCACAGAAAGATGGTATGGCTTTCCGTACCATACCACGAGCTCTCCACAAGGGAACACCAAGAATGGCTCTGAAGATGAGTGGGGAGGGGTCGCTTTACACGGGAGCTTGGGCTCCTGCAAAACTTAGCATTTCCCCTCCCCCAGGAATGCCTCTGATCTAGCCCAGTCTGTGCTCTTGACTGGTGGTGGCTCACCCAGGTATCAGGCAGGAAGAGAGATTTCCCAAGCCTGCCACCCTACCACTTTCAAATGCCACGGAAAGCTTGTGTTCCACCACTGGCCTGTGGCCCCTCCTCAATCCTAATAGGGGCCCGCACCAGCGGAACATGCATTCCACCAGTGCACTTTCTGACAGTGCAAGGCCTGGGCACACCAGCAGGAAGGCCAGTGCCTTCTCACTAGCTCCAGCAATCGTTAGGAGGCGGCACGTCAGCAGGGGAGGCCAGCGCAGGTGCGGAGCGAGGGCGGGGAGTGGGTTGAATGGTGCGGGGGAGGGTGGAATGGAGTGTTGATGGGGCAGGGGTAGGTGGATCAGGCCTGGGAGGGGTGGGATTGGTGCTCTGGTGCACACAGTATCCAGCCCCCTTTCTTTACCCTAACCTGCCTGCATAAAAACATAAGAAATGCCTTGCTAGATCAGGCTGAGGGCCCATCGAGTCCAGTTTCCTGTATCTCACAGTGGCCCACCAGATGCCTCAGAGCACACAAGATTTCTGCATCCTGTTGCCACTCCCTTATATCTGGCATTCTGAGGTAAACTTCTGAGGTAAATGTGAGGTAAATAAAACAGAATTTGCTATCCTAAGAAGAGCCCCACTGGATCAGGCCAAAGGCCCATCTAGTCTAGCTTTCTGTATCTCACAGTGGCCCACCAGATGCCTCAGGGAGCACATGAGACAACCATATACTTGTATCTTGAGGCCACTCCCCTCCATCTGGCATTCTGAGGAAGCCTATTACCCTTGCCCCACCCCCAAGGAGGACACCAGACTGAGGCTGGGGTTTAACTTTATTAAACGCAAATAATTGCGCCAGTGATATTGCTGGCATGGGTCCAAGTTGACCCATTGCGGCTGCTGCAGCTTACCCAGAGGCAAGGGGGGGGGGACACGACAAAGGGGAGACCTCAGGCTGCCAAAAATCCCCTCCAGTCTGCAATGTAGCCCTTACTGGCACTGCTACATCGCCACGTGGGGATTTACGCTGGCTTGGGCCGTCCTTCCTATGTGATGCCCAAGATCTTCTAGTGCAAGATGCGAGTACGTTTGAATTGATAAGGGGGACAACCATAGCGCTATCTGGTTCAACATGTGTAACTGGGATGTTTTCCAGGAAATCCAGCACAGGCACATAAGACTTCAAAAAGGGAACTTCTAAAAAAAAAAAAGTCAACAGGGTGCCAGGAAGTTATATGAAACCACAACAGCAGAAGCTCTATGTTTCAGAACCTCATCTGAAACATAGGGCACTATATACAAACGTCCACACCAGGTCAAGGAGGATGCCAGCATGGCTCAGCAGTAGAGTCAAGAAAGCTATGAAAGGCAAGCAGGAACTCAAATCTGAAATTGCTGGTTTTTCTAACAAAAAATGTGTAACTTGCCCTTTAAATCAGCATCCATTGTCTAAGAGCGTTTTAAAGCTAAAGCTCTTGGGCTGGACCTGGGAGGGAACAGGAAATGAGTACAGGGATTTAAGGAGGAGGGACGTGACATAATCAGAGTGATGAGATGAATGATTTGGTGGCAGAACTGTGGGGGGGGGGGGAGGCAGCTGAAGACCTGTGAGGAGAAGGCGGCAGTTCTCAAGGCATGAACACACAAGGGACACAGAGGAGGAAGGGAAGTATGGCCCCTGCTAACTGGGCAAGAGGCACTTTTTTCACGTGGTGCTCGTCTTATATTTAGCTGGGGGAGAGCAATTGTCCCTCTTCACCCCTGCACTGTGTCTTTTCTCATGGCTGTTGCTGCTGTGCCCTGGAGGATTAAGGATGCAACACCACTGGTCCAGCGCAAGAGCTCTGCACCAGTGCAATGCCGGTTTAGGATTGTGCTGTAGCTGGCAAAGAGCTACTGTTATTTCCCTGCTCCATATTTAAGTGTAGAAAGAAATAAATGGCCAGAGCAAGGCAGCAGGGTAAGGGATCCTTCAAAGAAGCAACACACACACACACACACACACACACACACAGCAGCAGCAGCAGCAGCAGCAGCTGATGATGATGATGATGATGATGAATACATGCAGCCCTCGTGGTCCTGTAGGAAAACCCCTATTTAACTGTAGGAAAAACAAATCTCCAGAGCAAGGGAGCAGAGCAGGTACCAGGTCGTGCTTTGGAGAGCAGGAGAACTTCTAAGCAAGTCCTTCACCCATGACACTCTGGAGAAGAGAGGGGCTGTGTTTCCCTTCCTTCCCCTCCATGCTTTTGCCTTCTCCATAGTGGAGAAGCTACTTCTCCTGCCGCCCTGTGTGGCCGCATTCACCAGTCCTTTGAGCACATACCGGCCAGAAGCAGGCAAGCTCCAGGACGGCAGTTGCAAAGGTTGGGGCTGACCTGCTCTGATCCTTTTGGGCTGCTTGGCGATGGCTGCGTCTGCTCCGAGCTGAACAGGGCCGCGAGACTACCCTGCCAGCTACCAACAGCTTGCCAGTCCCACGTTGCCTATCCCCAGTCTAGGCTGCCAGTGGCAAAGCCAGGCTTCCATTATGGGAAAGGGCCTGAACCAGTCTGTTTTGAGAATGTTTCACCCCTGGTTTGTGGATGCCCAGGTAGCTCCTGCTTCCTTGGCCATTGTCAGACCCTCTTGTTCTGTATATGATTTGAAAGCAGCTTTTAATCGGAATCCTCAGTTGCTAAACAGAGTTGGCAGTTAAGGACCCTGGTCTGTTTTCTGAGGCTATTTTGGTTTTGGTTGCTCTCCTAGGGATTGGAAAAGAACGTACTGTACAAACAATAGCATTTTTATTTATTTTTTTGGCCTTGCAAGGGCTTTAAAAAAATGAATTGCAAGTTTCTTCACCTGTTGTTCAGCATGTCAGAAATATTGAAGTTTTGATTATCATAGTTCTAAACTTAATGATCATAGTTCTAAACTTAATTGGCTAAGCTGCAGGTGATTGTTGGTTGGTTCGTTGATCAATCCGTCAGCTAAAAACACTTTGAGAGCGCTAACTCTCTGGCACTGATGGTTAGGTGAGAAGTGGTGTACTTTGCCATACCAGACCACACAGAATAAATTACAATGTCCTGCACATAGCCCAGTGGTTCACAACCTCTCTGGGCATCTAAGAACCACTGCAACGTGGGGACGTCGAAATTGCAGCGACGTGATTGTTATGATCCTGTCACTGCTGGGCATAGATCAGTTCTGAGAGGATTTACCAGTGCCTGCCCCAGTGTCCATTTGGGTTGGGGAGTCCTCCCGACCCGTTGGGAGGGCTCCTTCTGCCTTTAAAACGTGAAAAAAAAGATTGTAACCCACTTCCTGGTCACCATCGCAAAACTGTAAGTGGGTCGTGATAATGTGTTTTTTTTCTCCATTTTTCACTTTCACTTTTTTTTTTTAACTCTTTACTCCCCTCCCTGTAGCATGCAGCACAGCCTCGGTTGACATGGATGAAGGGGACAGGATGGGGCCCGTTGGTGTGACTTTGCATATTTTCATGCAACGCCAGCTATTACATTATTTTCATTGCTATGGCCATTAGGTCTGAATAAATCATTATTTCACAATGAATCTTGAGGAAGCTTCCATGTTAGGAAACTAGATGTTTCTCCTGGAATTCCTTTCATTAATCATCCCTGGCAGGAACCCATGTTCAGTTTTTTTTTTTTAAGTCTCATTAACCCAGTGCAATATGGCTCTTCTTTTTTTTTTCCCAGTGAGCTAGAATAGTTTTTCCTCCAGGACAAATCAGGCATTTCCTTTACTTCCTCTCCTCAAGTTTTGTTTGGGTGGGGATTTCAAGAAGGTGGTTTATAAGGCAGGGCCAGCCCAACGACACAGGCTAGGCAACCCTTGGAGCACCAGGGAAGGTGTGTGCTGGGGCATTCCACAACCCCTTGCGAGACTTTAGTGACCATATTTATTTTTGCCAAGCCTTCTGTTCTGCTTTTCTGCCTGCTAAAGTTCCGGAGGGTTTTCCCAGGCCTCGCAGTGCATTATAGGGCATTTAAAATGTCAGTTCTGGTTTCCACTGGAAACCAGGAAGTGACCTTATTGGCCAAAATGGCAATTCCAAGGCCTGCCAAGGCCATGGGAAGTCCAACGCGGCCTTGGCGGGCCTCAGAAGAGCCACTGGAGGTGACTGAAGCACAGCTCTGGTAGCCTTCAGAGGCTTTAGGTTGAGCTTAATTTGGCTCAACATGAGACTGGGATTACCCGCGTTGAGTCTAATCCGCGGATGAAAAATCCACGGATAGTTAGGCTCCACCTGTATTTCAAAGTATGTGTATTTGAAATGAATGCACATTCTTCCCCTGTTTATTGCCTGGCTCCATTTTCCTGATCTTCCTAGGCTATGTCTTGGTGTCATTTTGTAAATAGTAAGCCCCTTGGCCCAGGGGTCTGTACCCTTCTTCTGTATAAAGCACCATATAAATGGTGGCCATTATTGAAATAATACAAGGCGCCATCTATAGGGGGCTCTGGGTTTTTCAGCCCCCACGTTAACGCCAGCCCCCTCCTCATCCAGTGCCCACACCCAATCCAGACCACAGCACCCACAGCTAACCTGCACGGTCTTTGGAAGACAGACTAGTGAAGCACACAACGCCATTTTGAGTCCTGGCGCGTGCGCACGATGTCTGCTCTCCTGACTGAGGGAGCTCCGGAGCTCAAGTCTGCCCCTTATAAGTATAGCCGGTAGACCTGGGCTCCAGAGCCCCAGTCTACCCGCTATAAAGTAATTTAATTTAAAGGTGGGTATAGCTATGTTACATCAGGGGGCATGGCCATGGCAATGGTGGGGGCGTGGCCATGGGTACCCCGATTGTAAAAGCAAGTTGGCGCCACTGCAACGTTGTTATAATAACATGTAATAACTCTGTACGTTTCTGCGAGCTTCTTGGAGCCTCCATAGGATGCAGACATTATACATGTCAAAATAAATTATAATATAGCATCTTCTTTGAATTAAATAGAAGTTTTAAGGTTTTTAAAAGATGAGTGAAATAATTTTGCCATCGATCTCTTGGTGAAATGAAGATCCTATTGAGGGCACATTCCTTACCTGCAGTTGGGCAGGTATGTTTGGGCCACTCTCGGAGTCAGAGAGGCCATCACACAGATGTGCGTCATCCTCCCTGACTCTGAGAATGGTCCAAACACATTTTTTAGCAGCCAAACTTGGCTGGCCTAACTGTGCTAGCCTATCTCCCAGTTTTGATTGTGTCCTGAGTGTAATGACAAATTTCTGCAGTTGAGTTAGCACTGGACACACCCTTCCTAATTTCTCAACCTCTTGTTGAGATTTACTTTACCCCCCCCCCCTTCTCATTCTGCAAGCGCTTCAGTTCCGGCAAACCTGTCAGTTCCCTTCTCTGTGATGCCCTCTTTCTGCTCGCTCCAGTTTCCAGTTTCTGCAGCCAGTTTCCAGTTTCTGCAGCCGAGTGCATACCTGGTGGTTTTATCTCACACCCCACCACCCACCCACCCCCCGTCCCCCACAATGAAAGGATGAGATTAAAGTTATTTGTTCCAGCCTTGTGTAAACGAAAATGAAAAGTAAAGCATGGAGAACCAAATCCTTCTCTGGGAAATGCCACTTCAAGAGGCAGAGGGAAATGCGCATCTGGAACAAATATAACCCTCGCAGAACTTCGTCAGTAACTCAGCCCATGAAGCTCGCTGTTGCCAGACAAAGGGAATGCGGTTTGCCATCGAGGCTTTGAATGGGACTCCGTTTCCCCCGCCTAGCCCACAGAATTTATATTAACCTCCAGCTTTCTGTATCTAGTGGAAGATCTTCCTTTGATTTATTGACAGAGGAGGGGCATGGGCAGCAGCATAGGTATGGGAGGGGCATGGTAAATATTGCAGGAATTGCAATGCGCTGTGTAAGTGGCCTCTACTACTCACTGACAGAGCCATTCTGAATGGACAGACTGACAGTGAGTGGGACGGGCTGCTTACACGGCGCATTGCAGCACCTGCAAAACCTACTGAGCCCCAACTGTAGCTACGCTATGAGGCACGGGTACAACCCAGGCCCAGGAGGCCTGTGGAAACAGCAGCAGGGCTTGTCCTCATCCATGCTGGTGGCTCTTTGGTACTTAAGTCCCAGCAAAGGCAGTGGGGTGGATTTGGGCCGCACAGCTTACTTGGATCTGGGCCTGCTATATAGCGGGTGCAGATCCAAGCAAGCCCATCGGGGTGGCCGGCACCCACCAAGAACACGGATCAGGCCAAGAATCAGGCCAAGGGCCCATCTAGTCCAGCTTCGTGTATCTCACAGCGGTTCACCAGATGCCTCGGGGAGCATACGAAACAACAAGATGCCTACATCCTGTTGCCACTCGCTTGCATCTGGCATTCTGAGGTAAACTTCTGAAGTAAATAAAACAGAATTTGTTATCCTAAGAACATAAGAGTCCTGCAGGATCAGGCCAAAGGTCCATCTGGTCCAGCTTCCTGTATCTCATAGTGGCTCACCAGATGCCAGAGCACACAAGACAACCAGATACTTGTATCTCGCTGCCACACCCCTGCATCTGGCATTCTGAGGTAGCCTATCATCCTTGCACCACCCCCAGGCTGTAAGGCAGTTGGGGTTAGCATCTAATTGACAAGGCACTGGCCAAGGGTCCACACCCATCAGAAGAACCACAGGGCTGGGCCAACCTCTGTGCCTGTAGCAATGGTGACACCCATTGCTCCAGCAGAGGGAGATTCAGGGCACTGTGGGCGCAGGGCTCTGCACTAGGGGTTTCCAGCAATGGCATCAGTACTAAGGGCAATGAAGACCTGATTGCCAAGTGCTGGAAAACCTGTGTAGTAACCAAGCTTCCAAAAATTTCACAAGCCATTGCCCACACACAGCGGCGTCATGCAGCTGGAACGCTGGGCGGGAGGAACGGCTGAGCGGCAGCCCGCCCATTGCGTACCACTCCGTTTTGCTGTCTTCCCCGCCCCGTGGGTGGGGAAGACAGCGAAATGGAGCGGTACGCAACGGGCAGGCTGCCGCTCACCCGTTCCGGGGCGGGGAAGACAGCAAAACGGAGCGGTACGCAACGGGCGGGCTGCCGCTCACCCGTTCCTCCCGCCCAGCGTTCCGGCTGCATGACATCGCTGCCCACACACCTTTATGCCTATTGCAGCTACCGTAAGAGTTAGGAACTATATATATATATACGATATATTTTTTTAATATAAAAGACGTTGAACTCTGCATGCACTGGTTGTGCTTTAGGATCATACAGCCCTGGCAAAAAGTACCAATCTCTTTAAGAAGGTCTCCCTATGCCGTTGCCAGGTTCTGATTCTCAGCTGAAACTACAATGTGGACATGCGCTCAGAGTTCCTGTCCTTAATGCTGGCACTTTTGGTCCTTTCCCCCAATGAGGGCTCCACATATATTTCAATTTACCCAGTAGTTTGCTGTCTACATTTGTTCTCCTGGGGCAGCTGGGCAGGTACCCTAATGCGCTGCAGGCTGTTTTTAAGCATGACCCCTGGGACAGGAAATGCATACCAATAAGCAATAAACCCAAACAAACTAAAATAACATCAGTAAAAACAATTACAGTCACATCCACTCGTGAGGTATTGTTCCATTCCTAGCTGCAACATGGGAAAAGGACTCTGGTTTCCTCGCTCAGATTGTAACTGATTTCGCATGGACAGACTGGTTCTTTTAACAAAAGGGGCTTTTTTTTTTGTTCCTTTTTGTGAGTTATTTTTATACTCTTCCCAAAGTAGATTATGCAATCTTTTTGCTTGGAGTACAGCATAGCGACCAATTCCTGACAATGCATTTTGGATGAGGAAAGGCACAATCCTAACCTGGAGGTAGGCCGGCGCAGTTAGGCCAGCAAATTAGAGCTATAGGCCATGATGGGTTGTGCAACCTCCTTACGTTGGTGGTAGGCTACTTCAGAGTGCCGGGTGCAGGGAGTGGCAACGGGATGCAAGCATCTTGTTGTCTCTTGTGCTCCCTGGGGCACCTGGTGGGCCACTGTGAGATACAGGAGGCTGGACTAGATGGGGCCTTGGCCTGATCCAGCAGGGCTCTTCTTATGTTCTTACATTAAGTTTGGCTGGCACAAGGAAACACCTAAAGTGCGTTTGGACCAGTCTCGGAGCTAGGGAGGATGTCTGTGTGCTGGCCTCTCTGACTCCAAGAGTGGTCCAAACATACTTTACAGTGTCCCTTGTGCTGGCCAATCTGTGCGGGCCTAACTGTACCTGTCTAACTCCAGATTAGGACTGCACCCTCAGTTTGCTTCTGAGCAATGGCCAGTTTGCTTCTGACTCATGGGTAAAGGCCGTGCAGCATAATGATCCTAGTTTCCAGAGCTCCAGCAAATGAAAGGTGATGGCATCAGCACATGGTACCTTGGGGCAGGTGCTGGTCCATCATGGACAACTGCCCTGGTCCTCTTGTGAGGATTGGTCCAGCCAGGAACTGGCAGCAACCAGCTGTGACCTCTTGCCCCCCCTCCCATTCTGCCATCATGATAAGGGGAGCAGAATCCACCAAGACAAAGGAGGACCCATTGGAGGGCATCTCTGACAGCAAATGGGAGGGGTTGCTTATGTAGTGCCTGCAATACTTACTGTGCCCCCCTGCTGGTATCATGTGTTTGTGTATAAACTAGCGCTTCCCACAATGCAAAATGAACAGGTACCCTGCATGTACTTAACATGTGTTTTTGCATTTATGTGCAAAGAGAATTTGCAAGTCCAGCTATAGTTGTTGGGCTCGGCCAGAGGCATTTCTACAGGGAGGGCAAAGCTCTGAGTTTTTAAAGAAGCCTTATCCTGTCATACAAATCCCTCCTCTCCGTTGCTGCTGTAGCCAGTAAGCAACGCCAAGATGTTGCTGTTCCCTGTGAGGATTGGCTAAAACGGTGCAGGAGAGTTTCCACTGCAAGGTGAGGCTTCTTGCAAAACTTAGAGCTCTGCCCTCCCTGTAGAAATGACACTGACTTCCCCCAGTGTCAGCGTATCTGTACACGCCACAATTTCTTGATCTGTGCAGAGCAGACAGTCATAGCTGGGCAAGAGCTTGGCCTGCAAATGCTCCTGACAGCTGCATTCCAGCCCAAGAATGGTAGTAAAAATAACTTCATTCCTGGCTCCCACTCCTTCACGCCTCGGCCTGTCTAGTAACTAGGGAAACCTGGGTCTGAGGATGCCCTTTCAGTGCTCTTCCGAGCAGTCAGCCCCCAGGATCAGCCCCTGCCCCTGTGGATGGGTCACTTAAATCAGCTCTGCGCACCAACACACGCAGAGGCAGATCTAAGGGAGGGCAAAGCTCTAAGTTTTGCAAGAAGCCTTACCTTGCAGTGGAAATCACTCCTCTCCTGCACCGTTTTAGCCAATCCTCACAGGGAAAAGCAACATCTTGGCGTTGCTTACTGGCTGCAGCAGCAAGGGAGAGGAGAGGTTTACATGACAGGATAAGGCTCCTTGCAACACTTAGAGCTTTGCCCTCCCTGTAGATCCGCCTCTGAACACATGCTTTCTTCTTGGCCAGGAGAGCATCTGAGTGCCCAAAAGTTCAGGATGCTGAGGATGAAGGTGGCAGGCAGCTCCCCGTCTGCTGCAAAACAACAATGTGTTCTCGAAAGCCGACCATTTATTTTAACTGTTGGCATCACTTTCTTTTTCCTCCCGCAAAGCAAGGAGGTGCTGCAGATTTCTGGATCCTTTTAAGCCCATAATATACATGCTGATTCCAAAGTATTTGGTACAGGGTGCAACCCTAACCAACTTTTCAGCACTGACATAGCTGTGCCAATGGGGCCTGTTCTGCATCCTGCAGGTGGGGGGCAGGCACGGAGGCCTCTTCAAGGTAAGGGAATGTTTGTTCTCTTACCTCGCAGCTGTATTGCCCTTACCCTGGGTTGGAAAGTGGTTTAGGATTGTTCCCTCGGACACATGCAAGGTTAGCAAAACGGATGTCGTTGTGACAGTAAGAGAGCAATCCTAACCTGGAATTAGGCTGGCACAGTTAGGCCAGCAAAATTTGGCTGGCACAAGGGATACCATGTTTGAACCACTCTCGGAGTCAGAGAGGCCACCACACAGACGTGCAGCTCCATCCTCCCTCACCCTTAGAGTGGTCCAAATGCACTTTACGGTGGCCCTTGTGCCAGCCAAACTTTGCTGGCCTAACTGTGACTGCCTAACTCAATTAGGCATTATGCTCTGAATGTCTGCATGTATATAAAATCACACGTGTGCTCAAGCACATGCGTGCGCGCACGCACACACACACACACACACAGAGAGAGAGAGAGAGAGAGAGAGAGAGAGTATACACTGAGGCTTTTACAGCTGGTGTCTAATGCAAAGTTAGAGCAATCTGGGCAGATAGGCCATGGTCGAATACATTAATTTTCACCTGACCTTTCACCCATTGCTATGGCGGGCATTTTCAAAGGCTAGAGACACACGCAATAGCCTTACCATACTACCAAGTGTAACTGTCAGTATCTAAGCTCAAAAGTCATTATAAAGGCCGCTGGAGTGGTAGCTGCTCTCTGATTGGCTACGTAAACGTCAGTTGTCAGAATTCAGTTGCTGGCCTCTGATAAGATCAGTGTCAATCTTCAATGCTCGTATGGTTCTGTTAACGAGAACCAATAATCAAGAGTTGTTAATGAGTAGCGTCTCTTCTGTTCATATTGTTGTAATTTTTGTGAACCTCATTTCTTCTCTGTTAAAACAATTCACACGAGCTCAGTTCCCTGCTTGGAACTGCCCAGATCCTATGAAGGTATCTCTGTGAGTTTAGCAAAATAGGCCCTGCCATGAACTCAGCAAAGTGGTGGCTCCTGTGTGTCATTTGCAAGCTCAGAATACACTGGACTCCTGACCAAGAAAGGCCTGCCCTGTTTTGAGGGGTAACTTTGGGGCAAGATTCATAGCCCTGCTGGGTCAGGCTAAAGGCCCATCTAGTCCAGCTTCCTATATCTCACAGTGCCCACCAGATGCCTCAGGGAGCACATGAGACAACATACCTGCATCCTGTTGCCACTCCTTTGTATCTGGCATTCTGAGGTAAATTTCTGAGGTAAATATGAGGTAAATAAAACAGAATTTGCTATACTAAGAATATGAGAAGAGCCCTACTAGATCATAATTTTGTATGTCTCAATCAACCCCCGCCCCCCAGGCACTTTTTTTCAAAGTTTCATATGCCCAGGGGGAGCGCAGGTTGTTCACCAGCCTACAGAAAAGCACAGGGTGCCTCTGGCATGTTGGATACACATGTGCCACCAAAGTTCAGACTGTTTCTGTGGGTTTTTGTTAAAATCAAATATCAGTGTAGTTGCACATGTTGGTGGAGTGTGCATGATCCACTTTAAGTAAAGGGCAAAATAAAGGTTTCACTGTCCAGTTCCCAAGAATGGGACATTCCTGACGTCACACTGCCTGATTGCTAAACCGTTTATTGGAGATCAGGAATGTTCCGTGAACTCTAATGCTTCACCCACTTGGACTTGGAGATTCCTTCATCTTCTCTTCCATGGGGACAGAATCAGGCAAATTCCAGTTGGCACTAACCGGGAATTGCCCTTCGCACTGAGATATGAAATCACGGCTTAGATCAGGGTATAAGCATTTCCCCTCCAGCAGTGGTTTGCTTGGTTGGTGGCGAGAGAGACTCCCCTGGGGATGCGGAGAATGGATTGTTATGCATATCTGAAGAGTGGTTTTTACAGAGCTTCTTTTATGGCCAGTCTGCAAAGCCCTGCTGCATAAATAAAAGACTTTTACTGCCTATCCTGGTTGCGACAGCTTTGTAGTTCTAAGAAAATAAATAATACTCTGCAATTATTAGTGAGCTGCTCCGCTTCCAAGAACCACAGAGCTATTTACACAAACTAATGAGGCCCCCAAACATCTCTAAGAGGACTAGACATTCCATAATACCCATTCCCTGAGGCTCAAATAGAGCTGGGAGGGAGGAATGCCTACAAGCGCTAAACTGGGCAGCTGCAGACCCAGTTCATCTTTGAGGAGCCTGGCACCCCAACCAAAACTTCTAATTCTGTGATGGGGCTGAAAATTGCCTGCTGGGCAGGTTGGCCCACTTTGTTGTACAGTAGTGTGCGTATGTGTGTATTTAGATCGCCTTGGAATGAGTTGGCATGGAAGGTTGGAGTCTACGGGAACGTTTCAGGGTCAGGAGGTGGCAGGGTCTGGAAAGCTTCGGGAAAGTCTTGGAGATGTGTGTTAGATGAGGGCAGCCAATGCTTTGAAGAGGCACGTACCCCACCCCCCGAGCCACTGCAGCGTTGGCAGCCCTCACCAAGTATCAATGGAGCCATTCACTTGCTGCAGACTCGCTGCGTTTGGCCTTCCGGTGTTCTTCTTGGGGTACAGTGTTGAAGGCTGATCTCACAGGGCTGGTGCCTGCCGCATCGTTGTTCTGAATCTTGTGGGGTTTTTTTGTTTTTTTGTTTTAAAGGCTGCTTAAGTGCCTCTAGGATGACATGGGAACAGGCCCCTTTGAGGAAACTGTGGAATGTACTTTGGAGTGAAGCTGCGTAGGCTTGCATTCCTAGGGCACAATCCTAACCTGGAGTTAGGCCCGCAAAACCTGGCTGGCACAAGGACCACCATAAAGCATGTTTGGACTACTCTAAGAGTCAGGGAGGATGGCGCACGTCTGTGTGCTGGCCTGTCTGACTCCAAGAGTGGTCCAAACTTACTTTACCGTGTAACTGACTGTGCTGGTCTAACTCCAGGTTAGAGTTGCCCCCCCCATGACGGTCTTTTCCCACAACCTCCACCAACCAGGAATGATTCCTCAGTCAGAGTTGATGTCTGAATGCCTGCGTGTTGCTGTTGCCGCCCAGAGTGGGAGGCACATTGTGGGGCCTTCAATACTTACTGTGCTGTCCCCACTCTGGCTACTCTACTGACATTAAGTGGCACATGGAACAGCAGGGTTGGAGGGGAAGCAAACTGATGAGCTCTGGGCCTCTTCCAGCTTGCTGAGAACAAGTCCCCCTTCCCTCCTTCCTCCTGAAGCAGGAAGGAAAAAAAGATCAGATCACCTCTACCCACTCCAGATCACCTCTACCTACCCACCAAGTGCTTCAAAGCACCAAGAGTACAGAGACAAGTGATCTGGAGTCCACTCTCTCCGCTTCCATAGAGCTCAGCCTCCTCCTATAGAAGCCGGGAAGAGGAGGTAGACTGAGCTCTAGGTAAGTGAAAAGATGGTGTGTGGATGGGGTGCCTCCCTCCCTCCCCCCCCTCTCCATAGGGATGCTTGTTCATCCACCCCCTCATTCACTTACCCTCCCCCTTTTCACCAGGACTCATCTCCATTTGATTAGCCACCCCAAGAAACTTCACCCTTTTCACTTTTCATCATACTTGGAGACACCAAATTGGGGGGGGGGGAGGATTCAGGTGATGTGGGCTGCTCTGGTAGCAATGATAATTTTGAGACGTATCACACGTATGGAATTTGATGATCTTAGTTTAAAAGATGTCTACCCCGCCATTTCCCACAATGAAGGGGACTCAAGGCGGCTTACAAAAAATAGATAAAAGCAATATTAAAACAGAATAAAAACATTAAAATCAGAATAAAAATAGATTAAAACAAACAATCTGATCACCAACATTAAAAACTATTTCATTTAAAAACAAAAAAAAAAAAAAACACCAGCCAATCACTGCTTCAAACACCTTCCTAAAAAGCAAAGTCTTGAGGCCCGGCTGAAAGTTCTCAAGAGAGGGAGCCATTCTTAATGCAAGGGGAAGGGCATTCCATGCACCGGGAGCCACCACCGAGAAGGCATTGGATGCACTTGCCATTTCATCTGCGCATACCGTTGCATTACAGTACAGCTGGCAATGCAACCGTTATTGTGTGATTACTCATGTCATGGTAAGTTTACTTTGTTTTGTCCCAGCAAGTCCTGTTCTATCCAGCAATTGAAGTTGAAAGGTGTGATTTATCTAAACCAATGTATGAGTTCACTTAAAGGGGCACAAGAGGCCACCAGCTCTCTTCCCATGCTGTAAGCATTAGGTGTCCTTCTTTTGAACTAATGTCTTCTTTCCCCCCTCCTTTTTATGCCAGGGTTATCATCCGTTGCCACATGAAGCTGAAATTGCACACACCAAAAAATTATTCAGGAGGAGGAGGAATGATCGGAGGTAGGGAAAATAATATTTTACTCAACAGTTTTTTTCTGTCTTTATTATATGCATAAAAATGTATTGAAATAGACACCATTTGTGTCAGTATTGCACATTTAGCCTATATAAATGCCAGTGGTTAGTAGGCAGGAATGTGGACATTGGAGTCCAGGGCACAATCCTAACCTAACATTTTAGATTGGGAGCCATTGGAGACAGGGAACCGTCTTTTGTGGCTTTGTGAATGCCTTTTGTTTAAATGCTGTATATAAAGGTTTAACAATATGGGGGCCTGCGTAATCCTCTAGCCCGACACCCACAGATTTCAGAATTCGAGGATGCCGAACTCAGGGCCGGCTCTAATAGCAGCGGGGCCCAATGTGAGGCATTCCTGTGGGGCCCCCAACCCCCCCTGCGGGGGCCCCCACTCACCAAGAAGAGCTCTGTTCGTGGCACGTGCAAAGCATGGCATGTGGAGGTAGTTGGTGGTGATATCGTAACATCACCGCCTACTGCTTCCAGGTGGCCCATTTTGGGCTGTTCAAAGGCAGAGGCAGGTGGGAGAGACCAAGGTAAAGCTGCTCTGCTCGCCCCACTGACTTACAGCCCATAGAGATCCCAGCTGCAGCCACAGGCAATATGCTCACCCTGCTCGTGCGGGGTTCCCTGAAGCGCGGGGCCCGATGTGACGACATTGGTCACCTTGTCTTAAGGCCGGCCCTGGCCAAATTGAACCTGCCCCCAAGCCCTCCAAACCCAACTGGAGCTGAACTCCAGTCAGGTCCAGAGGCATTCTGAAGCCCTCAGAGCCCACATATGTCCACCTGCAGCCTCTGCAGGCTTCAGAATAAAGCTCGGAGCCAGTTAAAGCCAACTCCTGCTTTTTGGCGAAAACCAGTTAAAGAATGGGGGATACATAGAGTGGGCCGTCGGTGTCCGCGGGGAATCCGTTCCAGGAAAGCTTCTTCCGGTTGCGTCTGGGAAGTCCTCTGAGGCCCTCTAGCTGCGGACTTGCAATCCGTGGAATCTTCAACCTGTGGATTCCGAGGCCACGGATAAAGAGGGCCCAGTCTATTATCTTGGTTCATTTGTTGACCTTTCTGGTTATCTGTTTTTAATTGTTCAGTAATAAAATGTAAGTTAAAAAAAAAAGTCCTGTATTTGTGAGCTGGACCCAGATAGGAAACAAGCAGTGGGGAGGTAATCCATTGTGTTCTTTCCTTCTTTTTCAATGTTCAAAAGCAACATTCATTTTGTTAATTAACAGGATTTACAGGCATGTCCCTGACTTCTCAATACACCCTTGGCCAGCTGGGCCTCCTACTGTGAACTTGGCTTTACACTCAAATGAACAAGTGAAACTAGTCTAATTTAGGGGTTGTTGCCTTTAAAAAAAAATCAGAACTTAATTTCCATTTTGAGAAAACATCACCTTCCTTGGTATCCAAACTCATGGAGTTGTTATTGGAAAGCCAGTTATGGGTTTGTGTGTGTGTGTGTGTGTGTGTGTGTGTGTGTGTGTGTGTGTCTTCGGAAACATAGGCATTGTGTAATCTACTAGTGACCCACTTTGTTCATTTCCATGTTAAATAACGTGGTCGCCTGAAGTTATTTTAAAAAAAAGAATAGTAGATAAGGCTTGTTTCCTGCTTATGTGATTTGGGTCTTGGAACAAACGGCTGTTTTCCACGTTTTTCTTCTCACGGCACACAGACCTCTATGATATTCTCTATGGCCTTCACCTCTTATGATGTCACTTCTGGATTCCAGGAAACTCTTCCAGGTTCAATGGCTCTGTTTCCAAGGCAACTCTCTGTAGTAACAAATTATTTATTTATTTACATGCTGCCTTTCCCATTAGGCAGAGGAGCAGTTGAAACACATTTCCTTCAGCAGGTGTTTTAGAGCACAATCCTACACATATCTACTCAGATGTAAGTCCCATTGTGTTCACTGGACTTACTCCCAAGAAACTGTGTATAGGATTGCAGCTGTAAACTGGAGTTAGGCCGGCCCAGTTAGGCTAGCAAAGTTTGGCTGGCATGAGAGCCGCCGTAAAGCATGTTCGAACCAGTCAGGGAGGATGGCGCACGTCTGTGTCAGTGTCCCTTGCGCTGGCCAAACATTGCTGGCCTAACTGCACCAGCCTAACTCCAGGTTAGGATTGGGCTCTTAGGTGCAGTATTTCAATTGAGCGTTGACATTGATAGAGAAATGAGCGTGCATGGATCATGGCTTACCTCCTGTGCTGTTTAAGCAGTAAAGATGGTTTAGAGTGTCACCAGTAGATTGTGGTCAGGTAAACAACCTGGGTGGTCAAACTTGAAGATCAAATATGGGTGAGAGTAGGGAATATTTATGTGAGAACAATGCTTGAGACTGCACATCTGCTCTGCTTATGTAGTTCATAACTTGTTCCATGCATTCTGTTCCAATTTCCATGTGTTTGAAAGCCCAAATGAATTTGTAAAAGCCGTGCAGCACAATCCTATGCATGTCTATCCTGAAGTAAGTCCCACTCTGCTGACCCTCCCACTTCCCAGTTCCTTCCCGCTCCCTGCCTCCCCCTCCCCCAAACAGGCTTACCAGTGGCTACTGGTGGTGGAGCGCCGTCCGTCCATCCACTCGTGCTGGGTCCAGGCATTCACTTAGTGCCGCCCGAGCACGAGCAGTAAGGTGTCATAGACGTTCTTTATGGCATGTTCACAACACTTTTAACTGCAGGTATGTACATATGTACCGCCAGCAATAGGGCCTTCTGGATCAGACCCTAATTGTCCACAGAATTGGAGTCTTAATAGTATCTTAAAGCAAATATTTTTTTAAAAAAATTCATGCAATTCAGCTTTTTTAGGGCCAAACTGCACATTACATTTTAAAAAAAAACATGTTGTTAAAAGATGTGCTTCGCTTTGGTTAAATAAACTAAAGACTGTCAGAGAGAGAGAGAGAGAGAGAGAGAAACCCCTGATACAGACCTAGTTAAACCTCTCTCTCCCTGTGTCATTATTTTGCTGAACATTTCCACCCAAAAACTGCTTCAGGGCCAAAAACAGATTGAAGAATGGACCATTTTCAGCAGGAAATACAAAGAAAGAGTTGACCTCTGGCTCACTGGTTGCCATAGTCCCAACTGCATGGTGGTGGTGGTAAGGTGATTGATTTAAAGAAGAAGTTCTTCTAGAAGCGTATCTGAGTTGGCCCTCAAATGAAGAGGCAATGTAAGTTGGCATAAAGCCTTCCAGTCTGACTGCAGTTTTGAACGTCTACAGTTCTCCTTTGGTACTGGCAAACTGGCCAAGAGCTCTCTAAATGTTTTTTTTACCCCATTGTAGTTGGTTTTACAGTCCCACGAGGACATTAAACCACCTGCTCTGATTAGCTCCTATAATTGAACTGCCTTTCCTCCTGTGGATCGTATCTCTTTGTGAAGCATTTTTCAATAGGCATGCCACAAGTGGCATTCTTCCAGATGGTTTCCTTTCCAAAATTCTGTGGAAAGGGCATTTTTAATCTTATTTGCTTTGCCTTAAGTAAATACCACCGGAAGCTGCAGTGACACCGTCATCCGATAGAGACCATATCTTTATCGCTTGATAGCAGTTGGGATTGGAAGGTTTCACAGATATCATGCAAGGGAAAGGAGAACTGAGCTTGTGTGTGTGTGTGTGTGTGTGTGTGTGTGTGTGTGTGTATTCACATACTGACTAACTTACAGCATTCATATATATTGCCTTTCTGCCAAAGCACGCAAGGTGATTTACATTTTATAATAAAGGATTACAGTCTTCACACAAAAGGAATGGGGAGGGAATAGGAAGATAAGCATAATCAGGTACCAGTTCTTGCACACTGTTACATAACTCAAACATCAAAAAGCCTTTGGTTCACAATGACATTTAAGGTGATTTCCCTGTTCCTTTGTGCTTCAAAAAGCATGAAAATTGAAATTTAAGGCAATCATCTTAAATTCTGCACCATGTAAGCAGTAAAGACTTTGGACAGGGAATGGGCTATAGTGTCCGGAGATGTTCTGATGCTCTCCAAGCCTCAAAAAGACCCTCCGAAAGTATTCTGGGGAAAGATCCACCCATGTGTTCCGGTTTAGGAAAAGCTGGAAGTGCCTTTCTGACACCTGCAAGGCTATGCACAGCCCTCCAGGCCTCAGAACACCTCCGGATGTGGTCAGAATGCTCTGGTCCTGTCCCGTCCAAACGTCTTGTAATGGACCAAGCCAGTGGATTTCTTTATCCACGGGTTTTGGTATCCGCAGGAGGTCCGGGAACAGATGCCTCACGGATACCGAGATTGAACTGTAGTTCAGACCTTGACTTGTGAGTAGAGAAGCCACTGTTCTGACCCTGTCTGATCTTAAGCAGTGTCACCTTCCTATCTATCATATAGGGATAAACTGCTCTGCTTTATGAAGTAGCTGTATGGATTAGTGAGGTCCATTGGATGGAGTACAGACTTTACCAGGCAAGCCCACTCCTTCCTTCCTTCCTTCCTTCCTTCCTTCCTTCCTTCCTTCCTTCCTTCCTTCCTTCCTTCCTTCCT
>JAJKFI010000025.1:4561657-4571675 GCA_029204185.1 Lerista edwardsae | reverse complement strand
GTTGGTTGGTTGGTTGGTTGGTTGGTTGGTTGGTTGGTTGGTTGGTTGGTTGGTTGGTTGGTTGGTTGGTTGGTTGGTTGGTTGGTTGGTTGGTTGGTTGGTTGATTGATTGATTGATTGATTGAAGTCCAAAGCCTATCTAGCCCAGTGTCTTGTATCTCCCATGGTCCACCACTTCCCTCAAGAAGCCCTCAAGCAGCCCCCTCTCCCACTGTTGACCCAGCATAAATCTTGTAAGAGCAGGGTCAGTTATACACAGTGATGTCATTCAGGGGGAACGGACCAGAACAGGCGTTCCGGATCCTAACGGGCTCCGTGGCTGGTTCCGGGTTCCCAACAAGTGCCAATCAAAAGTGAGTTCCTGTTCCTAAATAATTTGAATGACACCACTGGTTATACAGCATTGTGAATGATCAATACAACTGCTTTAAAGGAAGCAGATGGAAAGTTTACCTTGAAGGGGAAAACTTTCCACCAGTGCCTAGATGCAAGTGAGGACGTTGATTATAATGGGGCCGTGGAGGCAATGAGAACTGATCTTCACAGCAATTCAGAATAACTGGACAAATCTTTTGGCTTCATCCGTCTAGTGATAGATGCATGTGGGACAACTAATTACAATGAGCTCATTGAAAATGTGGCTGCATGCTGCTGTCCTTGACGTGTATTTCAGAAAACCGCAAGTCGGAAGTAACCCATATGCCATGGAAAATGGGGATTAGCTGGTCTTTCTTGACAGCCCCTGAAGGAGCTTCCTGCAGTGTATGCTAGAGCAGCTATTGTTTGTTGACCCCGCTACAAAATATTTTATGGGGAATAAAAAAGGCTTCAGAGGGATGGCTCATTGCCCTGGGTCAAAGATTCATGGAGATGTAAATACAAACAGCTGTAGCGAAGAGTGGGGAGGGGCAGGGAAATAGTCTGAATGCCTGCCCTATTTCGAACTGCGGAGGGTTAGGGGAGGGGAGGAAGGCCGGCTTGTGACGGTGCAGGGCTCCAGCCAGGATTATGGGAGGAGGCGGGTGGGAGGAGCAGATGGATGGGGAGGCATCATTTTAAAATAGATATAGCCAGTGCCTTGTTACTTGATCTTGAAGGAGTTGATGAGCCTGTTTGCAAATTTCCAAACAATTGTCAAGGGGACCCTGAACTTGGGATGAGCCAAATGCTAGAAAATACAAAGTAATCACATTTTTGTTTTGTATTATATATATTTAATGCCTGTTGCACAGGTATGTACATATTCCTAAAGCCACTACTATATAAATACCTAGTCACAGGTATTGCCGTTCAAATGGGCTGTCTGCTGTGTTCTTTTCCCCCCCGGGTTCTGAACCGAGGCCGCGGTCCTAGGCACATGGTCCTGATCTAGGTCAGAGTGCAGTCCTAAAGTGTGCTGGATTAGAAAGGACGGCGGGCCAGTGCCAAATCCAGACCAGCTTCAGTGCACTGGGGAGCCTTCCCAGGGCATGTTCGCGCCCTTGCCCAGGGGAGGCTCCAACCTCCCCATTGGTTTCCTCGAATCTGCACCTGCTGTATAGGAAACCGAGGAAGCCACCCAGCCAAAATCGGGGTCATGTGGCCTGGGGACCGAGGCTTGGATATGGCCTACTGGCTGCATCCCATTTCCGTCCCCCTCCCCAGGCCAGCATACCTACCATCCTGCCCACCCCCACCCAATTCCTCCCACCCACCACCCACCAGATCCACTCTTGTGCCAGCCAAGTTCAGCTGGCACAAGAGCGGCGCCTCTGCTCGGCACTAGCGATGTTGGGCCAACACAAGCACGTTGCGTCGGCCCAACGTCAGTCCTGGGATTGCGCCCTCCATATCGTCTGCTATATTGCTGTGGACTGGCAGCAGCCAGTTCCAAGCCGGAGTCTTCCTCGGACCTATCGAGAGATGCCAGGAAGTGAACCAGGGGCCTCCTGCACAAAAAGCATGTGCTTGACCATTGCGCTGCAGCCCCTCCACGTACATGGCATTCCTTCATCCTCACTCTCAGGAGGCGTGCAACGTGTGAGCCAGAAGGTCTAGCATGCTCGCCATAGCAGTCTCCATGATCTTGGGTGCACATCGTTAACACTGCTGGGCACAGTTGCCATGGTGACATTGCAAACAACCAGTTCACACTTTATGATGCCCCTGTGGCTGTAGACATGGGAACGAGACACTTGCGGGTGCTAAATCTGTTCCAGCGTAGCATGAGATCCTGCTGCTAGGTTAAGTATCAAACAGAGGAATGTCCCCTCACCTGCTTTTCCAAGGCATTTTCTGTACGAATATTCAACTTCTCACTCTTGCTGGCCATTTTTAAACCTAAGCGTGCATTCCTTCCACGACCGCAGCGAACAACTCAGCTCTTCCTCTAGTAGGCAAACACAAGGGCTCAGTCTTGACAGTTATGAGCCAATTGGCCACAGAGAGGAGGTTTGGCCTCCTCCAAGTGCCAAGGAATACAGTTTTGATGGACAAGATTGGCTCTGCAAACAACCCTGGGGGACAGTTTTAGCCACTGACCAGTGAAAGGTAATGGCCACTTCCTCCAGGCAAGCACATTTTAAGCAGGTCGGCGCAGATTTGCTCAATGCAAAGTAAAATAAATCTCTGTCCAAAAAAAAGAGAAATGCTTAAAATAACACACGTTATTTCTCCAGAGGGAAACGATTTTGAGATTAGGGTGGGGATTGTTACAGAGAGGCGATGGTTTACTCTTCTAGTTGGTATAATGTCAGTATTGCACTTAACTAAATTTCATGCACAGCTGTAGTAGCACTTTCCTTTCTAATTACAGGGGCTATTATTCCTGACCTGCAGAGAAAAAAAGTAGGGATGGCCTTCTTCCTCATATGATCAGCAATCATATAGCACCATGTGATGCGCCAGTCAGATTTGGCTACATGACGAAGGGTGCGATCCTAACCTGGAATTAGGCTGGCACAATTAGGCCGGCACAGTTAGGCCAGCACAAGGGACACCGTAAAGTATGTTTGGACCAGTCAGAGAGGCGTGTGCCATCCTTCCTGACTCCAAGAGTGATCCGAACGCACTTTACAGTGGCCCTGGTGCTGGCCAAACTTTGCCAGCCTAACTCCAGGTTAGTATTGCCCTCAAAGTCAAATGCAAGAGCACTCAGGAAGCATTGCCCTCCCTCCAAACAGGCTTTCTGAGCACATCATTATGTAGCCATTCAGGGTTGACATCAGAAAGCCAAAACAGAGTGACGGCAGTACTACTTATCAGAACAATGCATGAAGGGCTCCTAGTAAGTAGGTACCACCCAGGATAGTTAGTGACTACTGTACCCATTGCCTGGGTGACAATGAGTCCTCTGAACTGTGCCACTGAAAAAGTTCCACCACCGAATTCCTTGGATGTTCTCCACACAGCTATGTGTATGAAGTTGTTGACTCTTTTGCTTGGCTTTGCAGGAGACAAAGGGCTCCCGGGGGAAACAAGTCACAGCAGCACACAGAGCATCAACAAGGCACCACCAAACACAACAGAGAACACCAGAAACCCTCCCAGGGAGGCCAAGCGCCACACTCCTCAGGGCGGCCCGGCCACCACGGCTACAGCCAAAACCGGCGGTGGCACCACAACCAGAAACACTCGTCCAACGACAAAGAGGTGCACAGAAATGCCAAAGAGACTGAGAACCTGAAAATAGAGGATGCCTCTGTCTGCACAGTCCACATCCCGCTGGAGATGCACCGCAGCAGCGAAGCCCCCGACAGGCAGTCCCCGCAGTGCACTCAGGATCCGGAAAGCAAGCGGAGGGACAGCATTCACGAACGGATAAGCGAGAGGCCCAAAATTAACCTGCTTCAGTCTTCCAAAGACAGACTACGCCGGAGACTAAAAGAGAAGGTATCTCCTTTTCCTGTTCACCGCTTAGCTGCAACATCATGATCTACGTGCGTAACGGCATTCTGTAACTTTTCAGGAAAAAGACACGTTCTACCACAGAAGTGTACTAGGCCTTTTTTTCCCCTCTCCATTTGGGGTATCACTTTCTACTTAGGTAACCCAAAGCTTTTCAAAGGCTGAAGTTTTGGGGTTCAGGAACTGGGGTAATGGAGGGACAAGGTTTGAATTGTATTATATCTTGGGATCAAAAGTTGTTCAACTTTGGGGCGAAAAGGGAAAGCCATAACTGGTTCAAAGCGCGCCAGGGTGGGGGCAACATCAGTGCGCCACTGCACCGCCCCCTGAGCCTGAATCGAATCGCTCCATTTAGGAGCATACCAGACACCAGGGAGGGAGGTCCAAAAACTGTGTGGCTTCCCCCCCCCCCGCGGCAATGCAACCAACGCCTGCTGCACCTGCCTCCCCTTGCTGCACCATAAATGCACCTCTGACCAGGAGCTGAGCACGGCACAAAATTCCCTTTCCATATTGTCTCTGGAACCCGCAACAAGACCCTTGCCAATTTTCCCTTTAATTAAACATGAACGAAGTTGCCTTGTGCCATCGCTGCCCAAAATGGCTCTGATGGCAAGAGAGAGGAACTGCTCACATGGCATGTTGAAGTGCCTGCAATATTTTGGCACATTGAGGCGCTGCCTCTGGTTATGCTACTGCTGCAGTGCGCCACAAGCAATATGAGCCCAAACTGCCCCTGAATTACACAAAGCAGCAAAGACATCACTGAATGTTGTCTTCAGTGTTGCAGTAGAAGACGACCCATTTCACAGTTCCCATCTGAATCCCATCAGGGGTCATTTACTTATTACTTATTAGTCATCGTGTGTGTGTGTGTGGCGGGGGTTGTTTGTTTCCAGAGCTGTACTCATTCGAGTCTTTGTTTGTATTGAAACTGGCAGGAGTGAGGGGGGGAATTAGCACTTTTGAGGGCTGCCTTTTTTTTTGCCCTGGGTTTCCTATTACTGGGTCGCTCTTCTCGGTCTCCTTTGTGGATGTCTGTTTTCTGTATATCGCATTCCTGATTTGGATCCACAGAACTCAGAGGTTTGCCTTTCTCTAGCTCTGATAATTTGTAAGGACGCGGCCAGCAGCGGCATTCAGCCGGTACGCTGGGCGGGACATACCTTTGAGCGGCAGTCCGCCCGTTGCGTAACAGTGCATTCGGGGCGGGCAGGAAAGCGGCGGAACGCGCCGTTACGCAATGGGCGGACTGCCCGTCAAAGGTAAGTCCCGCCCAGCGTAACGGCTGAATGCCGCCGCTGGACGCGGCTGCTGGGGGAGCCGCTTTTGCCCTACAACTTCTGTTTTGCCATAGGACGTCCGTTGTCACTAGGTGTCACTATTTGTCATTTGTCTACTGCCTCGGTGGGCTACTACAATGTTCTGTAATGCCATGTAATGCCACTGTATGATATTTGTTGCTTTTGCTTGTAAGAACTAATGCTATTTTGCTGCTTCTGATCCAAACATATAACACTTATAAATCTGTAACCAGGGAGAATATGTTTAAAAGTAAAACCCCAGGCAACTGCTCAGAAACCTTGGCAAATCAGAGAGAAAGTTGCACTCCTAAAATTCTACAATGGGCTATCAAATTAAGCTGACACAAGAACTATCTGTAGCCACAGATAGCTTCATTTGGTAGCCAGCTGCATAGTTTTAGGAATGCAACCACCTCTCCATAGTTCTAATTATTAAATGATTGCGATTGCAGAAGAGCCATTAAAATAGACTCGGCCTAATTTTCCAACAAAGAATCTTTCAGCCTGCTTATCATTCCAGCATCAGGCAAATGACAGGTAGAAATTCAACCCACATGGTTTTCCACAATATAGTGGTGTACTGTTCGAAAAACTGTACCCCTTTAATTTCTGCTGGGCTTAGGGCTATTGAAAGCACTTGAGCCTCTATACAGAGGAAAAAGAAGTCAGGTTACCTTAACCATTTTGGATGTCAGGCCTGGCCAGTTTTTACTTTCAGACAAGTCTATCTTTATTTGCTGCTTTTTCCCAGAAAATGGCATCTCAGGTGGTTCCCTCTATGAAGCTAAACAGGTCTAAACCTGGCCACTCAATGAATGGGAGAAGCCCATTTGATCTCTTTGGCAAAGGATGGGTGCAAGTGTAACATAATACATTAACATAAATATTAAAAGAATTTAAATGAGTAGATTTTCCCAAAGACACTGTATATATCTCTAGTAAACTTTATAAAGTTTTCTGTTGAAAGGTGATCCTGCAAAACCTACTCTGAACTTTCCACCCCTGAAAAGGAGAAGTTAAACATCAGCACATCTGTGCTACCCATCAGTGCCGGTCCTGGGGTATGTGTGTGCAAAATGATAAGTTTTGCAGGAGCCTGAGCTCCTGGGTAAAGTGGCCTCTTCCCCTCGCCTCTGGAGCCATTTGCGGCTTTTCTCTCTGAGCTGCGAATGGCTCTGAAGGCATGGGGGAGGGGCTTCTTTACACAGGAACTCAGGCTCCTGCAAAACTTATCATTTTGCACCCCCCTTGCAGACTGACACTGCAACCCATTTAGATATGATCCGTTTTAGTTAGTCACAGCTTCCTGCACGTAGCCTGGGAGCTGTGGTTTTGTGAAAGCAGTGTGGAGGGGCATCCTTTTTTAGAAGTCCTCTGACCCTTTTTAGCACTTCAGTTTCCCAGAGTTCTGTGATGAGGGAACTATGATAGTTAAACACGTTTAATGGGTGGTGTAAACATGCCCCAAGTCTGCAATCCTAGAAATGCTTACCTGGGAGTAGATCCCGTTGAACTCAGTGTGACTTACTTCTGAGAAGACATGTATAGGATTGGGCTGTCAAGACAGAATAATCTTGTGCATGTTTACTGTGTACTGTGGGACTTTCTCCCAGTAAAGGGTGTATACTACTGAAGTTTTAGATGCACTGGACATGTTTAGGGTTACCAGATACAGGCATGTCCCAGTATCCACTGGGGTTCCATTCTGGACCCCACCATGGATACCTGAAACCATGAATACTGGGGATGCCTTTTGAAAGATAGGGAACACCAGTGGTTTTGCTGCAACAAGGTAAAAATATGTTTAATGTCCTCCTATCTTTTTAATAAAGGTAAAGGTTTCCCCACGACCGAATGGTCTAGTCGTGACCGACTGTAGGGAGCAGTGCTCATCTCCGTTTCAAAGCCTGTAGAGCCAGCGTTTTGTCCGAGGACAAGCTTCTGTGGTCATGTGGCCGGCATGACTCTACGCCGTAGCGCATGGAACGCTTGTTCCCTTCCCACCGAAGTGGTCCCTATTTATCTACTTGCATTTAGGTGCTTTCGAACTGCTAGGTTGGCAGGAGCTGGGACAAGCGTCGGGAGCGCACTCCGTCGCGCGGTCTTGAACTCCCAACCTTCTGGTTGGAAAGCCCAGCAACAGCGAATTAACCCGCTGCGCCACCACGTCCCTATCTTTTTAATAGGCATCCCCAATATACATGTTATCCATGGATTGCTGAAACTGTGGATACCGAATCAGTGGGTACCGGGGCATGCCTGTACACACTTGGACAGAAGGCCTATACCGTTAACCATTCTGTAGAAAAGGGAATTTGGGCAGGTGCAGCTCATCATGGAAGGGTTTCAAAAGCTGCACCTACCAAAATTCCCACTTCTATACAATGGTTAAAGGTAGAGGCAACGTGTCCCCGTTTGTATCTGGTAACCCCAGACATGTGTCAGGGGGGAAGGGTGACTCGTTATGGAGGGATTCCATGTCAGAGCAGCACATAGGATCTCCTAGCTGTCTTTTCAGAGTTTTACCGCATGCTTCATTATACTTATATAGCATAGCATAGGTCTTGTTTTGTGCCGCCTAACCTGACCTAACATTGTTGCCTGGTGCAAAGTGCTGATTTTGTGTTTTCTTTTCTTTCCCCTTCCATGTTTCCTCGCATAACAGATGCCTTGTCTTTCCCTTTTCACGGACCAGGACGAAGTGGCCGTGGAGTCTACCAACCCCCAAAAGAACAAAATGGACAAATTAATTGAGATTCTCAACAGCATGCGCAACAACAGCAGTGGGGTGGACTCCAAGCTCACCAACTTCATGGAGGAGGCCCAGAACTCCACCAACTCAGAGGAGATGCTCGGGGAGATCGTCAAAACCATTTACCAGAAGGCGGTGACGGACCGCAGCTTTGCCTCCACAGCGGCCAAGCTCTGTGACAAGATGGCGCTTTTCATGGTGGAAGGCACCAAGTTCCGAAGCCTCCTCCTCAACATGCTGCAGGTAACCTGGCAAACCGCGGCTTCCGCTGGGCCTGTCCTGGCTTCCAGGGCGAGATGTTTGTAAGTTCTAGCCGTGCCTGAGCTGCCTCCCACATTCCATTCTCACCCAATTAATTTTAGAAAAATAAAGAGCATAAGAGGGGGAGAGGGAGAGGTCCAAGTAGCATGTGTATTTGTTTACGTATGCGTCTCATGGTTACAGTGCGCCAATATAATTTTATAGGCACGGACCAGCTAATAGCCATCTACCTTTCTATTTTAGATGCTCACTTTTAGCAAATGCTTGGTTTCCCCGAGGCACAGTTCAGCTGACTGTTTGCCCAGAAGGATCTATAAATGTATTGGAACTTGAGGGACTCTGTGGTCTCTAATCAGGCAAGGCAGACTGCGAATTCTGGTTGTTGTTGTTGTTGTTGTTGTTGTTTGCCCTGAAAACCTACTGTGAGCCCAGGCGGGCCAATTTCATGTGTGGTTTGCGTACAATTTGCATAAGTATTTGAGAGTCTGATGGCCTGAGGAGGCAGCGGGAGATGGAGGAAATGACACAAAGGTCCTAGGAGACGACTGGGGAAAGCCCATGTAACGTATTGATTTAAAACACCCAACCAGATCTTTGTCTGAAGATCAAATGTGTTTTGTGAAAAACGCGCACACAAATTTGTGTGAACAAGGCCATCAGTCAGCCTCTGGAAGTGTGTCAGGTGGAAGGATCTAGTGTGGGAGAGGAAGCACAGAAGAGAGCAACCAGAAAGTGCTGAAGAGAGCGACCAAAAAGATGGCTGGGCTGGGGCACCTCACTTATGAGGAAAGGCTACAGCACTTGGGGTTCTTCAGTCTAGAAAGAAGGTGCCTGAGGGGGGACATGATTGAGACGTACAAAATTCTGCATGGGATGGATCAAGTGGATAGAGGGAGGTTCTTTTCCCTCTCTCACAACACCAGAACCAGGGTACATCACCTAAAACAGAGTGTTGGGAGAGTTAGAACAGATAAGAGGTTAAAAAAACCCAGCAGGTAATTAATCTGTGGAACTCCTTGCCACAGGAGGTGGTAATGGTGTCTAGCCCATGTGCCTTTAAAAGGGGACTGGACAGATTTCTGGCGGAAAAGTCCATTACGGGCTACAGGCCATGATGAATGGTGCAACCTCCTTATTGTAGAAGTGGGCTACCTCAGAATACCAGATGCAGGGGAGCGGCAATGCGTTGCAAGTGTCTTGTTGCCTTGTGTGCTCCTTGAGGCATCTGGTGGGCCATTGTGAGATATAGGAAGCTGGAGTAGGTGAGCCTTTAGCCTGTTCCACTGGGGCTCTTCTTAGGATGTAGTGTAAATCCATTGGTCACTGGGGCTTATTGACTGCACAGTGTTTCCACTCAATTTACACTGCAGAAGAGATCAGATATAGGAATATCACGGTGTTGTAGCTAAACTGGCTATTTACATGGGTGAGGTCCCCAATGTCCAGGTTGAGAAGCTAGTTTTTTGTTCTCCTTCAACTCTGACCCAGGTTGCGGCTCATTTACCTTGTCCCATAGAATTCAGTGGAAGCCACTGAGAACAGAGTCGCCTCTGTTTACCCAGCCCACCCCCATCATCTCTGTGTTAGTGTTTGTGATGTGTTACTGAAATATGCTGGGATTCTGAGCGTTTTAAGAGCCTGAGAGGGAGAGAGAATGTCAAGTACCGAACTATTACACATGTAAATAGGAATACTGTTTGCAAATAAAACGTACAAATATGATTGCCTTCTCTGTGGGCAGCAAGCACCATCAGCAATAGGTTGGTTGGTTGGTTGGTTGGTTGGTTGGTTGGTTGGTTGGTTGGTTGGTTGGTTG
>JAJKFI010000025.1:4550490-4561647 GCA_029204185.1 Lerista edwardsae | reverse complement strand
TTGGTTGGTTGGTTGGTTGGTTGGTTGGTTGGTTGGTTGGTTGGTTGATAGGCCATAGCTCTGTGGATGAACCTGTGCAGAAAATTAAAGGTGTGATCCATGGTGTTGCCACTGAAAAGGGGATTTCAGGTATGGTAGTGTAGCCAGAGGCAGGTGGCGTGGTAAGTACAGCAGGTGCCACAATGCGCCACGAAAGTGGCCCTTCCTGCTCACCATCAGAGCCATTCCAGGCAGCAATGCATGAACATTGCCAATACTGCCCAGAATGGCTCTCACGGCGAGTAGAAGCAGCCATTTACAAAGCGCATTGCAGCGCCTGCAATACTCACTGTTCAGGTAGCAAAGTGGACAGATAGACAGTTTTCTTCCTGAGACAGCTTTGGAGAGCTGTTGCCAGTGAGAGCCGGCCAAGCGGGGCTGCCCGGTCCTGTGGACTGGCTCAGGATGAGGCCGCTTCATATTCTTCCGCTTGGGTGTTCATGCACAAAGCAGTTGCAGTTGCACAAGTGACCAGGCAAGAGGAATAGTACATGCTGCTTGTGCCTTTATACAGTACAATGAACCTGCCAGTAGTCGTGCATGCATTCCACATGGAAGGGGAGCTGACAAGCTCTTTTGAAATAAAGCAGGACTACGTGAGCATTGGTTTGGCCAACTCAGCCCTGGGGTGGCCGAGATTGACTGGAACGGCATGGGGTGTGGGTTGCCACCCTTAACAAGCCCTGGCACACTTAGTTACAGTGTATTGTTGATTGTTATGAGTTGCTGGTTCATCAGCGCATGTGGCTGTGGCTTTGAAGTACTACAACAGCAGGAGCAGCAACCCAGCAATTTTGTGTCGTGGTCACTCTTGGGCCAAACATCAACTGCAGCTTTGTTGTCGCATCAATTAATGAACATAAAGTGCTTGAAGAACCTCTGGATGTGGATGGGAGGACAGAGGAGCCATACATATACATAAATTGAATTTCAGGAGCAACAAGCAGATCTTTTGGGGAACAAAGTAAAGGCAGTGTACCTTTGATTGCCTGTGCTGGGAGTGAACACCCCAGATCCTGACTGTGAGCTTCCAGAGGCATTTAACTGGTTGCCTTTGGAAGCAGAATGCTGGACCTGATGTCCAGCTCTGTGATCCATAGTGTGACCTAGCAGTGCAAACCTTACATGCTTGAGATGGCGGTGGACATGCACCTTCTTCGAAGCAGTCTTTGGTGCAGTTACTCCAGAGCAGTGTTCTTCAAACTGTGGGTCGGGAACCACTTGGTGGGTCAGGAACTGATGTCAGGTTGGTTGTGGAAAGCTGGGAGCAGCCATCTTGGAATCTGCAGATCTTACTCTTGCTACATTCCTTTTGTGAGTTTTAACAGTTCGAATTTTCTTATGATAACTTTTTAAAATTTCATTTTTATTTCAGTGCATTTACATCATATTTTGTCCTCATCTTGCTTTGTGTCAGGGATGTTTCCTGGTTGTGCAATTGCTGCAGTCCAAGAATGCCAGTTTGCATGCCAGGAGTGTCATTTGATTATGTCGCGATGATGGCACTTCCTGCTTGATGACTTCACTTTTGGCTATGACATCACTTCTAGGTTAATGACATCACTTCTGGCGGGTCCCGACACAAGTGCCATTCTAAAAAGTGGGTCCTGGTCTGAAAGATTTGAGAGCCACTGCTCCAGAGCTTTTTAACCTTCCCCCCTCCCAATAACACCATTTCCAGGTAGCACTTTTGTGAGTGCCACCAAGAGGGCAGATGTGTGCAGGAGTGGGTCTCTCGCTGCATGGTTGTCCCTGCAACAAAGGAGGGATCCCTTCAGTTGCTGCTGCAGCTCCTTTGCTCTGCCCCCTCAAACCATTCCCTCTTTGCAAGGGCAGGCAGTGGCACAGCCGTATCTTGCTCACTCGTGCAGCACTGCCCAACCCACCTTCTCTGGTCTCAGTATGGTTAGGCCCAGCAGGGCAGTGCCACGTCACCCGGGCAGAGGACCCAGCTCCTAACTGCCATACTGTGAAATACCACTGATGACGCTAACATCCACCAGTTGAAAAGCTGAGTTAGCCTCTTATTTATTTGCTTATTACAATATTTATGTGCCACCTTTCTCAATACACTCAAGTCAGTTTACATTGGCAGGTTGAACATAAATGTACTTCTCAGTTGGATTTGTACTTGTTTCACTGCATGCGACACTCGCACAGAGCCTTGGTTCTCACATTTCTGGGGAGTTGGAGAACCGAGGTAAGTGTGCGCAGGGGCCAAGGAAAGGCAGCAGCACAGTCCCCAGGATCGCACTGCTGCCCGGGATGGGAGGGGGGGGTTCCCCTTACCTGAGTGAGCCCTGGCCTCCTGGGGGTGTGGGAAGCCCTGCAGATACCTCCACAGGGCTCCAAGCCTCTAAAAAAAGTAATAAAAAAAATCAGAACCCACTACCATTTTTCCATCACAAACCAGGAAGTGTTTTCCAGTAGCATTTTAGAACGTTTGTAGAGGGCAGGAGAAAAGTAGACTCAGGCTAATATACTGTAGAGCCAAGAGGCCAGAGCTTCTTTGGCTGCAAGAGCCACATATAGTCCCGGACTCCGCTTCTTTCAGCCATGGCCATTTACACGAACAAGCAGCCACCTCTCCTCCTGTGCCTGAGCTTTCCACTGCCTTGGTGCTGTGCAAGCAGAACTCCCTTGCCGTCTACAGCCTACACCAGTGATGGCTAACCTATGACACGTGTGTCAAAGGCGACCCACCATGACATTTTGGCTGACACACCAGCATTCACCAACACCTGACAACAACTGAGTTTAATTTACTTGTATTTCAGTTTTGTAATGAAATTATTTGAAATTTCTTAATATAATGCATAGCATCACACACAATTGGACTGTATTTTTTAAGCAATAAATGAATATGTAAAGAATGGTTTCTCTTGTTTGGGGGTGGGTGACACACCAGTAGAGTCAAGTTAGGCATTTTCTGAGTTTTTGACACACCAAGCCCAAAAGGTTCGCCATCACTGGCCTACACAGATCACATGGAGCTGTATGCAATGAAACGTCTGTCTGACTCCTAGCAAGGCTCTTCTCTCCCCCCCCCCACAACCTCTCTCTCTGTTTGCACTATCAGGAGGAGAGAGCTGCAATTTCTTGCCCATTGGACAAGTCCTTGGGTTAGCTTCTTTGCATGTGTTTACTGCGTTACTACAACAGACGGCTGTAGTAACACAATGGGAGAGAGACCGTTGTGGAACCCAGCGGGCGAAAGAAACAGCAGGATTCAACATAGCATCCAACCTTTCTTTTTGGCGGCTGCAGAGAGCCTGGGGCAGATTCTTTCTCCCCTGGCCTGGGGTATATTTGTGTCTCTTTTTACTGCTGGACTAAGTAGACCAGCATCTATTCTGGTACTGACTATGCACTAACTTGTTCGCTTCTGTTCTACTGTATGTCTGTGCGAATTCCTTTGGACTGATTGAGTCCAAAGGATCAGCAGCTGGACCAAATCCAGTCCCCTGAGTCCAGTTTTCAGCCCTGGAGACCTGCAGCTGCAGCAAGAAAGACCACTTTTCTCAGCTTGGCCCTCCAGCAAAGCTAGTTGCTAACCGGGAAACAAAAGGACCACACACCTGGGAGATGCGTGCAATGGAAGAGACTTCTGCAGGGACACAAATTGCCAGAGAGTTTGTCTGGCTGACTTAGAATAGCATATGGGGCCATATAGAGCACCAAGGTGCCCTCAGGCATAGGAAACAAATGAACAGGTCAGGTTGTCTGCTTCTGGCTGATTAGATAGCCTGGAAACTAGCCACTCTGCAGCTCCTCAAAACTCTCACTGCAACGACAACACTTGGATCCTGAAGGGCTTTCAGTAGCCATTCTAGTGTCTCAGAATTATTGTAAGAAAAGATTTTGAGAACAGCAGATATCAGTTTTATGTAGAGAAGAGGCAAGTCACCTATTTGGCGCTAAGGATCATGTCCAAAATCTTTGCTCTTCGCATCTTTACGCTTGCCTCTGCAATCAATCATGAGGGCTAGTGGCTTAACTTAGGCTGCTAGGATTCTCAGGATGCCTGCAAGCGTCATACTGTCCATCTTTAGAACAAAGGAAATGGTAAGACTTCCAGTAGCTTTGCCTGTCACACATTACTGGGCCCTCTGGGGAAGGCAGTTCCTTAGGGGCTTCTGTAATATGGCATACATAGTTCTTCCCCTCCTTTTTGCCGTACAACAACCCTGTGAGGTAGGTGGGGCTGAGTTACAGCAATTGGCCCGAGATCACCCAGATAGAATTTCATGGCTGAGAGGGCCATGAAGATTTGAACCTGGATCTTCCAGGTCTAACTCCCAAACTATTACATCATCCAAGCACTCACCTGCCTACCAATGTATTTGCTGAAGTACCAATTTGGGCCAAAGCTTAAGCCAGCTAGTGACATCTGTGCCTCTTGGAGGAGGAATGAAGAGCCCATTCCAACCGGATTGCGTTTTCTCCTGAGGGTTGGAGGTTTTGTGAACCATTTCTTTGCACTTGACTACTATGTATAGGAAGTGTGCTTTTCCTTATGCCGCGATGGCTTATACTTAATTTCAATCATGCATGGTTCAACCTAGAATTTCAGTCCCTGGCATCTCCAAAGATAACTCATGCCAGAGACGCAGCTTGAAGCTCTGGAGACCCATAACTTGTCAGGCTAGACAATTCAAAGCTAGAACCATCTAAAATGACTTCTTATGTGAATGTGTAGGTCCTAAGAGTGCAATCCCTACCAGGACTTAGGCCGGCACAGTTAGGCCAGCAAAGTTTGGCCGGCACAGGGGACACCTTAAAGTACGTTTGGAACACAGACGTGTGCCATCCTCCCTGACTCCGAGAGTGGTCCAAACGTGCTTTACGGTGGCCCTTGTGCCAGCCAAACTTTGCTGGCCTAACTGTGCAGCCTAACTCCAGGTTAGGATTGCACTCTAAGTCATATCCTGTGACCTGGAAAACCCTTTTCTTCCCTTCTTAGAAATATGAGGATGTGCTGTGGTTACTTAGGGTGTGTCTACACTGCAGATTTAAACCAGTTCCATGTAACTTTCATTGTCCTGGCTCCTAGTCAAAGACTTCCGGGAATTTTATCTCCGTGTAGAGGTTGTGGTTGTCCAGGACAAATAATTCCCATGATTCTTTGCAGGAAAAAATGACTGCTAAACTAAGTTCTTCAAATCCATTCAAATGTAGTGTTCCCATAGTGGTGAAGTCAGGACACAATGGATTTTCCTCCCCCGCAAAAATACCCTTTAGATGTCAGTTATTATAGTGCTTGTCTGGAAAACATGTTCGTGAACCATTAGAACTTCTTTCTACTGACATAGCTGTAAGAACCAATATGCTGCAACCAGGAGGGTGTTTACTTGGTGACAGGAGACACAGGCAGCCCAATTCTAAGTAGTGCCGGCTTAGCAAGGCCGGCACAGCAGGGCTGTATCATAAGAACATAAGAAAAAGCCTTGCTGGATCAGGCCAAAGGTCCATCTAGTCTAGCTTCCTGTATCTCACAGTGGCCCACCAGATGCCTCAGGGAGCACATGAGTCAACATGATGCCTGCATCCTATTGCCTCTCCCTTGTATCTGGCATCCTGAGGTAAATTTCTGAGGTAAATAATAACCAACCCAATCTGGGCCTTAAGAACATAAGAAGAGTCCTGCTGGATTAGGCCAAAGGCCCATCTAGTCCAGCTTCCTGTATCTTCCAGTGGCCCACCAGGTGCCTCAAGGAGCACGCAAGACAACCAGATACGTGCATCCTGCTGCCACTCCCCTGCATCTGGCATTTTAAAGTAGACTATTATCCTTGCACCACCCCCAAGGAAGCCCTATCCTAAGACCAGTAGGAAGCAGCGCAGGGCAAGGGGAGGTTTACTCCTAGCCAGCACCTATGGGGCTGCTCAGATCTGCGCCTGCTGATTTGCAGGCGCAGGTGAACGTGCACAGCAATGGCCCGAATCGAGGCCACCTTGGCCGGGGACAGGGCTTAGGATTCAGCGCCATGGCTGTCGTTTGTTGCTCCCCACTCCACCGGCGTTACACCCCCGGCACGCCTCTGGGACGCTCTCCGCAATGTCCTGCGCCGACCAAGCGCCACCAGCGCTCAACTGGTGCATGACCAGCACAGTGGCACTCAAGCGCTAGCACTGCTGCTTGCAGCAGTCCAGCATCCGACTCACTGGCACGTTTGCAACAGCCCTGGACCGGCACAAGAGCGCAGCACCAGCGCAATGCAAGTATAGGGTTACTCTGATTCAAATAACTGCTCATAGAGTGGCCTTTGAACAAGTCATTTTCTTTAGCCAAACCTACCCCACATGGGTGAATTAAGGGCAGGATTTTCTGTAATGTGCCCCAATCTCAAGTCAGTGAAGGGGCCAAAGAAAATACATGTCGATACAGGGTGAGTCATAATGGTCTCCCAGATTTTGGCGAGCCATAACACCGTAACGATAAGGGATACAGAAACACAGCGCATGGTGATAGAAAGAGACAGTCTGCATATGCATGCGCTGGGAATTTGGCGCGTCCCTGCTGGTGAGGGGAGCTCCCTTCTGAATGGCGCCAGGCGCAGAGAAGGCTTTCTGCGTTATAGAGTACATGCAAACCAAATCCATTATCGCAGTTCAACTCCACTTTCATGCTCTGTTTCCTCTGGGGCTATTTAAAGGACAAGTCGTTTCTGCCGCTACTTCCCCAGGTTTTAATGGAATTGGAACAATGCTATCACTCAGGTGGACTAGGCAGCGCTGGGGCGAGTATGGGCCAAATTGGATAGACATCTGCCATGTCACGAAGGGCAGACACATCCAGGTCTGTAAAAAATGCAGAACATTTCTCTTTCCATTAACAATTAACTGTGTTACCCCATTCCCTTTCCCTTTCCCCATTCAATATAGTGGTACACTAAAATCTTGGAGACCATTATGACTAACCCTGTATTGTGGAGGCAACATGGACTTGGGGGGGGGCTTCAATCATTAGCATTCGGAGAATGAATATACTGTCAGTCCTCTTTATATGTGAACTCGCTGTCTGCGAATTTGCTTATCTGCAAGGGGCAGAATTGCTACTTACCTTGTTATTTGTGCCTCTGTCCTCATTATCTACTATGCAGAGTCCTTCCGAAGGCTGCAGGGACCTTCAGAATGGCACTGCCGACCAGCACTGACCCACTTTAAAATAGCTGGCAGAAGCATCCGCCGGCCATGTTTAAGGGGTCCATGCGGGTCACAGGCGCCATTCTGAAGGTCCCTGCAGCCACTGGAAGGTCTCTGCAGCATTCAGAGATCTTTGGGCACTGCCTGCTGCACTCTGCTGGCTTCCTGGGGGGTCTCTGCTGAATTCTTCTGATGTCAGATAAGGTACCCTCACACTGAACCCCATTGATGTCATAGGATCAATGGTTCATTGTCTGAGAATTTGCTATCTGCCAGGATTTTCAGCAAACTAACCTTAGTGGATAATGAGGTCTAACTGTATACTGGAGTGCTGTCAGATCGTCAGCAACCTTTCGATAAATGGGTGAACACAGGCAGGCTGTGAGAGGGAGGAACTAGGAAATAATGGCCTGTGGGAGATCCCGGTGGAATCCAAGGCAGCAAGAGTTAAATTCACACCTCCTTCATGAGGCAGGCATTGCTGGGGATTAAGGGACAGAGGCTGAATTCTGGATAAAGCCCCGAATGCAATATCCCAAAGGGTGAAGGACCTTGTTAGCTTGATGTCGCCAGGCTGTACAAGGGTGTGATAAATAGGGATAAACATCCTCCCTCATTACTGCAAAAGCCTCTGAATTATCTCCCAGCCACCGAATCGTAACCGTGGGCCAGAACCCCCTGCATATGGACCTAACAGATGTTCATGTTTTTAAGGAGGCCTTGCAGGCTTGTTTGGGTGGGCTTATAGATATATTTTCCCCTCCTTTCCCTCAAGAACAAATGGTTGCAAATTGAAATCCTGTTGGCTTAGGCCAGCTGGCGATAGCCAGTCTCAAACCAAGCTTCAGTATAGGATCTGACAGATTAGAAATTGACCTGACTCTGCTCGCTAATCCCTTGCACCTCTGTGCTACAGTGTAGAACTTGTTGCCCATCGTATTTGATGCAGCCTACCTGCCGTGGGACGGGGCCTCTCAACACCCAGGGCAGGTAACACCACCAGGAGCCCCCAGCAGGCATCAAGGTGCGAGCTGCATTCAGCGTGGTGCTCTAAATTTGGCTTATCAGTAATGGCTATCAAGAAGCCTTCAAACCAGCAGTCTGGAATTTCAGGGCCAAACAGAGACTTGTTGGGGTCTGCCACCAGTCTATTGCTCTCTGGTGGAAGAAATGCACAACACTTTGGCATCATCTCAGCATATTCCCATTGCAGGCAAACACTGAAGTGCAATGGTGTCAAATTGAAAGCCGTGGCATAGCTAAGGAGGGGCAGTTGCACCAGGCAACAAGCTTTAGGTGGGCAACAAGCGGAGCTTGACACTAATGGCCAAAATTGTGAAAACCTTGGTAATAATGAACAATTCCAGCATGTTATACAGGCGTACTATACTCCGGTATCCGCTAACTGGTATCCACCACTTCAGTTATCTACCTGAAATATTGGGATACCATGCGTACTGCCTATTTTAAAAAAGGGGGAACATTAATATCATTTTTTTAACCTTGCTGCAGCAAAACCATGGGATGTTCCCCTATCTTTCAAACGGTGTCCCCAGTATCCGCAGTTTCAGATATCCACGGCGGGATCCAGTACGGATCCAGCCTGTATATCACTGGAAAGGTAGTTTAATCCTGAATGCAATGAAACAAACCATGTTGGAATATCTGTATTCTTTCAAAATATATGGCCAATTAACCAGAAAAATCTTAGTTGTGAAAACCTTGGTAAGTTTGAATAATACCATCATGTTACATATCATTGGGAAGGTAATTTAATGCAGAGTGCAATGAAACAAACCATGTTGGAATATCTGTATTCTATCAAATATAATGGCCAATTAACTGGAAACCTTTAATTAATTAAATTTGATTTTGTTGTGGAGGGAGGGACTACAAAATCATCTTTGACCCCAAGTAGCAGATACTTTAGCTATGCCACTGGTTGAAAGTGTCTTTTTCCTACCATTACCGTGGAGATGTCAGGGACTTTATCGGCTATAGGTCCTCGTAATGTCTCGTGACACTTTAGGTGGCAGGCTTGCAGAGTTTGCTATCCCCTAACTTTTCAGAATCTCATTGTTGTACTTATTACATTGCCCCTGAACTCAGGACAGTATCTACAGCTCTCCTCTTCTCACAGCAATTCTGTAAGGGAGGTTAGGCCAAGGGATGGTGGCTGTGGCTGGCCCAGCATCATAGCCAGGTGCCGCAATGCACCGTGTAAGTGGCCCCTCCCCCTCACCAGCAGAACCATTTGGGATGGCAAGGGGGTGTGGCCATTGATATGGCACATTGCAGCACCTGCTGTACTTACTGTGCTTCCCCCCCCCCCGGCTATGGTTCTGGTCATGGCTATGTAGGAATTCGACCTCAGCCTCTGTGGTGCTAATCTGATACTAAACTAATCTGATACTAAACTGGTCAACTGCAATTAATCTATGTGCCACACTGGCTTGCCGACTCTCCTCCACCTTCTTTGAACATCTTGCTTGGAATGAAACCTAGCTGGGACAAATTTGACTGCCCTGAGTTGTCAGGCCCAGTTTCCCAGAAACTCCTGCCAAAAGAGACTGCTGGTAGGTAGATCAGCTGGGTTTTTCCCCCCCACACAATCTCATGGCTAGCTATCTCCCCATTGTAGTTGCCAAGACATAGGCCTTCTGTGTCTCTACAGATGAAATTCACCAGCTGATAAGGTTATTAGTTTTCTGGGCCAGTTTTTCTCCCTATAGCGATATCCTTGCACACAGAAATTTGCCCGTGCTATTATGGCAGAGAGGCACTTTTAAACTGGGGGTTCTTTTGTAGTTAGCAGCGGGAGAGAAACTGTCCCTACTCACCCCAGCATAGAATCTTTTCTAGTGGCCTTTTGCTGGTGTCTCCCTTGTGTCTTGGTTCAGATAGTGAACCCTTTTGGAACACGGAAACATTTTTCCATTGCCTTTGCTAAGCTGCTTTGTGAACTTTTTGTTAAAAGCAGTGTACAAATATAAAAGATACCAAATAACAGTAATTACAGCAGTTAAAGCTCTGCTGGTGGAGAAAGAGGAACAGACCATTTGTCTCTAGAGACAGTTGCCCTAGAACTGTGGTCTCCAAACTGGAAACCACTGCAATTTTTAAAAACCACTCCATGGCACAACCTGCGCTTTCCGTTCCAGCGCAGAGCACAGAAACAGCTGCGCCTAAATGTCCCAAGTGTCGCTGTGGAAGCTGCTTCTGTGGAAGCTGCTTCTGTTCGGTCACCCCAGCAGGCTGAGCGCCCCGCGTTGTAGACAGGCGCAGCTGGCCACATCGACACTTGGGACATGTAGCCGCGGCTGTTTCTGTGCCCCACAGCGGAACAGTAAGCACGGGCCACTGTGTGAGCAGAAACAGTGGTCACACTTCCCTAGAAACTACCCTTTTTTAAAATAAAAAGCCGAGATATCACCCTGCCAACAAAGGTTCACATAGTCAAAGCTATGGTTTTCCCAGTAGTAATGTATGGCTGTGAGAGCTGGACAATAAGGAAGGCGGAGCGCCGAAGAATAGATGCTTTCGAATTATGGTGTTGGAGAAGAGTCTTGAGAGTCCCCTGGACTGCAAGGAGATCTGATCAGTCAATCCTCCAGGAAGTCAAGCCTGATTGCTCCCTGGAAGGACAAATCCTGGCCACCTCATGAGAAGAGAGGACTCTTTAGAAAAGACCCTCATGCTGGGAAAGATCAAAGGCAAAAGGAGAAGGGGGCGGCAGAGGATGAGATGGTCAGAAAGTGTCACCGAAGCGATAGACGTGAAATTGGGCGAACTCCGGAAGCTAGTGGAGGACAGGGAAGTCTGGCGTGCTGTGGTCCATGGGGTCGCGAAGAGTCGGACACGACTTAGCGACTGAACAACAACACCCTAGAAACAGAGCGACAGAACTCAGACAAGATTTTCAGTTATTTTCAACCTCTGTACTCCAAACTCCGCGGCACACCTGCAGACCAT
>JAJKFI010000025.1:4524537-4546731 GCA_029204185.1 Lerista edwardsae | reverse complement strand
GCCAGGCAGCTGCAGGAGGCTCCGTGGGAGAAGGGAACGTTCGCCCCCTTCCCTCGTGGTAAGAGCGCAGCAATGGGTCTACCCGTCTCTGCCCCAGGTTTGTAGCCAGCAAGGACCTCTGTCGGGCCACACAGCCCAACAGGGATGTTGGGATCGGCAGTGAAAGTCGCCACCGGCCCCACCCAGGAACTCCCTGCTGCCACGCCCAGAATCCCTGCAATGCCAGCAAAGAGTAACCTGACCTCTTGCCAGCATCCTGTTGCTGCCTCCAGCTGGCGAGGGCCTGGCAGTGCCACAGTTTATGGCTGGAGGGCTCTGGGTTGAGCCCTGCATGGGCAAAGCACATCTTTTCCTTTTCTCATATGCAAATTTATGAACTCGTAATCAGTCAATCAGCAAACAGTCATACCATTAATCCACCAAGGTTTGGTTTTTGTTTTTTAAGCAAGGTGATAGCCCTACTTAGAATACCCCTAAGAGCACAATCCTATACTATGCCGGCCTAGTAAGGCCGACATAGCAAGGCCATATCCCAAGGCCCATTAGGAGGCAGCAGCAGCAACGTGCAGGACAAGGGGAGGCTTTCCTCTTGCACCCGTGTAAGCCCCAGTCACCCCTATGGGCCTGCTCGAATCTGCGCCTGTTGTTTTGCAGGTGCAAAGGGACGTGGACAGGAGCGGCCTGAATTGGGGCTGCTATGACCAGGGATGGGAGTTAGGATTTCGTACTACGGCCATCCTGTGTCACAATCCCTGTCTCCTCCCACTGCGCCACCCAGTTGCGCCCCCGGAACGCCTCTGGAATGCCCTCACAGAGGCCCTGCGCCGACCAAGCGCCATAGCACCAACACAGACGCGCTTTACAGTACGTTCACAACAGCGTTCAGCCAGCACAAGAACTCAGCGCTGGCGCTAAGGGGGGGTATAGGATTGCACTGCCCGTGTGGAAGGTCAGTTGATGGAGCATTGCTAATAGTTGTGCCAGCCTTGAATTTGTCTAAGGCAGCTTATCTTTCAGTGCAGTTCAGGTAGTGCAGGCTGTTTGGTTCTCTGTTTTGAGCATGAAAACAGCTCGGGATCAGACCCTTGAGCTGAGTGTTCATCAAGCCCTCGGATCCCGTGGGGATAAATAAAGTAGAAATGGATCAGCTGGGGAGCAAATGCATTTAACTTTGCAGGGGAGGGTTTACAACTTCCTTCTCTGCGAATGATGTGTGCGCTGAGGGCTTTATGGTTTATGGTTTGTGTTCCGTAAGAGAAAAAAAGAAGTGTCTCCATCATTTATCAAGGACTGATGAGTTCTTTTTGGTGAATGAACAGTTATCAGCTGTAACTGAGAGAAGCTCTCCCCAGAGGATTGTGTATAGGTGCTTGGCTTGTAGGTGGTATTAATTCTGTAATAATGAAAAGGCAGCAATCACAGAATGCTTTTCATCGATGCACCTCGTGGGAGTTGGCGAAGGGAAGTCTGCGTTACTCGCTCTGTTGCACCGCTGCATGTTGTAGCCGCCTTACATGCTGGCAGTCCAGCAACATGGAAATGCAAATGGCTTCTCCACAAGCTTCATGCCCTGCTATTCCATAAACTGTGAATTCATAGCAAGGGAACTAGGCAGTGGTATTGCTATAAGGGTGGTATGGTAAGGGATGTGGTGGCTCTGTGGGTTAAACCGCCGAGCTGTTGACCGGAAGGTTGGTAGTTCGAGACCATGCAACGGAGTGAGCTCCCGTGGCTTGTCCCAGCTCCTGCCAACCTAGCAGTTCAAAAGCACCTAAAAATGCAAGTAGATAAAAAGGGGCCACTTCGGTGGGAACGTAACGGCGTTCCGTGCACTACAGCATATAGTCAATCAATCAATCAATCAATCAACCAACAGGTACTTATATACCGCTTTTCAACACGAAGTTCACAAAGCAGTTTACAGGCAAATAGTAATAATAAAGTAGTCATGCTGGCCACATTACCATGGAAGCTTGTCTTCAGACCAATGCCAACTCTACAGGCTTAGAAACGGAGATGAGCACCGCCCCCTACTGTCGGTCACAACTAGACCATTCAGTCGTGGGAAACCTTTACCTTTACTTTATGGTAAGTACTGCAGAAGCCTGTGTAAGCGGCCCCTCCCACTTGCTGTCGGAGTCATTCCAGGCAACAATTAATTGATTGACTGTTTTATTTATTTGTTTGTTTATTTGGTGCTATCACTGTATGTGTTGTTTCACATTCGATTAAAAAAAAACAGGTTCCCTTCCCCAAGAAGCTTATAATCTAGGTATTGACACAAGGGAACAGGGAGGGAGAGGATAGAAGGTTAATACACGGAGGGTACATAAAACACTCCAATAGATTGGTGGTTCTCAAACTCTTTAGCACCAGGGCCCACTTTTTAGAATAACAGTCTGTCCAGGACCCACGGAAGTGATGTCATGGCCTGAAGTGCAGTCATTGTGACGCGAGAGCCTGCTGCTTTCCTGAGAAGGCAGCAATAAGTCATGCTATTTCCCAGTACAGCCATTTTCCTAGAGCAAAGTGAATCAAAAAAATTTTTAAAAGCTTATTTGACACAAGCAAATTAACCACATGACCCTCCCCTTTTCCAGTGTTCCATCTGCCCATATTTTTCAATGATGCTAGGTGCTACACAACCTACCTGAAATTGGCTCGTGACTCACAGTTTGAGCAACACTGCAATAGACCAAACATGCATTTGAATCCAATGGAAAGAATGAGGGCGCAATCCTAACCTGGACTTAGTTTGATTGGCACAAAGGACACCGTAAAGTATGTTTGAGCCACTCTTGGAGTCAGAGAGGCCAGCACACAGACGTGCGCCATCCTCCCTGACTCTGAGGGTGTGTCCAAACATGCTTTACAGTGGCCCTTTTGCTGGCCTAACTCCAGGGTAGGATTGTACCCTGAATTTCATGTAATATGCAGAAACAGCATAATCGTGGATTAATAGTGTTCCTATGATATCCATGGGATCTAAGCAGTCCAGTTGTGAAAGACTGCAGTCTGAATGTCCCGACACCGAATCAGTGGACCTGAACACTTTATCGAACCAGCGATAAGCCCAAGCTATAATTCAGTGATAAGTCGTTTGTCCCCACCAATCTAAACTGGCTTTCTATTAATCTGTATTAATGCTGGATGGAGTAAAAAAAGTCTCTGGTTCAAGTTCCACATCAGCATGTGTGTATAGCATAGGTTGTGTATTTATGCTTCTCTATATGCACATGGTGGGACGTGGTGGCACAGCAGGTTAAACTGCTGTTGTTGAACTTGCTGACACGCAACTTCAAGAACCTGCAACTGAGTTAGCTCCTGTCGCTTGTCCCAGCTCCTGCCAACCTAACAGTTCGAAAGCATGTAAAAATGCGAGTAGATAAATAGGTACCACTTTGGTGGGAAGGTAACGGCGTTCCATGCGCTATGGCGTATAGTCATGTCGGCCACATGACCACGGAAGCTTGTCCTCGGACAAAACGCCGGCTCTACAGAGGCTTAGAAATGGAGATGAGCACCACCCCCTACAGTCGGCCACAACTAGACCATTCGGTCGTGGGGAAACCTTTACCTTATACGCACATGAAGGGCACTTCAGGACCAGGGTTAGTCAGAGTCCCTTGGCCTAGGAACACAAAACCCCCACCACAAGCAACAGCCAGGCACAACAAGTGCTGTGTAGTCATGTTAGGGCCCAATCCTATCTGCCGTTCCAGCATCCAAGCAGCCATGCCAATGTGACATGCATGCTGTGGTTAAGGGCAGTCACAGAGGCCTTTTCTCCGTTCCTTTATCTTGGATACATCGGTGCTAGAAATTGGGATAGGACTGGGCCATCACTAGCTTTACTTTGCAGTGGTGTTACCTGAGTGGCAGGCCTTGTCAGTTCCTGTCCTGTCTTGTAATCAGAGCCGGTCTGGGTCATGCTCGAGTTCCAGACACTCCAGCGACAGGTTGCAGAACAATCCAGAATGTTCTCTTAGACTATGTCTACATCACTAGTAAAACCCGCTACTGCTTGAAGTATGTATTGTATGTCACAAATCATTGCTCAGTGGTCCGCATGTCAGTGCTCCGCTGACTCTTAAAAGAGTCAGGCAGCCCTGTCCTAACTTGGACTGGAGCAGGGAGGCTGGCCGGCCGGCCTGCACTGCATCCAAACCCAAGTTGGAAGCAGCAGCAGCTTAGTGTGGGGCAAGGGGACGAATGGAAGCCACGGGCAGCCCAGTAGTGCCACTCAGATCTCCACCTGCAAAATTGCAAGCACAAGTCTGAGCCTCCCACAGTGGCTCGAATCGGGGCTGCGCAGCCCAAGGTCAGGGGTTTGGATGTGGCTTAATAGCCACAGCGGGTAGTTAATCTGTGGAACTCTCTGCCACAGGAGGTGGTGATGGCATCTCGTCTTGATGCCTTTAAGAGGGGATTGGACGGATTTCTGGAGGAAAGGTCCATCGTGGGCTATAGGCAATGATGGATTGTGCAACCTCCTTACAAAGGTGGTGGGCTACTGTACCAGGTGCAAGGGAGTGGCAACAGGATGCAAGCATCTTGTGTCTCGTGCCTCCCTGGGGCACCTGGTGGGCCTCTGTGAGATACAGGAAGCTGGACTAGATGGGCCTTCGGCCTGATCCAGCAGGGCTCTTCTTATATTCTAATGTTCTTATGTTCACTTCTTCCCTGGGCCCTCCTGCCAGCCAGAACGCCCTCCCCCCGTTCCTCCCCCTCCCACCTTTCCCCCCCCACCCAGAAAAGCCCCCGTGCTGGTCAAACTCAGCCAGTGTGGGAGCAGCTGACCGACAGCCTCCATAGCACACCTGGATTGATGCAACTGCTTGCGCCAGCCCAGCACCTTTTCGGCTGGCGCAGACATGCCTTACAGCACGTTAGCAACAACCTTGGTCCCATGCAACGCACCTGCGTGGGCCCTGCCGACACTTTGGATTGCGCCCTCAGCTTTCGTGCATGTCCTCTCCTCTGTAAACGCCAAAGAAGCCGCGATGACCTTTAAAACCACCGTGTAGATGGGACTGGATAGGTTTTGTGCTTAGGAAGTGTCCAGCAGCATCCATGTTTTTCTCACCTCTGCCCTGGTCCCAGTCCCTGATCTCCCAGCCTCAGTTTTCTTCAGCTGTAAAGTGCGAGTATAAACTGAACCCCTTTGACCAGGAAAGTTGTATGGTTTTCTGTTAGACTCCCTCCTGGGTAGAAACGTGGCTGGGTGTAGGTGTCTCTTTGTGCAGGAGGAATTAACTCTGTGTATGAAGAGCAGCAGAATAATGGGACGTGGTGGCGCAGCGAGTTAATGCTCTGTTGCTGGGCTTTCGACCGCAAGGTTGGGAGTTCGAGACTGCGCGACGGAGTGAGCTCCCGTTGCTTGTCCCAGCTCCTGCCAACCTAGCAGTTTGAAAGCACCTAAAATGCAAGTAGATAAATAGGGACCACTTCGGTGGGAAGGGAACGGCGTTCCTTAGAGTCATGCTGGCCACATGGCCACGGAAGCATGTCCTCGGACAAAAATGCCAGCTCTACAGGCTTTGAAACGGAGATGAGCACCGCCCCCTACAGTCGGTCACAACTAGACCTTTCGGTCATGGGGAAACCTTTACCTTTACCTTATGAAGAGCAGCAGGTCATCAGCTCTGCCTCCTGAGCTCCTATTTTACACCTACTTCCAGCTGCCGGGCCTCAGGACTCTCGCACAAACCAAAGTCGATCCTGCAAGCCTGAAGTCTGCGTAGACCCCCTGAGCTTCACCCGGAGTGGGAATTTGAACCCAAGTTCCACCAAGCAAAGTCGAACACCATATCAATCCTATTTCCTACCTCAGCTTTCCATCCCAATATGTGCTCTGCGGCACAGCCCCCATTCATTTCAGCGGGGCTTAAACTGAAGAACTGGCCAATGGATAGTATCCTGAGTCATCCAGCAGACCACAATGAAGAAGCACCACAGTTTGGTCTAGGAAAAGATCCAGGTTGAAGTTCTTTCATAGCTCGAAACTCTGTCAGTATTGTTGGGAAGCCACAATCCCATAGTCTTAGGGCATAATCCTAACCTGCAATTAGGCCGGCACAGTTAGGCCAGCAAAGTTTGGCCGGCACAAGGGACACCGTAAAGTATGTTTGGACCCCTCTCGGAGTCAGAGGGGCCAGCGCACAGACGTGCACCATCCCCGCTGACTCCAAGAGTGGTCCAAACACACTTTACAGTGTCCCTTGGGCCAGCCAAACTTTGCTGGCCTAACTGTACTGGCCTAACTCCAAGTTAGGATTGTGCCCTGAGTTGTGAAATGCAAGCAAGAGTGTCCTGCCTCACCAGGATGTTGTGAGACTGGATGTGAAAACGATAATAAAGTGCATAACGACTGGAATGATCATAGATACAATTCATTATAATGAAAGAATGGGTAGGAAAACAGTCATGCAGTTCCTTGGCCCCTGGGCTGAGTCTGATCTTGGTGCCTCGTCCGTTTACCCTTGAACGCCTCTGGTAACTCTGTAGCAGTGTGTTTATCTCGTATACGTCTTGGTCGTCAGGGCACAAGCATCTGCAATCACCCAAATTCCGCTCTTGAGACACGAGATATGGGGTGGCAGCAGATCGGGGGGGAGAGGAGAGGAGAAGGGTGAAAAAGGGGATCTTGGCCGGCCGCCCAAGCAGGCAGGTGAAAATGAAAGCTTGGAATCAATTAGTCGTCGGCACTGGGAATGTTCCACCGCGGCCCACCAAGTCTGGCCAAGCCGTCGTCGTCTGTGCATATTTTTCTTCCTAATCTCCTGATAGGCTTTCCTTGCTGTGTTTTGTTAATGTTACGGGAGCTGCGCTCAGCCGGGTCCCATGCAGATAAAGCGAGCCACCCGAGAAGCCCGTATTAAGTGTCCGGCCCGCATGGTTATTAAGTCTCCCCGGTGTGTAAGCAGAGTGGTGGCTCCTCTTGGGCTGGACTTGTCTGAGCAGCTAATGTGAATATCCTTTCTGTCACCCCAAGCTGCGCGGGGGGGTGAGGGGTGGAGAGGGAGGGCGGAGGGAGAAGGCAGGAGTCTGTGTGGTTGGATCGATTCCTGCCTCGTCAGTCGGACGGACGAGAGAATCCCAACCATGCTAACTAGCCATGCGCTGAATCTCGGCCTAAGACAAGCACGCCTGGCAGGCGCATTCAGGAACAGGCTGCTTGTACCTGCTGGGCTGGGGAAGGGATTTGAAGGCGGCGGGGAAATCCTGCCGGCATCTCGCCACGGAAAATGTTCTTGCAGTGTTATGTAATGTTCCCCCTTGGGGGCCTCTGGGTAAGACTCCAGAAGGGAGTCCACAGAGTGGGGCACTCCGGACAGGGAGAAATTCCCAACCAGCAGAAACATAGCTACAGGCAGTAGTGTCAGCCTACCGGTACGCTGGGCATGTCTTCCGGGTGAGCGGCAGCGCGATCGCTGCGTTCTGTTGCGTAACGGCGAAAGCCCGCCCACTGCAGCGGGCGGGCTTTCGCCGTTACGCAACAGAAAGCAGCGATCGTGCTGCCGCTCACCCGGAAGACACGCCCAGCGTACCGGTAGGCTGACACTACTGGCTGCAGGGCAGACGGTGCAGTAAGTATTGCAGGTGCTGCAAGGCGCCGTGTAAGTTGCCCCTCCCACTCGCTGTTGGAGCCATTCTGGGCAGCGGCAGCGACTGCGTTGCCTGCCGTTTAGCAGGGCAGAGCCGAGGTTGCCGCACGGCCTAACAGCCACATCCCAGCTCCACCGCACTCCCTGGGCCATCACGCCCCCCCACCCAGGAATGCCCCTGCACCAGCTGAACTAGGCTAGAGCAGGAGCACTGCACCGCCAGCCTAGCCTGGCACTGTTGGGCCGACACTGCTGCTAGCATCGGCCCAGCGGCGGCAGCACTGGCAGCTAGCAACGGCCCAGCATCAGGCCCTGGATTGCACCCTAAATGAAAATTCCTGGTAGAGATGAGATGCCAACTGGGGAAGTCCTGACTCCTAGGCCAGACTCCTAGCCACGACACTGGCTCTCTTAGCCAGGTTAGCACAGCTGAGTAGCGTAGCTGGAGTTTTATCCTGTGGCACAGTTAGGAGGAGACTGTTCTGCGAGCCACTAGGTAGTTCACAGCACAGCTTTTGCCCGGCTTCAGATGAATGTGAGTATGTGTGTACAATGCACCGTCACAGGATTATTGGCGGGTGGTGCTTGCTTTTGCAAAAGGTAATGCATTCTACCTCTGTGTAATACAGCAACTCTATACAGCAAGTTTGCATGAAGGGCAGAACGCGTTACCTTTTGCAAAAGCAAGCACCACCTGCCAATAATCCTGTACATTGCATTGTACAATCCTACATTGTACACACATACACACATTCTTGTCCCTTTCTCACAATACCAGAACTAGGGGACAACCGCTAAAATTGAGTGTTGGGAGAGTAAGAACAAAAAGAAACTACTTTTTTTTTTTACCCAGCATGTAATTAACCTGTGGAACTCCTTGCCACAGGAGGTGGTGATGGCATCTGGCCTGGATGCCTTTAAAAGAGGATTGGACAGATTTCTGGAGGAAAAGTCCATTGCAGGCTACAGACCATGATAGGTGGTGCAACCTCCTTCTTTTAGAAGTAGGCTACCTCAGAATGCCAGATGCAAGGGAGTTGCAACAGGGAAAAGATGTCTTGTTGTCCTGTCTGCTCAATGAGGTGTCTGGTGGGCCACTGTGAGATAAAGGAAGCTGGACTAGATGGGCCTTTGGCCTGATCTAGCAGGGCTCTTCCTATGTACGTAAGATAGCAAATTCTGTTTCATCTACCTCCTATTTACCTCAGAGGTTTACCTCAGAATGCCAGATACAAGGGAGTGGCAACAGGATGTAGGCATCTTACAGTCTTGTGGCATCTGGGGGCCCCTGTGAGGTACAGGAAGCTGGATTAGATGGCCTTTGGCCTGATCCAGCGGGGCTCTGTTTTCTTAGGATAGCTCTTGGGCTGAATCTTGGCCCCTATCCCTTGGTCCCATGTTCCTCCCCCCACCCCTGCCCCAGTTCACTCCTGACAGAATGTTCCAACCGATGCAGATCTTCGGGGCCTGGACTGGCACTTTGGTGTGACATACCATTCCCAGCATGTTGCCGGTGCCTGTTTGGTGTGAAAGAGCAGGAAGAGATGCACAAAACCCGGGCTATTTCTCCTGCTGAAACACAATCCCAAGGGTCACCCTCCAGTTGGCCTTTCCTGGGACTGGTGCAGACTGCATTGTCATTCAAAAGGTAAAGTCCGACCCCAAGCCAAAAAAGAGCTGCGGACGTTGCCAGCTGAAGGACTCAGCCAGTCTAATGCATTAAGTCTCCCAGGCCATCTGCTCCTGAATAGGCCGTCTTGAATCCAGGTCAGTCTGCTAGAATCTCTTGAACTATACAAGGTTTTATCACCAGCGTTAACCGGCTGCAGCCCTGGGAAATCCCAGATCCTGGCACCAGACAGCTAATGCCGGAAAGAGCTGCCTATCCTTAGATGGTCCCTTCGGGTTGCATAAATGAGATGTGGGATCATTTCTTCTCTTTAGACTGTTGTTTGTGTACTTCAGAGGGAACAGGGAATGTTTTATGTGCGCACCAGTGGTGGGGCACATGAGGGGCTGTGCTCCTGCCATTGCCAGGGGGTGTCTTCTTGATGTTTCTAGTGTTGAATCAGTGCAAATACCTGTCTATGATGCTGGTGACGGTTCTTGGTCAGCCTGACCCTATAGGCCAGTTTGGGTCACGACCTGATGTCCGTGGGTTGCGGAAAGCTGGGAGCTGCTATCCTAGAAGCTGCAGACCTTACTCTTACGATATTCCTTTGAGTGTTAACACTCTGAATTTTCAAGTGAGCAGGGTTTTTTTAAAAAAAAATTTGTTTTTAGTTCAGTGCTTTTACATAATACTTTATCCTAATCTTGCTTTCTGTCTGGGATGTTTCATGGTTGTGCAATTGCTGCAGTCCAAAAATGCCAGTTTGCATGCCAGGAGTGTCATTTGATTACATCACAATTACAGCGGTCCCTGCTTGATGATGTCACTTCTGGCCATGACATCACTTCCAGGTTAATGACATCACTTCTGGTGAGGTGAGTGCCATTCTAAAAAAATGTCCTGGTGCAAAATGTTTGTGAACCACTTTGCTAGAGGATTCATCCACTGCCAGTTCCTGAAATGTTCTCCTTCTCTGGGAGACCATATCCATCACAAGAAGGACATAACTTAGCTAGTAGAGAGGGAGGAAAGGGAACATCTCTCTTGCCTCCTTCAAATCCCTCCTCAAGACCAACCTGTGAGCACAATCCTAACTTGGAGTTTAGCCAGCATTGTTAGGCCAACGAAGTTTGGCCATCCCAAGAAACACCAGAATGTACGTTTGGACCACTCTTGGAGTCAGGGAGGATGGCACATGTTTGTGTGCTGGCCCCTCTGACCAAGAGTTGTCCAAACATACTTTACCGTGTCCCTTGTGCCGGCCAAACTTTGCTAGCCTAACTCCAGGTTAGGATTGTGCTCGGAGAGATCTTTGGCACCATCTTCTAGTCCAGGGGTCGGCAACTTGTGGCCCACCACTCAAGATTATCCAGCCCATCATCCCAAAAACATATATCAGCTCAGCTAGCTCCCAGTGGTCCTGAGGAAGAAGTCGTGGTTGCAATTTTCTCTGTTGTATTGAGGGACTGTTCAAAGAAGGGGAAAAGCAAGGGGGTGCAAAGCTGATGCATAATGTGGTGGGGGGCGCATGATGGAGGCAGCACTGGGTGGTGGATCACCTTTGGCTGCCTCTGCCATGCTCCCCCCTTCGGCTGAAATCACAATTTCAGCATTTATCATTGACACGCCTGGCTGCTCCCATCAATGGTCACCACTTGGTGGCAACACCCACCTGTTGTGTGGGTCTGAAATCCATCCTAAGAAGGTTGTTTTCCTTCGCCGAGAGGACTATTTTTTGTGTCTGCAGTCAAAAACCACCGTCAGGCTGGAAGCTTTGGCAGCCCCCATCGTTGCTGGTCCATTTGCTTCACTTCCTTTCCATTGGTTCCATCAGCAAAAGAAAGCAGCGCTGAAACTTCCCAGACAGATTCGCAATCGCTCTGTTTTCAGTGGCTCGCAATATAAAACAGGAGATAATGGCACAATCCACTTCCCCAGTTGCAAATCCTCCCTTCGGTACAGAGCACAAGCATGGATTTCGAGATAAGCCTGTCGGTTGCCACCTCTGATCAAGAAGGGCTCCTATCATCACAAGCTGCTTTCCCAGAAAGATACAAGAGGAGCACATTGGACAGCCATTAATGTGGGAAGGGGGAAGTGTCCCTGGAGCACTTAGAAAGACCTGGGCTGGACAAGAGAGTCTCAACATGCAGGTGGTAACTAGCGGCTGTTCTCTGGGTGGCTTTTTGCTGGTGTTGAGTTGGGGGAGTGCCTGAGCTGTGGCCTCGGGGTAGAGCATATGGTTGGCATGCAGAAGGACCCCACCCCCAGCCACCCATGCCTGCTCTGAACTAGGGAAGGGCCGGGAGGGATGCCCAAGCTGCCTGAAGTACCATGAATGGTACGCACCATGCAAGTAGTGCGTGAACATTTTGTGTCCTTATGCACTTTTGAAGCATTTTTCTCCCACTTTTCTGTTTGCTACGACTGAGTGGCTTCCACGTTTCTCTGAAACAAATGCATGCAGACAACCAGATGAAAGACCACGTGCAAAAGCAACAAATCATACTCTATAGCAAAATGCTTGTTGAAATAAGTATTACATGTTTTAATTATTAACCTCACAATTGTACATTTTTCCTCCCTTTGCCCCTGCCTCGGTTCCCCTCCTCCTTCTCTTTTATCTTGTCTGCATCAAATTTTAGCTTGTAAGAACCTTGAGGGGCACCTGCTGTACTGTACCTGCTGGGGGCATCGTCATAAATCTACTCTTACCGTCCTGCAACAAGCTGGGAGGCCACTACAGAAAAGGCCCTGCCCTGCCCTGCCTATTCGTCTGCCAGACAGCTGCTGCTGTTGGGGCAGAAACCATCACCTGCAGGGCTTCTTTGTAGAAAGGCAAGCTAGAAAACTGAACACTTGTGTGCATTGCCGTACCTGACCAATGCAACGGCGTGTGCATCTTACAAGGACAGGTTTCTTCAGGGTGGCAGGCAACGAAAAGCTGGATCTGCACTGCCAGAGCACTGAGTAGATGGTCAGTCCCCCAGATTATTTAGGGCCCAATCCTGTTCCCTGCCAGCTCAGAACCATGCAGTGCCCACCATGGGATGTGCGCTGCATGCTGTGGAGTGGTGGTGGAACAAGATGCCCCAGGAGTGGTAAAAAAAAACTTTTTTACTCACCTCTCCATAGGTCACCTGGCCTCCAATGGATGTCCTTGGACCTACACCAGCTCTTTGGATGGCATATGTTTGAGGAGACTCCTGGGGCAGGTTTGGGCCAAGAGGGGGGATAGGATTGCAGCCTGCATGGCTGCCACTGAGATTCTCCCCCTCCTGCCCCCTAGTTTGCTCTCTACTCTGATCCAACCATGATTCTCCCTGAACCAACCCCAATTTACCAGTGATGACAGGGAACGGAGGAGCTTCAGCTGGCCTGTGTCCACCTGTGCGTGGCCTCCAGCCACTTGCCCTAATGGCTGAGCCCTGCCCCGCAGTGGAGTGGCTTCTCGCCATCATCCCAGGACTTAGGCTGAACGACCACGAGATCCATCCGTGTAAGTCCCGGATTGGGCTGCCTGTTTTTATCATATTACACCCTGTTATTATTTGACCCTTCTTCCAAGAATGACACAGCAGCAGACTGGCAACAGAGAGAGAGAGAGAGAGAGACTTTCAGGCCATCTGCAAACTGCATAGCCCGTGGCTACTCACCTCCAGGTGTGGGAAAGGATTTGAATGTAGATTTCCCCCATCCAAACTCAGCACCAAACTCCACTGTACTGGTCTAGTTTCTTTTTTAAGACCATATTGAAGTCTCTACCTGCTGTGTTTTTCGTGTTTGAGGTAGCTTTCTCCTCTTGTGCTTCAAACCAGAACTCCTTGCACAGCTACCTTCTAAGGCTGAGATGTGCTCCTGCTAAACACAGGGTGACGTTAAGCATGTGCTCCGATAACGTGGCATGCCTGCAGCCTTTTGAGGGTCTGAGCATCCTGTAGGTGGCGCTTGTGTAGCAGGTTTTGGCAGTGCAGGAGGACTCCTCATCCGGCACATCCAGTGCTCTTCAACAAGCACAAAACACGCTCACAGCCACTTCTTCCGTGTGCTTGCGTCATGTTTTGCAGGCGTCCTTGCTGACAGTTATCTCATAAAGTGAAAATTAAAATGACAGATTGTGGATAAATATCAATTTATCCAATATTTATCGATAAATATTGGCGGGAAGGCCAATAGAGTAGCTATAGTGGAGTGGTGTAATAAGTATTGCAGGCGCTGTAATGTGCTGTGTACTGTATGCATCCCCTCCTGTTCACCATCAGAGCCATTCTGGGCAGTGAGGGCAACTGTGCTCTGTGTTCTGACAGTGAACAGGAGGGGCTGCATACACAGCACATTGCAGCCCCTGCAATATTTAACATGCTGCCTCCCCCCCCATATCTACGCTGCTGGGAAAGGTACATGCAGAGAAAAAGAGAGGATGTGTGTGTGAAAAGCTTCTCTGACCTAGCTAAGAAGCATGACTGCAGCTAAGGACCCGCCAGCATTTCCTCTATTAACCTTACTTTTTAGCAAAGTATATATAAGATCGTTGCAGGATATAATGGGATCCAGCTTGACGTTCTGGCACACACACCAAGGTCTGAACCGCATGAGCGGTTTCTTTTTTAACCAAAGTAATGAGGATGGGTTTGCATAATTCAAAGCATTCTGCGAAACACAGGCTAATGAAGTTCCCCCTGGAATCGTTTGCAAATGCAACTGCGCCCGAGAACATGCTGTGCCGGTTGCCACCCCAGCGAGTGAAAGTCTGGATGCATCCGGGTTGCCACAGAGCAAATAAATCTTCAGGCAATGTTAGCTGGCAGTTTGGGGTTTCTGGTTCCCAACCAGCGCTTTGCCTCCTAGGGGGAGGAGAGCAAATGGCAGGCTGGAGAAAGACCTGACTTAGTTATTTCAGGCACTGCCCACCAAAACACATCTGCCCCAGGCCCGTAGAGGGCTTGCAGCTGTTTGCAATGCGCCCATTTTGCATTCCCGAGCTGGCAAGCAGAAGGTTTTGCCAGCTTGGCAACAACAGGGGCACCATTTAGGAAGGTCTGGTTGGGGCAGTCTGTCCCCCTCCCCTCCCCACCCTGTGCTTAAGAGCATGTGTGCTTACGTACTTGTTCTCCAGGAGGAACTAACAAGCCAAGTCATATGGGAATAACGACACAGGACAGGGCTATTGAAAGAACCTCAAGGAGAAAAGACACACGACATGCTTGGACACCTGAAATTGCTATACCAAGTGTTGTTACGATAAATTAAATTAATTGCAAGAAGTATTCTTTAAATGCTGTCCCCCAGCTCTCCCCCCCCCCCGTTCAAAGCCTTTTAGCCTTGGCGACCCTGTTGAGATCTTTTGCTCTTACCCCATGTAAGTTGGAAATGCCTCCGCTATATATCAAAGGCCTGTATTTGCCCTGGTCTTACAGGTGTGACATCAGGTTGTGAGCAGTGGAGCCAGGGAACATCCTCCCCATGGCAGCTTGCAGAGGAAAGTGCTCTCTGCTGTGTTGCAGCGCCTCCACCGCAGCTGGCGAGACGGTGGCATTGCAGTTCCTTAACCCAGCAGAAATCAGAGGTTGCCGTCTGCCAGTGGAGCCAGCAGGGGCCTCTGTGGCCATATAAGGCTGCTGACTTTGGTCAGGCACCTGACAGCGCAGTCCTAAACAGCACCGACATAGTAAGGCCGACTTAGCAGGGCCATATCCGAAGCCCAGCAGGAGGCAGCAGCAGCTCAGCGCAGGGCATGGGGAGGTTTTCCCCTTTCACCCGGATACGCCCCAGTCATCCCTATGGGGCTGCTCGGGTCTGTGTTTTGCAGGAGCTGGTGCACGTGCATGTGCAAAGCAGTGGCCCAAATCAGGGCTGCCCTGGCCAGGGACTGGGTTTAGGATATGACACTACAGCCGTCGTGGGTCACCGCCCCCATCGCTGCCCACTGCACCACCCAGTTACGCCCCGGCCCGCCTTTGGCACGCCCTCAGCAAGGCCCTGCGCCACTGACGCTCGACCGGTGCAAGGCCGGCACCACTGACGGATGCAGCAGTACCCAAGCCCTGATGATGATGCTTGCGCTGCTCCACCGCCCAACTCGCCGGCGCAGATGTGCTTGACGACGGCATGTTTGCGGCAGTGCTGGACTGGTGCAAGAGTATAGCACCAGCACAACGCTGGTATAGGATTGCGCTCCGAGTCTGAGCTGCTGAACTACCCCCGGCCTCCAGCCTTGGCAGACCCAGCGCAGGCTCCTGGGCATGGTGAGTGGGCCGCATTCAACTTGGTGGGTCCCACAGTAAGCCGGCCTGCTTCCCTGCTGAACCCGGCTCTGCCGCGGCTTGTGCTCCTCTCACTCACATCCTCCCCAGCCTTGCAGCATGTCTCGCAGAGAGTCCTTGCCAAGGGGCTTCTGCATCACGGGCTCTTAACCCATCAGGGAGATGACTGGCCACCGCAAGCAGGAAGAGGCAAGAAGAGAGGGGTGCAAATTCTTGGTTTGAGTTCCTCAGCCAAACGAACAAGGGCCCGTTCCCAGCTCCTAGGCCAGAACCACCTCCCTGGCAGACTAAACAGTTCCAGTCTTTTCTCTCCTCTGTCATTTCATGACCAAAGGAATGCAGAAAAGCTCCGCTCTTGTATGTGCACAGCCTGAGTGGCTTCGAAACCTCTGGCTTCAGCTCCTCATATTTCCTTGGGTGCTCGTCTAATTCTGCCTGAGATGAGGAGCCTGTGACTGGCCACTCACCCCTTCAGAGGGGGAAGAGGAGGAGTCACCCCTGAATGTCCCTCAGTCCAAAACAGTTCCCCACACTCAGAAAAGTAGCACATCAGAGGCACGTTGCACACCTAGGTTGGAATCCTTCTTCCTGTGCTTGCCCTCTCCCACTCCTAGCCATCTTCCACAGCAATGCACTATGGGACATCCCAGAATGCAGTGCTGCTAGATAGGGCTAAATGATACCTTTCTGCCCCTGAGCTTTACAAAGAGAACCAACAAACATTCTCTGCCTGTGGAACACAAAACCTTGAACTGGAAAACATGCAAAACACTTTTTTTTCCATTTCAAATATATTTCATGTGAGAAAATATTAACAAATAATATTGATGTCATAACAAAGCATAATCCCCAAAGGTAGTCTGTAGCATGTCGTTGTGCAATCACCTCTAGTTACTCCATAGCGGAGCTCTTTCACAAGTTCTTTAATTTTTCAAAATAGTGATAAGCTACTTGAAAAAAAAAAACCAAGTCAGGTTTAATACATCTGAATGTGTGTGCATGCATTTTTCTGTTACAGTCTTGGAAAATAAGAGCAGCAAACTCAAAACGCATTAGGTGAACTTTTTTTTTTTAAAGTCATTCTATTGCACCTGCAGTTTCCTCAGTCATCTGCTGAGTTCATGACCAAGGTGAGACTTGAAAGGGGAACGTAGAAGCTCACACTATCAGCCACTGTTAGCTCTGTGCTACCACTCGGCATGTTAACAGATGTGGCATCAGATATTTACAGCCAATTATGTCTCAAAGCATAAGACCCATATCAAGGTATTGGAAGTGGAGGCCCGCAATATGCATGTGAATGACACCTTCCCTCTCCCCCTTCTCATCTCCCCCATCCCTCTACGGTTTTAGATTCTCTTGCATCTCCCTTTCCAAACTTGGCTGCTCCCCATAGACTCCTCGGCACCTCGGCCTTATAAAGTGGACGCCCTGCGAGTGTGAAGCTTAGAGAAAGAATGCGGATTGTTGGCAAAGCCCGGCTGATGATGTCCGTGGCCTGCTTGACAGGAGACACCACCGCTTCTTGTTACACACACACACACACACACACACACACACACACACACACACACACACAGAGCTCCTTATGTGTACACATCTGTTGGCTTTAGGTGCCTGAATTCTGAATGTGAGCAAATATGATAAGAGTGGAGGACGGGAGCATTTCATAGTGCTGGCATTTAATCACGCGGTTTCTGTTGCACAATCTTTTCCGCTACATGCAGGTTTTCTACTGCTTAAATTTGCACATAAGCACGTTTGCTTGTGGAATTCACTGCCGCAAGTTGTTTGGGTGGTCACTGCTGCAGAGAGTTGCCTCGTTCTAGGAAGGGAGGTCCGTGTGCTGCATTGTCTTCTGTTTGTATCCACAGCCTTACACTGAGGACGCAATCCTAACATGCGCAGGAGCGGGCAGGCTGGCAGGCCTGCGCTCCATCCTAGTGCAAGTTAGGACTGTGCTGGAGCTCACCACGGGGCAAGGAGAGTATTCTCTCTTTCCCCAGGGTAAGCCCCAGCCAGGTCGATGGGCTCCGATCTGCAAGTCCAAGCATCCTGCAGCAGCCCAAAATGGGGCTACACAGCACAGGAATGGGGGTTAGGATCCGGCATAACTGCCAGATCCTGGCTCCCCCTGCCCCTGCTCCCCAGGCCACCCGACCCATGGGGCTGCCCTTCCAGTTCCATCCTTCTCCCACCTTTCCCCTGCCCCGAACTTAGCTGGCACAAGACCTACTTACCTGGTGGCCCTGCTGGCATTGCTGGGCCGACACTGCTGCCTGCAATTCTCTCTGCAATGCTGCACATTTGCAACAGCGCTTGGCCGATGCAGTGGACTTGCGTCGGCCCAGCACGGGCCGTGGGTTACGCTGTGATTCAAACTACGCTGTGAGATCTTTCCCAATCCTACTGGCACTCCCCAGGGTCTCTCAACCGGACAGCCTTGTATCCAGCCTGTCTCAGTTGAAGATATAAGCCCTACCACTGAGTTACGGTCCTCCCCCGGGGCTCATCTGGACCCTACTTGAACTGGAAGGACGTCCCATTTTATGCAGAACGCATCCCCCAGCCAAGCCAAAAGCCGATATGCACAAGCAACGGCCATGCCAATAACTGCGATTCTATTAGATCGGTGTTTCCGAGATGGTGGGTCAGGACCCCACGAGTGGGTCGCGACCCGATTGTTGGTGGGTGGTGAAACTGACACGCCGAGAGCTGTCATGAAAAAATGCATGAAAATAAAACTGAGACACATGTGCGTGTTTACTCATGAGTAGGCAGGTGTGCCCAGTTGAAGGGCAGGCCAAGATGAATGCAAGGCCACCAGAGTGGTCCTGATCCGATGAACGCAGGCCATGATGAACACTTCAGAAGAGTGTTGTCTCCCCCCCCCCCCCGTTGACAGGGAAAATGTATTAAGCCCTAAAATCTGAGCTGTACATGTGCATTTACTCATGAGTAGGCAAATGCGCCTGGCTCCTATTGAAGGCCAGTCAAAAGGGAATGCAAAGCCACCAGAATGGTCCTGATCCAATGAACGTGGAGCTCAACCATTGCTCTAGAAGGTGGCCCCACCCCAGTGGTGTCATTCAAATGATTTAGGAACAAGAACTCACTTTTGATTGGCACTTGTCAGGAACCCGGAACCGGCCACGTAGCCCGTTAGGATCCGGAACGCCCATTCTGGTCCGTTCCCCCTGAATGACATCACTGCCTTCTCCCCCCTAGGAATCTGGAGTCGCTCCCTTTAACCCTCTGAGTGCCGGCCAACCAAGAAGAAAAGGTCTTTGCAGAGGAATTGGGAGGGGGGAGGGGGGAGAGTGAAGTGGGCGGAGTCAGCCCTAAGTTTAACTAGTGGAACTGAGTTCCCCCGCGTTCCCCCTACATGACATCACTGCCCCACCCCCACCGTAGTAAAAAGGATTAAAAACAGAGGCTAGAGCCGGAAAAGTTAAAAACTTGGCTTTTTAATCTCGTAGATCTAGATGGGCCTGGATAGAGTGGAGTGTTTTAAAAAGATGCTTAAAAATCCCTGGGTGCCTGCAGTGCCACGATCCCTGCAGCGCCTTCGGGAGACCTTCCTCAGCTTGTCTCCGCCCCCAAAGCCATTTACAACCGGCCCAAAGTCTGAGTCGGGCCTTGGGAGCCGCTGTTATATATCATTGGAAAGTTAATTTAGTGCTGGATGCAATGAAACAAACAGCCTTGGAATAGCTGTATTCTATCCAACATTATGGCCAGTTAGCCAGAAAACCTTTTATTTACTTACCTAATAAATGTAATTGGATGTCATTGTGGGGGGGGCGGGGCGGTGGCTTGCAGAATCTTCTGTGCCCCCCCCCAGGCAGATGCGTTATCTACGCCACTGTTCTGAAGCGGCTCAGTTGTCAATCAATCAATCAATCAATCAATCAATCAATCAATCAATCAAAAAGTATTTATATACCGCTTTTCAACATGAAGTTCCCAAAGCGGTTTACAGGCAAATAATAATAAAGTCAAATGGCTCCCTGTCCCAAAAGGGCTCACAATCTAAAAAATGCAGGACACCACCATCAACAGCCACTAGAAAAGACACTGAGCTGGAGTGAAGAGGGACAATTGCTCTCCCCCTGCTAAATATAAGAGGAACACCACTTGGGAAAAGTGCCTCTTGCCCAGTTAGCAGGGGTTAAGTGCACCTCTCTGACTTTCTTCATGGTGCAATTATAGTAATTTAAAAAGGTAATAGTTGAGAGCCTGATTGATGGGTTGGGAATTCCCCAGGAAAATTCTCACGTGTTTGTTTGTTTTTTACACTATGAACAAGCAAGACACTAAGGGCACAATCCTAATCTGGAGTTAGGCCAGCAATGTTTGGCCGGCACAAGGGTCACCATAAAGTATGTTTGGACCACTGTCTGAGTCAGAGAGGCCAGCACAAAGACGTGCGCCATCCTCCCTGACTCTGAGAGTGGTCCAAACATGCTTTATGGTGGTCCTTATGCCGGCCAAGCTTTGGTGGCCTAACTGTGCCAGCCTAAATCCAGGTTAGGACTGCGCTCTAAGCCTCAGCTTGCTGCCTGCAATTCCGGGGGGTGATGATATCAGTCAATCAATTAATCAACCGTATTTATATACTGCTTTTCAACACAAACTTCACAAAGCGATTTACAGGCAAATAATAATTATAAAGTTAAATGGCTCCCTGTCATTTTATATTTTAGATAGACCTCCTTCGCATGTATCAATATTTTAGATTGATACTATTGGCCTCCTTCACAAGATAGTTGAGAGGATTGTTGCGATTGTGGGCATAAAGTATTTTCACTGCTTAGGAAAAGTGCCATGTGATAAAAGGAAGTACTTTTTTACCCAGCGGGTGGTTAGTCTGTGGAACTCTTTGCCACAGGAGGTGGTGATGGCATCTGGTCTAGATGCCTTTAAGAGGGTTTGGACGGATTTCTGGAAGAAAAGTCCATCATGGGCTATAGGCCGTGATGAATTGTGCAAACTCCTTACATTAGTAGTAGGCTGCTTCAGAGTACCGGGTGCAAGGGAGTGGCAACAAGATGCAAGCGTCTTGTGTCTCGTGCCTCCCTGGGGCACCTGGTAGGGCTGCTATGAGATGCAGGAAGCTGGACTAGAAGGGCCTTTGGCCTGATCCAGCAGGGCTCTTCTTATGTTCTTATGACAACAGTTCTTATAGTGTAGGCCGTGAACCAGTGGCATTTCCAGACGGGGCAAAATGCTAAAAGAGCTCCTGGGTAAAGGAGGCCTGTCCCCCTCATCTTCACAGCCATTTGTGGATTTCTGACTAAACTTAGCATTTTTGCCCCCCTCTGGGAACACTACTGCACTGAGCCTCTGAGTCGGTCACTACAGGCTAGCACAGTGATGGTGAACCTTTTGGGTTTGCTGTGTCAAAAATTCCTAGCCTCACTGTGCTGGCAAGCCACTCCCCCGTCCCAAACACAAGAGAAATAATTATTTGCATATTAATTTATTTTTTAAAAAATACAATAATGTATGGGGCTATGCACTGTATAAAGAAATATCAAGTCATTACAAATAATTACAAAAAAAAATCCTCAGTTGTTTTTGAGTGTTGGCAAATACTGGTGTGTCACCCAAAATGCTGTGGCATGTCACTAGGGGTGGTGGTGGTGGTGGTGGTTGAAAACCGCTTTTTTGGTGTTAACAACTGCCTTTTGGCAGTTAAAATATCTGAATAAAAACACAAAACATCACATTTTGGTCTTTAAGGTATTTTCCAGAAATTAAAGTAGCCTATTTTTCCATTGAGAAATAATACTGTGGCTGCATCTGCTGACACTATATCACCTGCATCATCTACCTGGTACACTTTTAAAGCATTTAACTTGGATAGAGAGTGTAGAATAAAAACACACAACACCGCAATTTGCTATTTGAATCAAGAATTTTTGGGGAAAAAATATCACCAAAAAACCACACCCCCACGTGCCACCGTTGACAAGCATGTCATAGGTTTGCCATCACTGGGCCGTTAGCAGTGGCGTTATTCACCTGGTACGCTGGGCGGGACTTACCTTTGAGCGGCAGTCCGCCCGTTGCATCACGCCGCGTTCCACCGCTTTCCTGCCCGCCCCGGGAATACAATGAATGAAGTTTTCCTGGCGGGCGGGAACGCGGCGGAACGCGGCGTGACGCAACGGGCAGACTGCTGCTCAAAGGTAAGTCCCGCCCAGCCTACCGGATAAATAACACCACTGGCCGTTAGTATGAACATGGGTGAAATGGAAACAGCAGAACTAGAGGAAAAACCCAGTTCAAGATGGCTCAGAAGCAACAGAGCCTGCAGTGGCAGGAACAGGGGAGTCGGGGAGGCAGCGGAGCCTGTCGAAACCATTCCGGAAAGGAGACTTCCCCAGCAATTTGCTTGGAAAAAAACAAGCTGCAGCACTCTCTCGCCCCTGTCTCCAGTTGCTAGGCTGGCCGGGGAGGACGATGTGGAGCCACTTAAAGCCAGGCCTTCATCCTGAACCTTTCCCAGCCCCGCTGTCTCTTCCGTGAAAGACCAGCGACAAGGGGAAATGCCAGAACGCGCACAGAGACGGCTTCCCCTGCTCTCGGTTTTTGCTGACCCGATTGCACCCACTAGACTCCTTGGCACCTCTGCCTTATAAAGAGGATGCTGTGTGTGTGTGTGTGTGTGTGTGTGTGTGTGTGTGTGTGTGTGTGTGTGTGTGTG
>JAJKFI010000025.1:4503461-4524527 GCA_029204185.1 Lerista edwardsae | reverse complement strand
GTGTGTGTGTGTGTGTGTGTGTGTGTGTGTGTGTGTGTGTGTGTGTGAGAGAGAGAGAGAGAGAGAGAGAGGTTAAAGGAAAAAAAGAATGTGGTCGAGGGGAGTACTCCGGTTCTCTTAGTTACAGTGGAAGATTTTTTCCTACAGTAAACAACATATGGGAGGCGATCGGGCTTGGATCCATTGGGGGGGGGCAGGTGCTAAAGCTTCCATTTAGCCCCACCCCCAACATACTATTTAAACAAAAAAAATGGAGGGGGGAGAACTGACCGATTCACACTTCCATCATAACTTCTAATTTGGCCCTAATGCAGCCAATGCAAACATCAGGTTTTTCTGAGACCATCTGGGTAAAAAGAAACGAAAACCAAAATTATAGGGAGCTTCCATTTACAAGAAAAAAATGGAAGCAGACATTTCTTTGGCTTATGGAATTTTTTTTCCTAACAGAGCCAACTATAGGTGGCTGTGCAGTTTTAAGATACGTCTGTCATGGTTGGGCCATGTTTTGCTTTTTCCCCATTTTCTGGACATCTCAGGAAGACTGTGTGTGCTCAGCTCTTTAGCCCCAGTAGTATCCCCATCAGTTTGGGAACCACTGTACAAGGCATTGTCCGCAGTTCCCTATTAGGGCTACAATCCTATGCCCTGTACAGGGTGGTGTATGTTTCGCAAAGTTTCCACGGCTCCCTTGGCTCACTTCCACAGAAGAGCCATGGCACATAGTTTGGGGACCAGTGGTGGATCTAGGGGGCAGGGGGGGCAAGAGCCCTGGGCGCCATCTTGGGGCCGTCTAGGGGGGCGCCAGTGGCCCCTGCAACAACCGTCGAAGGGAGCCCAGGTCTACCCGCGGCCATTTCTAATGGGTAGAGCTGGGCTCCGTCAAAGGGAGCCCAGATCTACCCATGGTCGTTTCTAATGGATAGACCTGGGCTCCCATGGGGGCGCACTTCTATTGGGTGCCCCGGGCGCCATTTTGACTAGGTCCGCCCCTGTTGGGGACCACTGTCCTAGACGTTTATGTGGAGGAGGTGTTTGCTTTCCTCTGAAAGAGCATTCAAGACACAATCCTAACCTCGAGTTAGGATGGCACAGTTAGGCCAGCAAAGTTTGGCCAGCACAAGGGACGGCATAAAGTACGTTTGGACCACTCTTGCAGTCAGATCGGCCAGCAAGCAGACGTGCACCATCCTCCCTGACTCCCTGACCCCGGCCTTCTGGCCACAGCCGCCGCCACCCCCCTCTTCCAGCACCCTCTTTCTCGCTTTTGCATCTCAGTATGAGCACAGCTCTGTTGCCTCTGGCAGCAGCCTGGCTTTTCGCACCGCAAGGCAAACTTGTCTTCGAGGCTTGTGAGTTTCAGCTACCTCTTCCGGGCTTTAAAGAAGAACCAAAAAACCCTCCGCCTTATAATGAGAGGGGTTTTGCAGAATGACGCGGAGGTTGCCGGGCTGTTCCTCGTGACGCAGGGACTGGGAGAGCCCGTGTCATCGTGCAGCCGCAGTAATAAAAACCATGTGCCAGTCTCTGCACATGTGAATTCATGACATGCATGAATTTCTGCCGATTGGAATCTATATCTGGCACTCTATATATAAGAGCCAGTTTCCAGCATTCCATCACAGCCTAGCATAATTGAGAAGCGCGGATGGGGCTGTGCAGGGAGGAGCTGCGTTGATTCTTCTCACGAGCTTTTTTTTCAGTGGGAGCTGAAAACGGATCAAGGGGCTGAACGAGTAGTTGGGTGAGGAGGGTCCCGGGCCCAGTAGAGCCCCCTGACTCTCTGCCAGTCTACGTGACCTCAGTGACCATCTGAATCTGAACTTGAAACCTGCTCTGTATTCTTTACCCTAAACAGGCTCAGCCTTCCTAACAGGTTTCTCTCTTTGAAATCCTTAACGTCAGAAGCAAGGAGCCAGGGATGCTGTTCGCAGAGGCGGATCTACAGGGAGGGCAGAGCTCTAAGTGTTGCAAGGAGCCTTACCCTGTCATGTAAATCCCTCCTCTCCCTTGCTGCTGTAGCCAGTAAGCAACGCCAAGATGTTGCTTTTCCCTGTGAGGATTGGCTAAAACAGTGCAGGAGAAGAATGATTTCCACTGCAAGGTGAGGCTTCTTGCAAGACTTAGAGATTTGCCCTCCCTTAGATCTGCCTCTGGCTGCACGGCCCAAATCGGGGCCACGCGGCCATTGGACGGAGGCTTGGATGCGGCCTTCTGGCCACATCCTGCCTCCGCTCCCTCCCCGGCCCCCACTGGCCCGCCCACCTCCCACCCAGAACCACCCTCCCTCCTCCCAGAACCGCCCTTGCGCCAGCCGAGTTCAGCCTGCGCAAGGGCAGCTCGACGCAGCCTCGTGCCAGCGCCTTTGGGCCGACACTCCTGCTAGCGTCAGCCCAAGAGCTCTAGCGCTGACACGGGGCTGCCAGTCGGCGCCCCTGCGTCAGCACTAATGACAGTGGCCCAATGCCAGCACGTAGCCTTGTATGATTGTGCCCATAAAGCATTTTGCAGCGATGCCAGAAGCTGGTGTGCTGGTGGGAAAGCCAGAGCCTTCCGACATGCACTGGCAGACATCAGGAGGCCCACCAGAACAGATAAGGCCAGCGCATGGGGAATGGGTCAGAGGAACAGGGCAGACTTCTCTGGTACCAGAATTACAGCAAAGGCAGCACCCTGCCAGCATCCCTTGAAGGAAGTGCCAATCCATGGAGAGCAGCTTCCCAAAAGACCGACTCTCTGTTAGTCACCTCTCCATCCTCACAAGAGGGGGGCTTCTGGAGTTGGGCCTCTGGTACTTATCTCTGCTGTTGGGCAAGCTTTGTGCAAGGACAGTTCTTCAGAAGCCCTATTCCCACAGATGGCAGGAAGGAGAAAACACATCAAGAGGATGCCACAGTTGGCAACATCACCATAGACAGGTTCTGACTCACACAGACAAAAACTGGCCACGGAACAGCCCCCTTTTCACTTTATGTTTTAGTCATGGGAGTTACTCAACAGTGCAGTTCATTTGGCAGCCGCAAAACCAGACGGGAAGGCTCTGAAGATTCACTCTCTGCATTTCTCGTTCAATGTTTATTTTTCAAAATAAAATACAGGAATCATTGCAAGTGGAAACTGCGTACAAATAAGAAGCCGTACAGATATCAGAGCATGTTTCACAGTTTATAACCATGCATATAATAAAGACTGTTAAATCACATGAAGTGATCATTTATCTGGGCTAATTTTAAATATATAATCAGTGTGACTTTTCCATCGGAAGATCAGCTTGCCTACTTTTTAGGCCAGCTGATACAAACTGATACAAAGAAAACAAGTAATACATAATACATACAAATGTGGTTGTTTCAGCACCATTTTCTCTGTTTGGAGACAGAATGGGATAAAAAATCTTTATAAACCCGCACAGATGAATGTCTGCCTTTTCTGCCCCATTTGTTTCGGCACAGCTGTTTCAGTTTGCTGTCTGCATCGTAATCCAGCATCCATGCGGTTATCCAGAACAGCTCAGATCATGCCTTGGAAACCTTGAGATGCTTTTCAGTTTTCAGAAGCTATTGATGTGGTCCATGGATGGAAAGAGCAGTGTGACAACAAGCATTTTAGCCCGGAAGCTGAGGTTTCAGTGGCAAATTTTAGGATTTGGGGAGAAGAATACCAGGGTTAACTCAGGAGGCTTCCAGAAAGATGCAAGACCCTGCAGTTATTATGGAGGAACAAATTAGATGGGGAGTAGGTCCTTCTTTGCTGTTTCAATTTTCACCTATTTTCACTCATTGGAAATGGCTTGCCTGACCCTGGTTATAGCCCTTCACTTCTAGATTTCTTTGCACCGATGTTAGTGCCTCATTTACAGCACCATCCTATGTGGCGCGTTACGCTGACGCAATTAGCTTACGGCTAATGCCGTAAGCGCTATGGCATTAGCACCAATGCGGGGGCACCAAGCAGCACCCCTGTGTTGGCGCTAAAGCTCTCAAGCTGACACTACGAGTAGCATCGGCTTGAGAGCGCCGACAGGAAGCCTCCCTTGTGCTGACTGGTCAGTGCGAAGCCAGTCGGCACGAGGGAGGCTCCGTGCCAAGATGGCATGGGGATTGGGGGGGAGGAAGGTTAGGGGTAGGACATGGATGGGCTTGGGAGGTGGCCGTACGGCCACATCCTAAGCCCGATTGTGAGGCCACGCAGCCCCAATTCAAATCTGTTTAGCAGGCGCAGATCCGAGGAGCGCATAGGGGAGTCTGGAGCCTCCCCTACGGTAAGGGAGCAAATGCTCCAGCCTGTCCTAAGCAGCGCTAGGATATGGTGATGGCCCGTCAGCCTCGCCAGTCCGGTGCTGCTTAGGACTGTGCCCTTAAGCAGATAATAGCCTCTGGTGAATCCACCTTTTTGTTCCCATTTTCCCCTGATCACTTTAAAGGACCCTGACCCTCAGCAGGTGGACAGCCTAGGACCCTTCACCACTGTCTGCATCAGCTATCTCATGTATGGCTCTTCTTATTTGGCAGCAGATAAACAAGGGGTTCTAGACTGCCCAACTGCTGAGACTGGTGAGCCAGTCCATGGGGCACTCCGGCCCACCTGACCAGTTCAGAGGTCAGCTAAGGAGGTTCAGATGGTCTTGACTCCTCCAGTCAGGAGGCAGAGGACCCCCTTCCCCACCACCACCAAGGCTACGTAATGCTTTCATTTTCCCTGGCCTGTAGTTGGTTTTGACACTCATACGCAGCCTGCAAATTGTGGGAGTCAGCCAGTCTCCCAGGTTGGGGGAGATGCTGAAGAAATTGCAAGGAAGTCAGTGCCGGGGGCATAGGTACTGAAAGTGTTGCCCAGTGCAGAGGGCAAAACGTTGCCCCGGAAGTGACATCACAAAAGGAAGTGTTGTGATGGTTGTATTTTTGTTCTCTCTGGGTTTTTAGCCATAACTTTTGATAGAGTAAAGATATTACATTCTGGTTTGTTTCATTGCATTCTTCATTAAATTACCTTTCCAATTATACATAACATGATGGTATTATTCATATTTACCAAGGTTTTCACAGTTTTGGCCACTAATGTCAAGCTCAACTTTTGTCCCCTAAAGCTTTCTGCCCTGTGCAATTGCACCCCCTGCACTTCTTTAGCTACACCCCTGAGTCAGTGTTCCCCTAGCAGGGCCAAGTCTAGCTATGCCATCAGGATGTTCATGTTTTCATTTTGCTTGTACTGGTTTGCTGGTGCCTGGTTTTGCCTGTTGGCACCAATACCCTTTTCACATGTAGTTTTCCTTCTCAAACTCTTGCAATTTTACGTACTGCTTTTTCAGTTTGTCTGTTTAGATCACAGAACGTTTCTCTCTCGTCCCTTCTGCTTAGGCTACCCATTGCAAGAGTTGGGATTAGCCTGGCTTTCCAGTGTGCTCCTATGCACCCAGCTTCTGTCCTGTGGGAAACCTGGTCTTTGGAGCCTACCTTCAATGGGAGGTGGCCTGTGGAAGGGAGCCCCAGCTTCAAGCAGATTGGGGGTTGCAAATTCTGCCTCCTGCTGGCAGCATTTCTATGGGGTGGGAGGTTATAATGTACAACAGAGATGGACAGATTGTAAATCAGGAACCACTGGTGGATCTTTGCAGTAGATTGGGTAGGCTTCAATCCTATGCAAATTTACCTGAGAGTACTGTAAGTCCAGTTGAACATAGTAGGACTACTTCTGCATAGACATGCAGAGGCTAGCATGCTAATATAGCATGCTAATCTAATATACCCTGTTGTATAGATCTGAGATATTTTTATACTATTGCAACTCACTCCAAGCGTTTGGGATGAAATAAGCTAGATCTTTAAATAAAGCATCCACTAAGTCCCCAAGACCCATACTAGTTCATATGGAGGTTTACTAGTTCCATTCTAGTAAACTAGTTCCATTCTGGAGGTTTGTCCAGCATGTGGAATGTGTGTTGATTAAAACTGCTGGCTCTTGCTGGCCCAGTGCTGTTGTGCTGCTGTACAAAAGCACCACAATAGACAGACTGTGCCAGAGCAAACATGGCCGTCCATAATGTGGATGTTCGCAACTCAGGAACCAAGTCTAGTGAGTTTCAAAGCAGGAATTCGTGGCAGGAGAAGAAGGCGCTTTAATGAAGACACGTATTGGCAAGCTCCTGCCCTGCAAAATTTGTGACTGGGCTGCTGAGCCAATCACATTGATGTGATCCCGCAAAAAAAAGGGCCGGATGGGGAGAGGGGAAAAAAACCAATTCAAGTGTCAGAATGTTCAAGGCACGTAATGAGCAGGTAGAATGGCCTGAGGAGGCTGCTATGTGGGAAGGAAGGAGCCACAGGGAAGATGCTCTCAGACTGGCCAATGGGGGGCTGTGCTGACCAGCCTCTCCCTCCATGAAGCCAAGGAGCCAGGGCATCTTCCCCTTCCAGGTGCCTCCCTCCCAGCGGCGTCATGCAGCCAGAACGCTGGGCGGGAGGAATGCCCCGTGGGGGCGGGGAAGACGGTGAAACGGAGCGGTACGCAACAGGCGGGCTGCCGCTCACCCGTTCCTCCCGCCCAGCGTTCCGGCTGCATGACGCCACTGCTCCCTCCCATTACAAGCTGCTCCCTCCCCCGATAAGATGGTTCTGTCCCTGATGCCCCCTCTGTTGTCTGCCCCTCTCTTTGCAGAAAGACTTCACCATGCGGGACGAACTGCAGCAGAGCGACGTGGAGCGCTGGCTGGGCTTCATCACCTTCCTCTGCGAAGTGTTCGGCACCATGAGGAGCAGCACCGGGGAGCCCTTTCGAGTCCTCGTCTGCCCCATTTACACCTGCCTCAGGGAGGTGAGGCCTTCTCCTCAGACAAGCCTGGCGTGGGCCGTGGTTTCTGCGGGGCCTGATGAATCCCACCCTGCCTCGTTTCCTGCGGTCTTCCTACTGCAGTATCTAGTAACACTCCTGCAGTGGTTCCCAAACTCACCTGGTCTGTGCAGTAGTGTCAGCCTACTGGTATGCTGGGCGTGTCTTCCGGGTGAGCGGCAGCGCGATCGCTGCATTCTGTTGCGTAACAGCGAAAGCCCGCCCACTGCAGCGGGCGGGCTTTCGCCATTAAGCAACAGAACGCAGCGATCGCGCTTCCGCTCACCCGGAAGACACGCCCAGCGTACCGGTAGGCTGACACGTCTGGGTCTGTGGCGCCCTTTGGGCACCGCATGGCCTCTTCTTCCTGGCTTGCTGGGCCAACTTTGCGTGACATATCACACAAATAGCATGCGTCAGGAAAACGCCGCCGCACAGCACCGCCTAGCACCACTGTAGGCGCAAAGGGGGGCCACGGTGCGCGCTTTGGAAATCTCTGCTGTATCCCCTGCCCAGTCCGTTGTGCAAGAATTTATTTTTGGGGGGAATTTTCTCTCCAAAAACCACTTTTGCCTTCTCTAGAGTGCCTTGGAATGATTACCACGGAGGAGTACACATGAAAAGCATTATGTGCAAATGAATGTGAATGTAGTATTCCAGCTTTCTTTCTGGAGCCCAGGGGGAATAGGCTGCTAGACCGAGAGTCGCTAGGCTCTGACAAAGCCGCTGTACCTTTTAAGAGTTGAGGCAAGGCGGAATTTTGCCCGTTGGGACTTCTGCTTGTCACTGCCCCATTATGGCCTGGAAACACTTAACCAGGGTTTTTTTCGGGGGGGGGGGGGGGTTAGCCGACAGAGAGACAAGAAACTGGCGGCAACTCAGGCTGCAGCCTTCCAGTCTACATGCAAAAACCATTTCCCAGGGTTCCGTCACGTTAGAATCACACACCAAGAAATGGAACCCAAGGAAAGATGATGCTCTGCAGGGCTATTAAGATGGGGCGACTGCCATGTTCCACGACCTCCCCCCACAATAGCAAGCAAGCAAGCAAGCAAGCAGTATTTATATACCGCTTTTCAACACAAAGTTCACAAAGCGGTTTACAGGCAAAAAAATAAAGTTCAATAGGTTCTAAAAAGATAAACAGGCTATCATTAATAAGACTGTTGGGGCAATGGCAACATTGACTCCTTCCCCCTTTCCCCATAAACCAGTCTGGAGCCGGGGGGGGCAGGCTGAGATTTCTGAATGCAACTCTTGAGTATACCTAAAGCACAGATGCATTGCATGTGTGTACACACAGAGCTCAAATACTGAGCTCAAATACTGCTGACGCTCCAATACGTTGGCCACCTCATGAGAAGAGAGGACTCTTGAGAAAAGACCCTCATGCTGGGAAAGATCAAAGGCAAAAGGAGAAGGGGGCGGCAGAGGATGAGATGGTTAGACAGTGTCACCGTAGCGATGAACATGAAACTGGGCGAACTCTGGAAGCTAGTGGAGGACAGGGAGGCCTGGCGTGCTGTGGTCCAGGGGGTCGCGAAGAGTCGGACACGACTTAGCTACTGAACAACAACACACAGAGAGGCTGCAACATACAGCCTAGATGGACTGGACTAGATGGGCCTTTGGCCTGATCCAGTAAGGCTCTTCTTACGTTCTTGTGAGAATGAGGCAGCCAGGAAGCACCCTGTGGACGTTCTGCCCATCCCTCTGTTTGTCGTTGCTGAAGGCAGGTAGTTTACTTGTGACTGGGCTGCAGGAAGCGGTTCCCTGCCTCACGTCAGTCTCATCAGTGCTTTGCTGAACCTTTTCCATTCATGTTTGCTTCCATTCTTAGAAAGCGGCAGGAGTGTATTTTAACCCCAGCCTCTGTGCACTAGAGCAACAATGCATCATTTCAAATAAGGAGCGTGGCCTTGCAGGACTTATCTCAAAGAACACAGAGATTTCTTGTTATTGATGATGTATTGTTTAATATATTTATTCCGTGCACTTCCAACTGTCAGGTTCCACCAAGTAGCTTAAAACAGTCTGAAAACAATATCCACCCCAGCATGGCGACTGGGTCCTTCGAAACACCTGTCCCTCCAGGGCCACAAATCCTAATGGAGGTTTTGGGAGTGACCTGGTCACAGTGTCTTATCCCTAAGCATGAATGAGGCCAGCCCTTCGAGTGGAGAAAGCCTGGTGGCTCCCCAGGCCAACAGAACACTACTATGGGAGCAGGCATCCTTGTGAGAAGAGAGAAGGGTTCTCTGCACCTGTGCAGAGTGCAAGGAATGCTCTAACTTTTAGGTGTGATGATATCAAGGGGGAAAGGACTGGCTGGCAGTTTTGGTCCCAGCAATCCTAACCTGGAGTTAGGCTGGCACAGTTAGGCCAGCAAAGTTTGGCCGGCACAAGATACGCTATAAGGCAGTGGTATTCAAACTGTTTATCTCAAAGAACACAGAGATTTCTTGTTATTGATAATGTATTGTTTAATATATTTATTCCCTGCACTTCCACTTCCTGCCCACTTTTTAGAAAGACACTCTTGTCGGGGCCCACCAGAAGTGATGTCATTAACCAGGAAGTGATGTTGTGGCAGGAAGTGACATCATCAGCACAAGAAGTGCTGTCATTGCAACATAATAAAATCACAGTCCTGAAATGCAAATTGGCATTATGGACTGCACCAATTGTACAACCATAAAACATCCCTGACAGAAAGCAAGATTAGGATAAAACATTATGTAAAAGCACTGAACTAAAAACAAAATTACAAAAAAATACCCTCACTTGGAAATTTAAACTGTTAACACTCACAAAAGGAATATAACAAGAGTAAGGTTTGCAGTTTCCAAGATGGCTGCTCCCAGCTTTCCGCGACCCACCTGACATCAAGTCTTGACTGTCCTGACCCACAGTTTGAATAACACTGCTGTAAAGTATGTTAGGGACATGGTGGCGCAGCGGGTTAAACCGCTGCTGCTGGGCTTTCCAACCGCAAGGTTGGGAGTTCAAGACTGCGCAACGGAGTGAGCTCCCGTTGCTTGTCCCAGCTCCTGCCAACCTAGCAGTTCGAAAGCACCTAAAAATGCAAGTAGATAAATAGGGACCACTTTGGTGGGAAGGGAACAGCGTTCCGTGCGCTGCGGCGTATAGTCATGCCGGCCACATGACCACAGAAGCTTGTCCTAGGACAAAACGCCGGCTCTTCAGGCTTAGAAATGGAGATGAGCACCACCCGCTGCAGTCGGTCACGACTAGACCATTCGGTCGTGGGGAAACCTTTACCTTTAAAGTATGTTTGGACCACCCTTGGAGTCAGAGAGGCCAGCACATAGACGTGCACCATCCTCCTAGAGTGATCCAAGTGTGCTTTACAGTGGCCCTTGTGCCAACCAAACTGTGCTGGCCTAACTGTGTCAGCCTAACTCCAGGGTAGGATTGTACTCCTAGGGAACCAGAGGAGAAAAGGAGGAGGAACTGTGTTCTGTGCACCCCCTACATCTGAGGCAGTCATGGACCGTTGCAAACACAATAAAAACTGCACCATTGTAAAAATTAACAGCAGTTTGCAGCATTGCAAGAATCAGGAGCCTCATAGGTGAAACACGTCTTTGCCTGGTATCTAAGGGCCCAATCCTATCCAACTTCCCAGCGCCGATGCAGCCATGCCAAGAGGAAAGCCAGTGATCTCCATCCTGGACATTTGAATAGTACACTTTCAGAGCTCTCCATGTACATTATCTCAGCCATCCTTGCAACAGAAAGAGAGCCCAGTGTTCGTCCTCCCCCTAATGCAGAAAGGAGGGTGCAGACTGAGAGAGAGTGGCCCGCCTGTCCCGTGAAGTCCTGGCTGTGGTGAGACTCCGACCAGGGGCTTCCTGGCTCCCAGTGCAGAGATCAGCTTGGTCAACCCTTGCCCTTTGTGGATGCACCTAATGGTGTCTCTGTGTTTGTCCTCCTTTGCAGTTGTTGCAGTCTCAGGACATCAAGGAAGACGCTGTCCTTTGCTGTTCAATGGAGGTAAGAATTCCGAGATATTCTCCACCTCGACCCCTTTTAACAGGTTTTGAGCCTATGCAGAGCACTTGTTGCTTCTTTAGTCCCTGGATCTTAATTGTGAGGCTTTATGTATCCAGTGTTACTCCTTGAATGCAGAAGCACTTATATCCCATTGGTAGAGCATTATGCTCCCCAAAGATCCTACTTATGTAACTATAAAAGGGGGGTCTAAAATGCCTGCCCGTGTGGTCTCCTTGGCTGGTGAACATAATGCAAGCTTAGTTGCATTAAGCCTGCAACACAGATAAGCTTTTTTAAGCTACCATACCCCCAAAGGCCTTCTGGTGACAGTTGTGGACGCAGCCAATGGGCTGCCCAGGGACAGAGGAGGAGGAAGTTCACCCCCTCCACTGTTTCTCCGCCCCCATGCGCCGCTCTTCCTCCATGCCACACCAGGCTCCCATTTTGGAGCCATACGACAGCAGGGAAGGGCAGGCAGGCCAAAACCACTCACCTCTCCGAGATGTGCCTGGGGCTTTTGTCCCCTCCCACAAAACGATAAGACTGTGACTGTCCTGTTTGTGCATCTCGGGGGGTGGCTGGCGAAAATGTGGCCCAAATCCTAACCAGCTTCCCAGCCCTGACATAGCTGGGCCAATGGAGCATGTGCTGCATCCTGCAGTTGCGGGGGGGGGGGGGGGGAGGAATCACGGAGGCCTCCTCAAGGTAAGGGAATGTTTGTTCCCTTACCTCGGAGCTTCAGTGCCTATATCCCAGAGCTGAAAAATTGGTTAGGATTGTACCCTGTGACCCTTGTCACAAGTATTTGGTATTCGGGCTGTTTTCTTTTGGACAATTTCCATGTTCCCCTGTTCACTCTGATCCACAGTTGCATGGGCAAATCCATGCATTTTGTAACATGCGAATGGCTGCAGCAAACTATTTGGAGGTGGGAATGGGGTGTTGCATACCTCAGAAGCCCCTCCTGGGCAGCATTATCCAAACTAGAGACTGTTGCAGCTCTGAAAATGCTCCCCAGCTCGGCCGGCGCTTTTCGTTCCGCCAGAGAACAAAGTTACAGCCACGACTACAGCCCCCCAGTGTCACCTTGGCCAGCCACACCTGCCCAGAGTGCCACGTGCACAGCCTGCTGGGGCGACAGAACCAGGAAGCAGCTGGCCACCGCAACACTGGGGGGCTGTAGTCATGGCTGTCCCAATGCTCCCCAGAGGAACGGTAAGCGCAGGTAGCTGGCCAGAGGGAAATAGCGGTCTCCGGATCCAACCCACAGGCTGGAGTTTGGAAATTGCTGCTCCAGGGGATCAATTATTTTGCCTGGTAATCGAAATGAAAATGTCACTACAGCTTTCCCCACTCTGCAGTGTGGATCCTGTGCAACATGCACTTGCATGTCTGGGTCTGGGTCTGTGTGTACAAGTAACATGTGAATCAGCCCTTAAACATGCACCCAACCAACAATATCCGGAATACTTGCTGAATGAACTTGAGACACATGTTGCGTTCAGGGGAGCTCACCTACAAAGCTTTTGTCATGAGAAATGTGACTTTCCTTGTGTGTGCTACAACCAACAAATTTAGTATCTCTTCTGGAATCATATTCTTTGACAGCACAACCCATACATTGTGCTGGGCTGTCGTAAATCCCTTACACCGGCCCAAGCCCTGTTGCAAACATGCAACTTTCTGCCAACATGGGAGTTGGCTGGGCCGTGCTGCGCAAAGAGGTGATCTGGCCCTTGAAGGCTGCATTCCATCCTCTGCGCCACCCCAAGTGAGTGGAGAAATGCCAGACGAATTTGGCCAGCGCAGGGGGTTGGGAGGGGGGAAGGGCGGAATACGGTAGGGGGACAAGCAGGCCCATGAGCAGACTGGCCTGGGAAGGGAGGTGGAACCAGGATCTGGAACCTAGGCAGGATCCTATCCCCCATCCCTGGTGGCAAGGCCCCAATCCGTCCTGCTTTATCTTGCACCTGCCGTGTATTCTTAGGGATTGATATATGCTATGGCTAACCTTGCGTGCATGGAACAATATGTGACTGCGGGTGGTTGTATGTTTTAATTGCTTGTGATGCCAGTAAAGGTTTCTGATCTGATCTGATCTGATCTATTTTGCACCGATTTTGGCGGCCCCATTCAGGCCACTGCCCCGTTTCCAAGGGGAAGGGGAACCGATTCCCTTTGCCCCAGGTTGCTCCGCAGCCAGTCCCCGCCCTTTGCTGGATATGGGGCAGGCTGGCTGTCCTCCCTGTTGCAGCACAGGGTTGGGATTGTGCTGTGAGAGATGCAAAAGCCCTCCTCTTGGGTCCAGATTTTTGACATCCGTATTCAAAAATGTTCAAAGGAAAACATCCTGAGACAAGAAAGGTCTCCCCGTCTCCCTTCCCCAGTGGAGAGGGGAAAGGCGGAAGTGGCAGCGGGGCGTGACTGGCTCTTGTAAGCGCCCGACTTCTGACCCGGCTCTCTCTTCCCCGACAGCTGCAGAGCACCGGCCGACTGCTGGAGGAGCAGCTGCCTGAGATGATGACGGAGCTGCTGGCGATCGCACGCGACAAGATGCTGTGCCCCTCGGAGTCCATGCTGACCCGGTCCCTCCTCCTGGAGGTCATTGAGCTGCACGCCAACAACTGGAACCCGCTGACGCCCACCATCACGCAGTACTACAACAAGACAATCCAGAAACTGACAGCCTGAGCGGGCGGCAGGGAGGCGGCAGGGACAGGAGCGAGCCAGGAGCGAGACACGCACTTTACATGAAAAGGAAAGGACGCGACCCACACCACGCGGAGCTGAGCTGCGGCAGCCGGAGCAGGGACCGCGAGACGGTCGGCGATCCAGCGCCGAAGAAGACCCACCCCAGCATGCCGAAGAATACGTTCACGGGGGCGAAGCATGTCTCTTCCCAGCCCTGTCCTCCAGGGCCGCCGCCGCCTCCCCTCTCTCCCCGCTGCGTTTTGTTTTCGGCCTCCTTTGATTAAACCCACTGCTCGTTCTGCTCCACGTCCCGCCGAGTCATTGTCTGGGTGCAGAAAGCCCACGGCAGACTTGAATCGCGCCTCGGAGGGCAGGCGCAGCGGACGGCTTTCATGGCCCTCTCCGGGCTTGCACTGGCCAACTGGCAGGAGGCAGCACACAGCAGATGTCTTGGGGGGGACAAAGGCAGGCACGTTCCACACCAGACGCTGGTAATTGACAGCTTTTGTCAAGCAAAGGCCCCCCTCCTTGCTCCCACCCCTCTTGTCTTCAAAGTTCTGTCTCCTTCATTCTTCCTCCTCCCCCCCCCCATCGTCCTACCCTGAAATCCCCCATTCCAGATTAGACATTCAGAGGAGATGAATCTCTCTCTTCATCTCCCCTTTTAAAATTTGCACTGGGTTTTGTTGTTTCTTATTTTCTTTACATGCATATACATATATCTTCAGTGCACATGAATGAACATGTTGCTATCCGGGTTTTGAAAAGGCAAGATGAAGGATGATGGGAGCTTGTGGCAGATCGCTGAAGGATCCCAAAGCAGGGAAGCAAACTCCAAATGAAGCGTTTTAGAAATTCTGCATTATCACCACAAAATGCCTCGAGGTTATTTATTAACAGGCCAAACCTCTGCAGGTTTGTTGGAAGTCAGTCCCATTGCATTTGATGGCACTGACTTCCAAGTAAGGAGCAATTCTGCGCTTTGCCATCGCTGTGGGAACACTGGGGTTGCAACCACTTTCCTTAGCAAACATGTAACAGGTGGACATCATCTCCTGATGTACATGCATCTTTCAACACCCATGTACGCATGGGTACAGGGGATTGGACAGATTTCTGGAGGAAAGGTCCATCGTGGGCTATAGGCAATGATGGATTGTGCAACCTCCTTACAAAGGTGGTGGGCTACTGGTACCGGGTGCAAGGGAGTGGCAACAGGATCCAAGCATCTTGTTGTTTCATGCCTCCCTGGGGCACCTGGTGGGCCGCTGTGAGATACAGGAAGCTGGACTAGATGGGCCTTTGGCCTGATCCAGCAGGGCTCTTCTTATGTTCTTATGTTCTTACGCATGCCTCGGGACCCTGACCCAATCAGGTGCCCCAGTCATGTGTATACACATGCTTGAAGATGCATATAAACTGGCTTATAATGTCCACATCATGATGCAGGAAATATGGATGTTTCTCACAGCAGTAGTGATGTGTGGATATGCCTAATTATGCATAGGCTTGTAACTTAAATGTAGTTGGAAATGGCATGCCACTTCCTCTTAGAAAAGGGTCATTTCTGCGGTTTTTTCTCTGTTGATGTTCTCTGCACTGCCACGAGCCCCTCCCCATAGTTACAATGCTCCATAGCCAAACACCCCGACCTGGAAAAGTGGGACAAGGTAAAGTGGTGTAGACCAGAGGTGTGGACCTCCCAGCCCAGCCTGCCTGTGCCACAGGCCATATGTTATTGACGTGGTTTCTGCCTCCAGCCTTCAGAATTCATTTCCTCTCACTGCCGTTTGGAAAGCATATTGACGTAGTCTCGTGGGTGCTCTTAGGCACGCACTTCACGCTGTACACACTAGGAACTCAATTTATCAAGAGGCTGGAGAAGCCTTCAGGTACACACGGATGAACAGATTTATTATTAGTAACAGTATTTATATACCACTTTTCAACAAAAAGCTGCCCACAAAGCGGTTTACTTCGCAAGATAAACCAATACATGTTCCCCTGCCCCCAAAGGGCTCGCAATCTGAGCAATGCAGCAGAGCATCTCCCACCCAGCCCTGTTGCTCAAGGGTGCAGGGCAGACTTATTTGACTCAACAGTCTGTATTTGAATATTTGAAATGACCACGACGGTGAAGTTTTCTGCTTCTTGTCTATCCAAGGCATAGACAAAGGGCAAGATAACTTTCAATATGTTTACATTGACGTGTGGGGGAGACACACAGTCAACCTCATTAATTAAGAGTGTTGAATAATCACGCTTCTTCGTCAAGACGTTTGCTCCTCTCGATTAATGATTTTAGGTTCTTCCATAAGTTCTTCCATATGCTTATATATGACGCTAAGAAAATGCAAAACAAAATGATGGGCACGTGATCTGTGGAAGGAGAGTCAAAGGATTGCAGTTGTGTAGGAAGGGGACAAAATGCAAGGGTAACGGTTTCCCCAAAGGACTGAATAGCAACCTTTGATGTATATGGGAGAAAATGCACTTGCGGTAGAAGCCCTGTTAATTAAGCTATTGCCCTGTTAATGTTAACATTGCCCTGTTAATTAAGCTATTAATTAATCCAGCCGTTCATCTGCATAATCCACTCTGGATCTAGTTTGCGAGTCACACTAGAGCAAGGGTGTCAAACCTGTTTCATACAGCAGGCCAAATAGCACTCACGATGCCTATCTCAGGACCAGAAGTGATGTCATTAAGCAGGAAGTGATGTCATTAAGCAGGGAGTGGTCACTAACCATTTTTTGCTCACTTCGAAACTCATTAGCTTCAAATGACAGAAAATACACAAATCTTGATAATATCTTTCAAGATATGGAAGAGCCCAATTATCATACAGGCCACCCTTTTCGTAGTAACGTCTCAGCAAAGCTCAGCAGTTGAGAGCAGGTGATTGTGGTGCTGGGAGAGCCTGGGGGCCAGAGGAAGAGCTTCCACGGGCCGCATGCAGCCCCCAGGCCTTATGTTTGACACCCCCTGCACTAGAGCGTGATGAAATGTTGGGGATCGGTTTTTATACATAGATAGATATAGGAGTACCTTGGTGAATAAGAAAATTAAGTGATTGGCCTTTGCTTTTCTGTGAAAGGAATGATTGAGTACTTAATCGGATTGCGGTGGAGGGGAAGGGGTCCTCTCCTGATTTCTGGGGGGAGGGTGTTTTTCATGTTAGCCAGGCGTCTAATAGGCAGGCAGCCCAATCCTATTGAGTGCTTATGGTGGCAGATCTCCCAATCCACTGCCATAAGTGCTGGTGCAGCACTGCTAAAAGCCCGGTGCTGTCGTGCACTGCAGGACCCCTGGCACAAATGGCCGGAGACCACACACACGTCCCACGCGGCCCAAGAGCAGGTAAGGTGGCAGCGAAGGTGTGTCGTGGGAAGTTCAGAGGAGGAGTGGGACAGGGAGCAGGCCAGGCAGGGGGAAGGAGGGGGCAGAAGAGGGGAAACTCTGCAGCGGCTGGAACCGGATTCCCCTTTCCCAGCCCAGCCTTCCTGAGGTTCCCTGGACTTACGACAGCTAAGTAGCTGGCATTGGTCCAAGGAGACATGTTGGCAGCCAGCGGCCTACAGGGAAGTAAGTAAAGAACATTTTATTAACTTAGCTCCCCTGGGCTGCCTGCTTTTCCCGCCACCACCACCACTGCATTCGGCACGGACTGCATTGGCACTGCTACATCGTTTAAACCAGTGGGGAGATAGAATTATAGAATAAGGACCCTGGGCTGCAGCCACTCTCCTTTGGAAATCTCAGAACTGTGCATTTGCAAGGTAGCTGCCTTCGAACTGACTTTGAATGCTAATCTGGAATGAAGGCCACCCCTTGTTCTGTCCTCACAATTTCCACCGTGTTTCAGAAGAAGGAACACATTACACGTTCAAGTGCAATTCCAGGAACAGCAAATGCACTCTGGCTCAGAATTCCTTTCGGCATCCTTTCATTCTATGCATGGGTTTGTATGAGCAGGTAAAGGATTCCTGGGGGCGGGGGAGGGGTTGGCTTTTCCAAAATGTTTTGTGGGAGCATCCTCCCAATTCTAAGTCATTCGTTTGTATAAAATTCTAGGTTGATCGATCTGGCCTAATATGTATTGTGTCTCAGCTCTAGTCTTTTAATGTTCTTTGGGAATATTCTTTATATTCTTCTAATATTCTGTAGGGTTGGGGGAGAGTTCTCTTTCCCCCCTCCATTTTTTTTTAATGATGCTTTAACCACATCAGAGCATACAGACCAGCACTGGCCAATTTTTTGTACTATGAGAACTCGTTCTACCTTCTACACACTGATTAATGCTCCAAAACAATTGAAACCCACACACTCTCTACACAGAGAGAGATTTCACTCAAGCTATGTAATGCAGTTCTCAGCTCCTGCTGGTGTGGTCTTCACTGGGGCACAGCATATGCACTTGGATGGTATGAGGTTGATAACCAGGGAGGCAGGAAGGATGGGGAATAAATGCACTTTCTAAAAGGTGTCCTACAAAGGAAGATTGGCAGTGGTCCTTTGCCTTTCCAAAATGCTAGAAAGCAATGCAAAATAATGGCTTCTTTTTCCTACAATTGAAACCCTAAGCAAAAAATAGTAATAATAATGAATTACTATACAACTTAATTGAAATGTGGTAGTGTATAGAGTGATATGGATGCTGTGTGGACACTCTCAAAGTTGCCCACTTATGTTTCAGTCCTTTGCACAACGGGGTGTATGCACAGGACTGGAGCCTCGGTTCTTATTCTCCCTGTGGAAGTGTGTCTGTTCTTTCTTTTTTATTTAATGCAAATCGTCGTCTTAACCTGGCTAATCATTACTGCTTCATCCATGTGGATGTCTCTAGGGTCTTCGGAACAGGTTAACATTTAAGCTATCAAAATCCTGTGTCAAAATACCAGAATGGAGCTGTGATTTCTTTTAGAACACGAAGTTGTGCTAACAAAGATTTTTTTTTTTTAATTGCAAAAAAAACGTATTTATTTTGTTTGAAAACCAACATTTAATTTAATCATTTATCATATTTTGGTTTTTTTAAGTGCTTTTGTTTAAAAAAGATTTAAAAGGGAAAAAAACATTCTGGAACTGGGAAGACTTAGATGTTTGTAAGAAGGGGAGGGCGGGTGGGGAGAATTGCGCTCCCATCGTTTTCAACATTTAATAGACTGTTAAGGGAAGGGAGAGTACAATTCTTCATGGCAATTCAGTTTTGTTTATGGAACATCCCGAACCGCTGTATGCTATAAAATACATCATCTGAGTAATAAAAGTTTCAAGCTCGACAATTTGCCATCTCTGTTGATCTGTGATATCGGTTCTAGTGGCCTAAAAGGATGTATTTATTTTGTTTGGCTTGGAAGAAAGTACGGAAGAAAGACATTAGCCACAAAAAAAGAAAAAAAAGCTCAATAATAACTGAATCCCTTCATGAATCTGCATAGCACTATAAAGGAGCAAGTGATGGTACACTGTTGACCTTATGATATGTAGAAGACTGCAGTGTGTGTGTGTGTGTGTGTGTGTGTGTGAGAGAGAGAGAGAGAGAGAGAGAGAGAGAGAGAGCATGCCTGAATCCTGCTTTCAGCATTATCCTGCATACCTTTCCCAAACTTCATGGAAGTTGCATCAATCACGACAACCCCTGAGTTCCAGCAAACAATGGACATGTGACTTAAGGCACTGGTTCTCGAACCTTTTAGACCCACTTTTTAGAATGGCAGTCTCTCCGGGACCCACCAGAAGTGATGTCATGGCCAGAAGTGCTGTCACTGTGATGCCAGAGCCTGCGGCTTTCCTGAGAATGCAGCAATAAGTTGGGTTATTTCTCAGCCATTTTCCAATAGCAAAGTGAATCAGAAAGGGGGGAAAAGCCTATTTGCAACCTTGACATAAGCAAAACAACCACACAGCCCTCCCCCTTTCCAGTATCCCATCATCCCATATTTTCAATACGGCTGCACAAGGTGCTTTGCGACCCACTGGTGGGTCCCAACCCACAGTTTGGGAATCACTGACTTAAGGAATCAACTCAAGAATCTCCGGGCACTCTTATTCTTGCTTATCCAGAAGCAAGTCCTCATTTTTTCCCCACTGGGGTATGTATGCAAGGTGAGTATGCATAGGATTTCTGAAACTTATTTCTCAGTTTACATGAACAATTTTGGGATATTTATCAAGAAAACATTTGAGTTTAAAAGAGGACTGGACAGATTTCTGGAGGAAAAGTCCATTGTAGGCTACAGGCCATGACGGGTAGTACAACCTCCATATTTTAGAAATATGCTACCTCAGAAAGCCAGATGAAGGGGAGTGGCAACAAGTTGCTGTTGTCTTGTTGACAAGTTGCCTTTTGTGCTCCCTGAAGCATCTCGTGGGCCACTATGAGATACAGGAAGGTGGACTAGATGGGCCTTTGGCGTGATCCAGTGGGGCTCTTCATACGTTCTTAGGATAGCAAATTCTGTTTTATTTACCTCAGAAGTTTACCTCAGAAATTCACCTCAGAATGCCAGATACAAGGGAGTGGCAACAGGACGCAGGCCTCATGTGCTCCCTGAGGCATCTGGTGGGCCACTGTGAGATACAGGAAGCTGGACTAGATGGGCCTTTGGCCGCATCCAGTAGGGCTCTTCTTACGTTTTTCTGATCTTAATGTAATACTAGCAGCCGAAGTGCACAACAACCTTGCTTGTGCTCCAGGGCCTGTAGATTTGTAGCCCCACCACCACCACCACACTCAACCTGGTATTTCAGATGCAGGAATAAAGGAAGCTGCCACATAACTGAGTCAGGCCACTGGTACAGGTAGCCAGGGCAGGCCTGAGGGCCAAATTGAGCCCCACACTGGGGCAACAAGCAAAACACCCACAGCCTCAGCTGGCATCTCACTCTATAGCTTATGCCCGGCATAGAACCTTTCACACAGAGGCGTTGTGAGGACAGCACAGCGAGCAGAGCATTGACTTGAACCCCCGCCCAGAAGCAGTTGGCGGTAACACTGCTGCTGGGTGCAACTACCCGCTAGGTAGCCAGCTAGAAGGTAAGAAAGGCAGCCCACCCTGTTTATTTCAGGGTGCATTACACTGTTCTTAGCCATCTCTTTCATTCCCCTCCCAACCCTTGCGTTTCTGAGGCAAGCCAAGGCTCTCATTCCAAGGACTGGCAAACAAGGCTGGGAAAGGCCCAAGTTCTGCTCACGAGCCCAGTAGACGTTAGTTCTTCCTCTGGTCACTCTACAAAGGTGCTGTTCCACGTACCACAAAGGCCTGTGGCCCACACAGCATTCACAACAACTGGCTTTGGGAGCAGTTGTGTACTGGGCTGAGTGACTGGCCTCAAGCCATCTTGTGAACAGATCTTGGACCCTTCAGTCCCCTTGCTTAGCTCTCCATATTCTTTTCTCTTAACCTAAATAGAAGCTGCAGGGGATCATGACCAGGCCTGTAGCACATGGGAAGGAGTGGCTGGCTGGTTGGTTGGTTGGTTGGTTGGTTGGTTGGTTGGTTGGTTGGTTGGTTGGTTGGTTGGTTGGTT
>JAJKFI010000025.1:4423322-4480870 GCA_029204185.1 Lerista edwardsae | reverse complement strand
GAGAGAGAGAGAGAGAGAGAGAGAGAGAGAGAGAGAGAGAGAGAGAGATTGGATTTAGGGCTGCCAACACTCCAAGATTGCTCTCCAAGAAATCAGCATCTTCTCTCCAAGATTGGCTAAACAGGCTTCTGATCGATCACAACATGCATGCACACAATTTAAAATGTAAGAACCCTCCCTCCCTGAAAATTAAGCCTATTATTGTCCCTCATTGTGCATGAAAGTTCTGTGTTTATTAGCCAAAGGTTACATGGTTTGTACCTATTTTACTGCACTCTGCAATTATGGCTCAGCCAAGCCGTACCATGAAAGCTTCAGCCATTCTATAATTTACCGAACGGCGGTATATCATTAGAAGATTTAGTCCTAATTACAGTGGAGCCTCTCAATAAAGCATGATCGCTATCACCAGCACGACAAGACTGATGTCAGTTCTCCAAAAATTTCAGTGGAAGCCTCTTTCTCACAGGAGATGTAGGTGGCGAACCAGGTATGTTGGCTGAAAACATGTTACCTCAGATGTATTACCTTCTTTGTTCACTGTGTGCTGACATGTGACATACCCATGGATGCTGTAGAATAATCTGCAGAGGCTACACACTAAGTATTGCAGGCACCTCAGCCAAGAAGCTTAGATTGACTGGAGACGGCATGCCTGTTGATTTAATAGGAGCCCAGTGAAGCCATCTCGAGTAGACAAAAATGGCTGACTCAGATCATCGCCGTGAAGGAGGATATTCAAAACAATCCTGATTCCAAGCATTTCAGATTGCTTTGCTCGTACTGTTTAGGACTGAATAAAAATAAAAACTTACGAAAATAAGTTAAACAGAAGGTGGCGCGCGCCAGACGCACGGACTTCAAAATGTGAACGCACACATGCGTTCCTCACAGAGGGGGGAGGGGCGGGGAATAGAAACATTATTTGTAACCTTATTACCCGTATGCAGAACACGCAGGCATGATTAAAAAGGTTGATATTAACGTTTACACTTGCAGGGAGATTTTTATTTGTGAATTCGCGGCAATCCTCCCTCACGGCGATGATCTGAGTCAGCCATTTTTGTCTACTCGAGGTGGCTTCAAGATAATGACGTCATGCCGTCTAGTGAATTCTATCTCTATGACCTCAACACACCATGTAAGCGGCCCCTCCCCCTTGCTGTCAGAGCCAATCCGGAATGGCTCTGATGGCAAGTGGGAGGGGTCGCTTGACCAGGAGTTGTGTCGTCTGCAGTACTTAAGCCACGCCACCGGCCCTGTAGCTACGCCACAGATTTCCCTCATCATTTAAGTATGTACAGGGCCCCTGTGGATGACAGTCTTCTGGCAGGCAACCCTCAAACGTCAGCTTTCCAAGCTTTCCAAATGGCTGCCAATTTTGCAGTTCACACAAGGATTGTCTACATGGCCCAGTTGCCACTGAAGATAAACTGCCGTTCAAGGAAAGGAACATTATGTGGGAAGGCAAAGCAGATCCTACCTACCTTTTGTAGTCCCTTTCTTTTCAGCGTCTTTGATGTTGTATTAATTGTGAAAAATTATTGGGCAGGGAAAGGAAGCAAAGGATATGCTTGAACCTCTTGCAACAAAACACTCATCATCATCCTGTCTAGCCATTGTGCCATAGGAAAGATGTAATGTGATAATTGAATGGTTCAGGTTCTGCCAGCAGGCAGGAAAACAAACTAAAGTGTACAACCCTAATGAAAGTTTTCACAATACTTGACCTCTTTTAGGCACTGGTTTTATGGCTGACTAAAGCTGAAAGTAGAGCTTCTGTCAGCCGTTCGCAGATGCGACAAAATCACACCTCCCTTCTCAACCTAACTGGGACTCTGCCAATAGCGTAACTGGAGGGGACAAAATCATTAGTACTACAGGCACCACAACACGCTGTGTAAGCAGCCCCTTCCACTCGCCATCAAAGCCATTGTGGGCAGCAATGCCAATGTGCAGGCAAGCCTGCATGTTGCTGTCACTGCCCAGAATGGCTCCTATGGCAAGTGGGAGGGGCCGCTTACAAGGCATGTTACGGCATCTGTAGTGGTCCTCACTGTTTCTCCCCTCTAGCTATGCTACTGGACTCTGCTGCACCCTACAGGTGTGCTGTGTATACCTGCCCCGACTCTGTGCAACAGCAAAAGTCTGTTAACCATAAACAGTCTACAACAGTGTTATTCGACCTGTGGGTCAGGACCTACTTGGTGGGTCACGGAAAGCTGGGAGTAGCCATCTTGGAAACTGCAGACCTTACTCTTGTTATATACTCTTGTGAACACTTTGTATTTTCAAGTGAAGATGTTTAAAAAGATTTGTTTTTAGTTCAGTGCTTTTACATAATACTTTGTCCTAAACTTGCTTTCTGTCAGGGATGTTTCATAGATGCAGTCAAAGAATGCCAATTCGCATTTCAAGAGTGTCATTTTACAATGACAGCACTTCCTGTTTGATGATGTCACTTCCTGCCACATCACTTCCAGGTTAATGATATCACTTCTGGCGGGTCCCGACACGAGTGCCATTCTAAAAAGTGGGTCCCAGTCTAAAAAGTTTGAATATCACTGGTCTACAATGTTCTTACTGGTTGAGGGTCACCTAATGTCAGTCTTAACATTGATACTTGCCACTGTTTTTATGCTACTCAACCAGAATGCTGAAAGGTGCATAATGTAGCATGTGCAGAATATTTTCCCACAGGTACTAGAGACTGGTTTCTCTCCTAAATAAAAGGTGAAAAATTAGGAAAGGGACAAGGAGCATTCTGGGAGGAAAGGCTTCTTGTAGGGCAACCGAATGGCTATGGCCCCACCATCATTCTAGCTCCAAGGCACGCTCTCTTCTCAGTCCACTTTACCTCCAGTTTGGGATTACTATTCTCTTTTTCCCTATACATTGTTGGGATGTTAACAGGACCTTATGCCAAGTCCAGCCACTAGTTGATCCAGGCAATACTGGATTTTCTGCTACAATCAGCATCGTCTAGCTGTTCCCAAAGTGGTGGGTCATGACCCACCAAAGGAACGCAACGTGGGCCATTTCTCCTTGGGGAGTCTCCCAGAAACGGGCGCCCCAATGGTGCTGCAGCAATTGCAGCACCCCAGAGACCCAGGGGCTTTTAACCTTACCTGGGGGGCTGCACTGGCCTTGGGGAGGGCCCAGGAGTCTTGCAGCCCCCTCTGCGGCTTGAAACCCCTTTGCAGTGATCAGCTATCAGTGGCTGAAAATCGGAAGTGCACTCCAATCACCGATCAATTTCAAGCCATGGGGAGTCCTGCAAAGGGACCACCCCAAAGCCAGCATAATCCTTCCCCCGGGTAAAGTTTAAAGCCCCTGTGGCACTGTTGGAGCACACACCCTGCCCTGTCCTGCCAAGACTTATTGCGGGCCCAAAGCTTGAGTAGGAACCTCTGCACTAGAAGCTTCCCCAGAGGTCTTTCACAGCCCTGCTACTCTGGATAAAATTAACTGGACATACAGAGGATTGGGCCTGTTCTGCATGCGAAGTGTCTGCTACTGAGCTACAGTTAAGCCTTCTCCTTCCTACAGGCTCCACAACAAATGCCTCCACCGCTGAGAGAAGGGAACAGGGACAGAAGGAAGGCCAGTCCAGCTTTTTTCCGTTCCTGTGTTCCAAGTCACTGCATTTTTCTCTCAAACTAGTGAATGGCTCAGGCCCCTTCTGGCCTGCTCAGGCCTGCGAAGTCCCAACGGAAGGAGCAGGCGACTTTAAATCATTGTACTGTGGTCTGCCTCTGCCCCAGCTTGGTCAAAGACTCTGTGCCAGCCCTTCCTCACACTTAAGATCCCTGCCATCCGGTCTCCCTTGTTAGGGCACACTTGCAATGTTTCCCAAGTGACCTGTTTCTGTTATGTAAATACCTCAGATCTTTTTTCCCCCACCGACATCAACTCATCCTGACAAAATAAGCTGTACACTCTATCAGATCAAGTGTACTAAAAAAAAACCTTTAGGGCACTACCCTAACCTGGAGTTAGACCGGCACAGTTAGGCCAGCAAAATTTGGCCAGCACAAGGGCCACCGTAAAGTGCGTTTGGACCACTCTCAGAGTCAGGGAGGATGGTGCACATCTGGGTGCTGGCCTCCCTGAGTCAAAGAGTGGTCCAAACACACTTTACGGTGGCCCTTGTGCCTGCCAAACTTTGCTGGCCTAACTCCAGGTAAGGATTGCACACTTTATGGAATATATTTCTTCAGGAAAAAAATTCAGGCTGAAATCCTATACATGCATTCCTAGGAGTAAGCCCCATTGAACAATTTGGAGCTTACTTCTGAGTAGATATGCTTAGGATTGTGCTATCAGCTGCGTAATACCCACAAAGGAAAAAAACCAAAATACCAAACTTGGATTTTTTTTATCTTTTTTTTAATTTGGCATTTTGTTATTTGCATTTATATTAAAGCAAAGTGCATCTTTTCTTATTTTTCTTGTTTATACACATTGCACAATACATAAATAATGATGCTTATAAAACGTCTTTATATTTACAAGTAATAATATATTTATATATAACATAAAATACATTTTTTTCTTTAATAAATCTCAGGGTTTTTTTTTTTAAGGAGTCTCTTTTTTTGTTGTCGTCGTTTTATTTTCCAAAGCACTTCAATGCTAAAATTCCAATGAGAATGCTTCTCTTGTTCACTTAAACCTTCTATATTTAGAAAAATAGCTTATGTTAAGGTCTAAACATGCTCATTGAGCTAAGAACAGTGTAAAATCATCATACTAAGTGTATGAATTCAAGAAGAAAGAAATGACTGCAATTTCTGGATGCAAACAGTACTATCATCAACCTGACCAGGGCAGGTTACAAAGAGATAAATACTGAAAATCCTTTTCGTCCTTTAAAAAAAAGAAAAGAAAAAGGTGTCTGAAGGGGATCTGCATCTCAGATCAATTTGCAAAGCACAGGCCATGCAACTTAATGTTTTCCTGGCAAGGTGGATGATCATTAAACACAACAGAAAATGGGAATACCCCATCGAACCCAGGCTTCGTTCATGAGTGAGGTTTATTTTCCTCTCCACAGTAACACAGGCATGAAGTTGTTAAGCAGCAATAGGGACAAGGGGAGGGAGTGGGAAGGCAGGAAAGACCAAAAAGAAAATGTATTCATCAGCAACATTTTATTCCACCGCATATGCTCCCCAATCTGACTCCGTGCGCACATGCTGCGTACATTCATTCTGTGCTGGTGAGTGTGGAGGGTTTTTTTGTGATCACCGAGGACAAGCTTCCTTCATACTAGCAAAGGAGATCGTGTGTTTGCAATAAGCAGCAGCTAGAATCACCTGCCATAAGGAGGAAGCATCAACAAGATGAATAGGGTGTTGCGTTGTATTGACCAGAGGTCGGGGAAGCAGCCAGGTGATTGGGCAACCTGCTGATGCCCCCATCATTTTGCCCAGCAATTCTTTTTCAGGATGGGAGTGTCAATGCGCAGATGAAGCTCCCCTGCTTGCAAAGTCTTCTCTGTGCTTTTTTTAAGAGGGGGGGGGGAAACAGATTTCATGCACTGTCTCCTTAGGTATGCAAATCCGCTCCCTCCACTGAAATGAATGGGGCAGCCCAAGTGCGCAAGGACATTCTGCTGGAGCACAGACACGTCTCTGATTGGGGCAAGTGTTTCTAACAGAAAAATAGCCAAGGAATCAGAAGATTTTTTCGAATCCAGGAGAGGGAGCTATGCAGAAAGTCCAAGTTGCATCCAATTCCACCCAACGAGTCTAGCTTAAGGGGTACAAAAGTATCCACTAATAAAGGAAGGTTCAAATGAACCTCCTCCATCTCCCCCCCCTCCCTCCTGGGTGCCTTTCCTTTCCCCTTCCAAGTTATTGGTCATTCACACTTTTAGAAAAAAGTATCAAAATAACAAAACCAGAAAAACAAAAAAGAGAAAGGGACAGAAATCTTTCCATAAGCTATTTCTCAAAACCGAAACAAACAAAAAAAGTTTGCATGAAAAAGCAAGCACTCAGGAGGAGATATTTAGCAGCAAAGTAGTTATAAAATGTCACGGTTGAGTCCAGTCTAGAGTCACCGGCTATTAAAAATAACCTCCAGCCAGCACGGGCAACTGCTGATGAACTGTCTCGTATAGCACTGGCCCCAGCCTTTCACAAAGCTGATCTGAACAGTGAAGCCCGTCCACGGCTGTTGCATGAACTCGTGGTCATTGGGCCGCTGTAAGCTGTACGCTTTCTCGTAGTCAAATGCTTTGATGGAAAATCCTGGGAACACTTTGTGAACTAATAACGTCCTGGAGTCGGGGTTGTCCAGTGTGGCCGACTTGATGAAAATCGGGTAACTGCTGCGGTTATAAACCCACACCCCATCGACTTCCTTGGTCAGCTGGATGCCATAGCCAATCTTGCTGCGGACCTTCTGCACCAGCTGGCTTTTATTGTCCGAATTGAGTTGTCCAAGGCAGAAGCCGTTCCCCTGAGGTAGATCATAGAAGATATCCAGGGAGGGCTCTTGGACAGAATACAGCCGACCCACACGCGTCTTCTCTTCCCAGTATGCCACCACGCACCAGTGTGTCGGATCCCCTGGCTCTTGTAGAACTTGGGAATCTGGAGAAACGAGACAGCGAAAATGCAAGTTTAGCCACTCAATAAATAATACGCCTGCTTAAGCCTCCTCATAACAATAACACAACACAAAGCACAATCCTAACCTGGAGTTAAGGCTGGCACAGTTAGGCCAGTAAAGTTTGGCCGGCACAAGGGCCACCGTAAAGCGTGTCTGGACCATTTTCAGAATCAGGAATGATGGTGCACATCTGTGTGCTTGCCTCTCTGACTCCAAGAGTGGTCCAAACGTACTTTATGGTGTCCCTTGTGCTGGCCAGACTTTGCTTTATTTACCTCAGAATGCCAGATACAAGGGAGTGGTGTTTGGACCACTCTCGGAGTCAGGGGGGATGGCGCACGTCTGTGTGCTGGCCTCTCTGACTCCAAGAGTGGTCCAAACATACTTTACGGTGTCCCTTGTGCCGGCCAAACTTTGCTGACTTAACTGTGCCAGCCTCTCCAGGTTAGGATTGTACCCACAGTTAGATCTAGCAAGCAAGCTCTACCACTGGGTTGTAGCTTCTATTCAAGAAGTATCTCATCAATTGTTACCAGGTCCATTTTTCCCCCCAAGTCCCCTAATTCTACTCCCCCGTGTAGTTAGACCTGCATCTTGAACACAATGGATCAAATGTATTGAATGACCACACTGTGGTCAAAAAACTGGTTAAAGATGTAATACCGTCCCACTGTGCTACCCTGCGCATCCCACAGCCGATTTCCTCCCCCTCTCCAACCTGCCTTCAGATCCTGGATGCAGCTATTCAGTCTAAGCCAACAGTAAATCAATGGCAGTTCACATAATACCAAAGAGCTGCTAATCAGCCACACACGTCTTCTGTGATGTCAAATGTGGGTAAGAACGGCTGACAGGAATCACACTCTGACCCACTGTATACATCATCCCGTTCTTAAAAGCAAATCCTTAGCTTTGTTTCATATAAGAAATGTCCCTCCCCATTCTTGTTTGTTTTAAGAGTGGGGGGGAGGGGAGAGTAATAAAAAGAGGGTTAAAACATCATTCAACCCAGACTGGAGAATAAGGCAACGTTTAATTTATAGAACTGATTCACACCTATAGCCAGAGCTCTGGTCATAAATGTTAAAGGCTGGAGATGTTAGATGAACTATAAATCTGACTGAATTGCAGTTAGACTGTGGTTTGTGGTAGAAGAGTGGAGAACGGAAGTCTTGCGTTTGTTAGCAAAAAAAAATGCACAGGGGGAGGGGAGGACACTTTCCTCTCCTTCCCCACCAAAGCCCTCCCTCCTCAATCTGCTTTTGTGGCTAGAAGACGACGACTATCACAATTAGTGCTGGAAGGGAGAAAAAGAAGCAGGGATAGTGCATCAGATCCATGTAGTTTAGCCAGTAATTCCATAAAGCAGGGTTCTTCAATCTTGGGGTCGGGACCCCAATGGGGACGCGAAGCCTCAGTTTTGGGGTCGCGGGAACTTTTGGGAATGAAAAAGGTTGAAGACCACTGGGCTAGAGCACCACCATGTAAATGAGGAGGCACCTGGTGTGCTTATTCAGGTCCCAGGGGATGGTAGCCCAGCCCTGTTCAGGTGCTTAGGAATTGTGCTAAAATAGCTTTCACTAGCGTCAGGTTTCAGGGTAGCTTTTTCTTCTCACTATTTTGCCACAGTGCTGATAGAGGAACCGAGGAATAGAGGAGTGGTGGGCACAGGAAAATAAGGTTCCAAGTGGGGGACAGAAACAATGGTGGGTCCCTGTCTCATACTTTATATATTCATTTATGTGGGTCATGGCATGAAGAAAGTTGAAGACCACTATCATGAACTTTCACGCCTATTGGTCTGTGAGCTAGTGGCCTATCAACATCAGTTGTGAATCGACATAGTTGAAACTATCTGGAGGCCATTCTTGGATAAAATATTTAAAACTACATGAAATATGCAGAGGTATGTATTTGATATGTTTTGATTGTTGTATCTGCTCTTTTTTTTTCCTTCTTGGGAAACAAATAACGAGCACGTTTATATTCTTTTCTTTTTGCATAAAAATTAAAAATTATATTATATTAATAATAATACTAAGCTTTTTATATGCCAAGATGTAGAAACTTCTGATCCTCAACTGCCAGACCCCAATGGAATCATAGGGCATCTGTGCTGTCCCATTCATGTCAAGAGAAGCCGATGCAAATGAAATCACTACATAGAATTGGTCGTAGATACAGAGAGAATTGAGCTGGAGTGATGGCTGTATCAGCATTGTGGTTGCTTCTGCAGAACTGCACAGAGCTCCCACATCCCATGGAACAGCATCTTTTCTTTAGGAGCAGGTTTTCATATAATACCTGATGACGTGGAAGTCAGATATAGGACGGTTGTTTTGAGGAGGCAATCAGGCTGCAGAAGTAACACACAAACTGGGCCTCATTTTGCAGCCGTGTTTTAAAAACAGCCTTTTATAAGTTCTTAAAGCCAGCCTTACCACCCCCTCCTTCTCTAACCTGGGCACAATGTATTCGGCTTCAATTTATAATAATGTGCTCTTTAAAAAACGAGAGAGGGGAAAAATCATGTCGTGTAATTTCCTCATTTCAATGCCAGCTAGGAAAATATTTCCTTAGTAGCTTGAGGCAACTACTAAAAATGAGCCAATGTTTGCAGATTAGAAAGATAAAGTTTATGGTCAACCTATTCTGAAAAAGAGAAAAGGGGGGGGGGAATTCCTGTCCTGCAAAAAAAATGAGGCCTACAGGATGGCCTACTCCTCCTTGGAGATAGGCCTTGATGTTGTCTTTCAGCTCTTCTCATCCTCATCCCCTTTCAGTGCCTCACAATACTTTGCTTCATATAACTATCCCACTGAAACCTGGCACCAAATAAGCAGCAAAGGGGAGGGGGAAAGCATTGGAGAGAAGGTGGGGGAAAGAAGCAAACTCTTGTGTCAAATTACCTTTAACCTAACTCTCCAAAACTAATTCAATGTACTTTTCAGGGGAGGGGTGGAGGACACAAAGGGAAAGCTTTAGAAACGGCACAACTATTTCCCCAAACCAAAACAGAAAACAAAACCAGGGAAGTCCTCAGCATCCATAAAAAGAGAACCCAGCTGAGAACTGAAGGAGGAGAGGCAAGGAAAGTGGCAAAGAAATATATATACACGTCTGCGCAGAATAACCTTTTCTGTAGCCACCCTACTGCATGAAAGAAAATACCCTCAGACTGCATTCTTTCCCTTTCATCTCCTCGACCCGCCAGTCCACCCAGCAATTTTCAGACAGACGTCAAGAAAGAGAAGTTTTCAGATTACGTTAATTGCCAAGCCTAGATAAATTGCAGGTCTTCCCTCTTTGGTGGTGTCTGCGAGCGCAGTCCTAACCTGGACTCAGGCCAGCAACGTTTGGCCAGCACTAGGGGCACCACAAAGTACGTTTGGGCCACTCTCTGAATCAGAGAAGCCAGCACGCAGATGTGCGCCATCCTCCCTGACTCTGAGAGTGGTCCAAATGCGCTTTATGGTGGCCCTTGCGTTGTGCCGGCCAAACTTTGCTGGCCTAACTCCAGTTTAGGATTGCGCTCTGTAATCAGAGAAAGGGAGACAGACTTCTTCATTGTGTGTCCGCCAAACTAAAATCGCACCACTGCAAGCAGGCTTCAGTGCTCTCCTTGGAAGAGGCAGTCTTCACAAAAGAGAACCTTCTCCACTGGGCAAACACAGATTTTCATTTACCGAACGGTAAACTGCCACTTTGTGAATCTATATTGTCCTTTCAAGGGATGAGCAAGGCATGTACTGCCCTCTCCCAATGCCAGCAGCATCTTGCCCCCTGAAGAACTGCCGGTGACAGTCTTCTGGAGTAGGGCATCAGCGCACCTCACCCGGCTTCAGTTGAAGCCAGGAGGTGTGCAGAAACCTGAAGTATCCTGCCTACCCAGGAGAACATTGGCTACGTTCTACTGAACAGTCTCCTTCAATGTTCAGTCGAAGTCGGGAGAGGTGCACAGAAGCCTACGATGTCCCACCCCGATATTCTCCTCGGGAGTGGAGCGCTGCCAGTTTCTGCGTGCCTCTCCCAGGCTTGAAGTGAATTCTTAGGGGTGCAAAATGTTGCACCCCAAAGAATTTTGCACCCAGGGTGACCTCTGGTGCAGAGTCCATAAACTGCTAAGATCCTGACCTACTGCTACAGGTGCTTCAAAATCTGCAATGTAAATTTGGATTTGCTGAGCACAGTTTACCAGTTCAATGTTCCATTCAAACTGGCAAATAATTTGCCACAGGGGTGAAAAAAATCTCTACAAGGGTGGCTGCTCAAGTTAAACCAGCCTCAGCATTAACTAGCCTGAACATTAAAAAACATGCTGCGAAAAGCTGTTTGTGCACTGGTACTTTTAAGGAGGCTGGTTTGCTACTGGATATGCATTCGTCCGTAACAGGAGCAAGCATTGGAAAAATCTTACCAGTGGTCAGTTATTTTGGGTTGCAGTTTGGTTGTCACTTAGCACGCAGGAACCATGCAACCAAACTGGGCAGTCCACCACGGGTTTTCTACTTTCTACCACTGAATACACCTGTTCTACTATCAACTCTCATTTCCCAGTTGCAACTCACTGTTAAATGGGACTGACTTAACACTGGAAGAACCAGTAGCCATCCCAGGAGAGCCAATTGTGCAGATGGTCCTATTATTCAGTGCCACAGCTGGGAAATTCACTCAAAGGCCAGAGCAGCAATATATCATGAGATAGTGAATCACAGTTCATTTGCATTTTCAGCTGCAAGCAATTAACATAATTTACTTATCATTTTCATGAACATGGCAGGTGACAAACTACTGTGTTGTTCTCGCTGCATTCAATTTGTGGCATTTTTAGTTCTGAAATTGCTATCCCCTAGCGTGAAACACACAATTCAGTCCTTGAAAAAATCTTGGCTTTTCCCCACCTTCGCAAGACATGCAACACACACAAACACACACTGGTGATCTGAACACCAATTTAAACATGTCAGTCTGTCTTGCCTCCCAATTATCAGGTGGGCTGTCCGCCCTTTTTCATTTTTTCAAAACACACAGAATTAATTTAAATGTCCACTTGTCACCATAACAAACAAACAAAAACTACCGTCAGGATTGTGACACTGCAACTGTCAGCCAACATGTGCTGTGCACAGCTGGCTTCTGAAGCCATTGACCAGAACTGTCTTCTCCTGAACTTGATCCTGAGCAGGGAATTGTACTTCTGTGTTCAACATTGTGAGTGCATTTCCAAACCAGCCTGACTACCCCAAAAACGTATGTCTGTATGCACCCTCAAGCTGAGATACTCAAGATTAGTAAGATCCTACAGATCACCCTCAAATGCCTAGGAAGGATGCATAGAATCCAATGTGGGCTGTACAATGGTCCACAGTGTCCAAAAGTGCCACGGTATCCTTCATACCCCCTTACATACTGCAAGGGATTAAGAACTGGTAGTATAGGCGTGCCTTGGTATCTACTGATTTGGTATAAACGGTTTCAGTTATCCACAGATACCATGCATACTGGGACGCCCATTAAAAAAATAGGGAAACATTAAACAAATACCTTTTTTTAAAACCTTCTTGCAGCAAAACCACTGATGTTCCACTATCTTTACAAAGGTGTCCCCAGTATCCACGGTTTCCGGCATCCACGGCGGAGTCTATAATGGAAACCCAGTAGATACTGGGGCATGCCTGTATAGCAGCACATGAGAGTAAGCGGGAAATATTAATTTCCCCAAAAGTTACTTGAGAAAGAGAGATCATTTCTGTGGATAGTCTACTATATCCTTATGTCGGTAAATGGCCACAACCTCTAAGTGTAACGTATAGTTACACGAACATCCCTCTATAATAGTACTTTGTCCCTGATTTTACTCTTTAGTAGAACGTTTTACTAAATTTAAGATGAGAGATTTTTTTGTAGCAGTTGATTAATATAATCGTAGGTAGATTTTTGAAAGGACAATTATTTGTCCACAGAGCATGAATTTAAAAAAAATTGATACAAAATGAAACTCTTAAGAAAATTCTTATTCGATTATGAAAATTACAGTTCTTATTTAATGACACTAAACTTGAGAGTCTGGATCCAGTTTTAGATTTGACACCCGAAGGAGAATAGTTGACTGACTTAGGTGAGAGAAGGAAAAGAGAAAGCGACTATGGGAATGTAATGCATGTTCCATGAAAATAGGTTGCAGTTGTTTAGCCTGCAGAGGCAACGCCTAGAAATCTCTTGATAAATATACTTAAATACATCTGGAATAATGAAATGTAAATTAAGGATAGAAGAACAAAGCATATGAATTTCACACAGCCAAACTACCTTAGAGATCTGACCAACATGACATCCAAACAACTTTTACTCCCCTAACCGAATGCCACTGCTATAGTAAAAGGTGAGGTCAAAGGCATCTTTTCAGTGGGAGCGCAAGAGAGATTTGCAGAAGCATACAAACACAAGACCTGGCACACTCAAGAAATCCTGAGCCCAGTTCTCACAGCAGCCTCTGAATTTAGACCCTCGGGGGTGGGCAGACCTGGGAGTTGCTGTGTTTTGCAAGGGCTTTGCGAACTTCCAGTTACAAAATGGCAGCTTGGAGAGGTGGAGGCAGCCACAAAATGGCGGCTTGTACAAAAATGTCCATCTAACTTACTGCAGAGTCAAACATCTGCAATGAATCTTTGCCTCACGTGGTGACTAGGCCAGACAATAGCAAAACTGAGGAACTCGAAGCAGGGAAGAAAAAAATATGTAGAAATGGGGGGGATGGCTGAGTTAACAGTCAGAGGCACTTCTCTTATTATTAGGTGAATATCTCTGAATATCAACCTGAGAATGCTGGCTCAAATCCCATCCCAACTGTGTTTTTGCTTAATAGCTTGGGAATGGTTCAATGGTTGACTTAAATGGTTGACTTTTCCAGCTTTCATGATGCCTCAGTCAGTCAGGAACTTGCACAGTTCCTCTGAAACGAGGAAGTGCTGCCCAGTGAGGAACTGTGAAGGCAATAGCCACACCTGCTATGGAGAAAGTATGGGTGTGTGCGGGCGAAGGGGAGAGAAAGTGCCATTCTGAGGCACTGAGTGGGACAAGAACAGTCTACTGAACTTCCAACGCTGAGGCAAGCCTTCTAGATTCAGAAGAGCTCTGCTGAGGTACGGCAAAGGGAGTTGGCACAAGAGATGGGCCAGGGTGACAGTAGGTCAGGAACAACTACAGATAATCCACAACCGCAAGTCTTGTGACCACAGCCTTGTGACCAACATTCTGTGTGTCCCTGTGCAACTGCATGGTTCGTGGTTTCCAGGTGACTGTAACAGCAAGCAGCAACTGTCACAGAACCAGAAGCTACAGTTGTCCACAGCAGGGCCTTTCAGGGCCACTGCTCACCACATGTGTGCACGCACGCACGCACGCACGCACACAGAGAGAGAAATTGCCACCTCCACTCCACAATTAAATATAATCACACATTCCTGTACAATGCACCAGTATGTCCTGTCCTTCAGAGTTGTCAAACAAAGCAAACAAGAATATAGCCCTAGGAGTAGAAAATAAGCACGGCTGGCCCAGTCACAAGGCTGATTGAGGCAGTCAATTTAAGTGATGGGCTGGAAGAGGCAGAAAACTGATGGGGGTGCCCCACCTCCACGCTCCTGCTCACTGCCCCCCCCAACTCACAACCAATCCAGTTGCTTCAACGGGCACGTTGAGAGCAGGAGACAAAACTGGTGTGGTAGTAATCCTTTTTTCCTTGAGGACTGCTGCAATGAGCAATCACAGAGGTAGTGCTGCAGAGATAAGTGACAGGGAGATTATGTCCTGATCACCGTTCAGTTCAGTTCCATGGGCAATGAAATAAAGATCTTTCCACGGTGCTCCTGTTCACAGTTCCCTGTTCTGGTGTTGTGAGAGAGGAAAAAGAACTGTCACAACACAAGAACCAGGCGACAGCCACTAAAATTGAGTGAGGAAAGTTAAAATAGATAAAATACATTTTTACACAGCAGTTAATTAATCTGTGGAACTCCTTGCCAAGGAGGTGGTGATGGCATTTGGCCAAGGTACCTTTAAAAGGGGATTGGACAGATTTCTGGAGGAAAAGTCCACCACAGGCTACAGGCCATGATGGGTGGTGTATTATTTTAGGCTACCTTGGAATGCCAGATACAAAGGAGTGGCGACAGGATGAAAGCATCTTATTGTCTTGTGTGCTCCCTGAGGCATCTGGTGGGCCACTGTGAAATACGGGAAGCTGGACAAGATGGGCCCTTGGCCTGATCCAGCAGGGCTCTTCTTATGTTCCTCACCCTTTCACTTTCTTACCCCTTGTTCTTTACACAGTTGATCTGGTGAGAAGAAAGCAGTGGCAGCAGCAGAAGTATGGCAGTGCGCATGTGTGAATACATCTATGAGTTTAAAAGGGAGTATTATAGGAAGTCTGTGCTGGAAAAGATGGCTAATCTGCATTTAGGAAGAATTATCTGCTTGAACCATTCCTGAAAATGAAGATAACCAATTCTTAAGAACCTTCATATAAAATAAATGCCACCATCAGTGATAAAATCATTCCAACTTTCTTACAGACCAACCTGACCAAAATTGGGTAAATGATCAGGATCTAGCAATTTCTGTTCTTTGTCGCTTAAATGGAATATAAGCAAACCATAATTTTTCACAAGCTCACTTTCACAGCAGTGATCTCAGTGCAACTGTGTCTAGTAAACTGAAACTTCTACATCATAAGAACATAAGAAGAACACCACTGGATCAGGCCAAAGGCCCATCTAGTCCAGCTTCCAGTATCTCACGGTGGCCCACCAGGTGCCCAAGGGAGTTCAGTAGACAACAAGATGCTTCCATTGCGACTGTAGAAAAAAAGACTGAAAGAATAGACTCCGAAGAAGTAGCCAGGCTCTGGTGTCAACACATAGGGAGTCCTTAATCTGTGGATTACTGACCCAACAGACCATAACATCTCTTTTTAAGAGCCATTACAGGCTACCCTGTCATTGGATGCTAATGGGGGCTTTAATCCGTAGATTCACAGATGGGATCAAACAATAAATTTGAGTTGGGATCTAATTGGCTAGTTATTTTACTGAGCACATAAAGTAAGTAATATTAAGTTGTGGGAGTTTTAAAGGGAAAAAAGTTCCTGTACTGTTCAACAAGAAGAATTCCTTTTGAATGAAACATTTCTTGCCAGAAAAGAAATCGGAAATTCCACAAAATGTAGTTTTCCCTCAAAGAAATCTGTGATGCCTTCTAACATCTCTGCAAAATCTTTGCTATTGGGCAGTCTGTACTTTCTTCTTGTCTGGTCCATGCTCATTCAGAACACCACATTGGTTTGAGCCCATCCTCAAAATTATTTTCTGTACCACAGAATCTGGGTCACAATTTGGACCTGAAGAGGAGTTTCCACTTCAAAAGCAAATTCCTAATCTGTATAGGCATGGAGGTTGTTGGAGAACACCTGGGTGCCTGCTTAAGAACACCAGTTCTCTAAATCTCCTGAAGTCAAGCTTCTTGTGATGTCTTGGCCATCTGAACAGATAGAACATGAATGGTCAACATAACTTAGAGCACAATTCTAACGTGGAGTTAGGCCGGCACAGTTAGGCCAGCAAGGTTTGGCTGGCACAAGGCCCACCATAAAGTGTATTTGGGCCACTCTCTGGGTCAAAGCACATGTCTGTGTGCTGGTCTCTGAGTCCAAGAGTGGTCCAAACATACTTTACGGTGCCCCTTGTGCCAGCCAAACCTTGCTGGCCTAATTGTGCCAGCCTACCTCCAGGTTAGGATTGCGCTCTTAGGCATATATGATCTTGACTGCACTAAACCAAATATAGTCCATCATATATATGACATTCACAATCAGAGTCGTTAGTAGCAAAGGGATTCATTCCACCCCATTGATGCATACTTGTGGATAAAGCAAGAATGCAAATCAATACTGATAATCCATATGCCCTGCTGATCCACTTGACAATATAAATTCAGCTCATGGAAGGGAAACAGAATTACAATCGCCAGTCTCTGACTTGGCCTCTGAGTAGACTCTGACTCTCTTACAACATTTAAGAGATAATATGGTCCTTCCTTCTCCCCCCCCCCCAAAAAAAGCTAAAGACAAAGGATCACAAACTTTGTCTCGAAATAGTTATTTAGGAAGGTGACTTGTATGTTGGCTTTAGATGTTGCATTAAAAATGTGGCACAGAGATGGGCTTGATCACAATCAATTTCCCAACACACCTTGAGTTTTCTCATATTGCCAAATGTGTGAACAGGGCCACAAAGAACAAGGGTGTGAGTCCCGTTTGTAGTTTGAGAGAAACACACACAGCAAACAGGAAGACCTGCATCTCGTAGCATTTTAAAAAGAGTATTCAGAAAGCAAACAAAAAATTGATTCATTAATGCTTCATTAGTCACTGCTGATGTCTAATTATGACAAGTAATCAATTACTGCTGCTAAGAAACAATCCTAAGAGGAAGAAGGATGGAGGGGGAGAGAAAAAAAATTCCTTTTTAAAGCCTAATTGTATTTTCTTTAAAAGCCAGCAGGCAGGAGCCATGGAGTCCTCAAATGAGGATGCTTTATAGTTAGAAAAAACACACACATCCACACACACAACAGAGAAAAGGCTGGCCTGCCTGTCTCTAGTGGTTAGACTCCAGCCAGCTGACTCCAGCTTCTTCTGTCCCAGGCAAAAGGTCTCATCAGCCATGCAAATTATAGTGTACTGTGGTGTCTGAAGGCCGAATTTCTACTTAGCTCAGAAAAAAAAACCTTAGAAGAAGGGCGGGGATCAAGAAACCCAGCCAAATCCACTCATAATATTTACAGTAAATGGCCCTCTTTGCTGTTGTTTGGTATACAGCCCAGTCTAATTATTTTTAAAAGTTTTAATTTCAAGAACCACTTTTCCTCCTGTGTGTCTCTTCTCTCCCTTTCAAAATACCCACCCCAAAGCAACTGGATGCTTCCCCCTCCGACTCCAAAAGAAATCATTATTTTTAATAATCTCTGCAACAGTTTTCTGCGAGCAAAAAAGTGTTTAATTCTCGCAGCAACCCTGGAGGTAGGCTAGGCTGAAAGAGAGCCACTTCCTACCCAACTACTGCCATTTTATGGCTGAATGAGTTAAAAAAAAGAAGAAGTCATGGACAAATCCAACACACTATCCATTGTAATTAGACAGGCCCCCAATTTCCCCACCCCCTTCCCAATTCCTGTTTCTCAGAGCTTGTCTGGCAAGCCTGTTTCTCATTATCTATGACCACTGTTAAAAGTGCTGGTTGCAGAGCATGAAAAATACAAAAACGGGTTAGATGAGAGAGAGAGAGAGAGAGAGAGAATGAGAATATTAGGTTCATAGAATCATAGTTGGACGGGACTTTCAAGATCATCTAGTCCAACCCCATCTGTAGCAGGACATCCTCCTTGAACATCTCCAGCAGGTGCCTGTCAAGCCTCTGCTTGAAGGTCTCCAGTGAGGGAGAATCTCCCACCTCCCTCGGCAATCTGTTCCACTGTTGAACCGCCCTTATCGTCACGAAGTTCTTCCTGATGTCCATTACATCAAGCTGCTCTCCTTTGTAATGGGATTACACATTCTAAGAACTGTGATGCTACTGATGAAAACAGTCTTTGGTTATTACTTTTGAACTCATAATTCAACTGGTCCTGCCTCCTGGTGCCATTACATTTTGCGTTTCCCAGCCCAGGAATGGCGCAACCAGAACCGCCAACTGATGCTACCCCTGCACTTACCCACCCCACATAAAAAAAGAACACACAGCCACTTGTGACCCTTTTCTATAAAGAAGAATGTCCTGCTTCTTCTGTTTCACTCAAAGAGACCACAAGAAAGGGGAGGAAAGAAGGTGAAAAAAAAAACACCACACAGGCAGTGCTGATCCTCTTCACTCACCTTGCTCTATCCTCATGTAGTCCCTTTAAACTTAAAGAAAAAAGTGAGGTGAGGGAGCAGGGAAGCAGATTGCCATCGCTGGTGTTTCTACCCCCACCCAAGGCATGGGGCATTGCTACAGAGGCATACCTAGAGGGGGATCACAGTCCTATGTTTTGCAAGCAGCCGTTCCCCCTTTGCTTCGGGGCCCACCAGGTGCCTCAGGGAGCACATGAGACTGCCTGCATCCTGTTGCCACTTTCTGGCATTCTGAGGTAAATTTCTGAGGTAAACTTATGAGGTAAATGAAACAGAATTTGCTAACGTAAGAACCACCCCACCGGATCAGGCCAGAGATACTCCAGCTTTTTGTATCTCACAGTGGCCCCCCAGGTGCCTCAGGTAGCACACGAGACAACAAGATGCTTATATCCTGTTACCACTCCCTTGCACCTGACATTCTGAAGTAGCCTACTATTAATGTAAGGAGGTTGCACCACCCCAACATGGCCTATAGCCCATGATGGACTTTTCTAGACCAAAACGGAGGTTACGTTGGTTCTGAATAGCTCTGAAGAGGAGGAGTGGCCACATGCAAAACTTAGTGCAGTGATCCCCCTCTAGGTACGCTACTGAATGGCTATCCACTTTCATACCAATGCATCTCAATCCTTCCTTGCACAATCCCTTTAAGTTTAAAGGCTCCACATGCAAGGAATGAGCGAGGGGAGCGGATAGGAGAGTGAACACTCTGTGGCTCCATCTATGGTCGGCTGGAGCAAGGCAGAGGCATTCTTAGGTGACAGGGCGCCCCAAGTCTGCTGCTCAATGAAAGCCACGTAGTTTGCATCACAGATAGGCTGGCGCTGTTCCAGCCCTGGCCAGCCAACGATGTAGAGGGGAAATTCACGGCAGTAGGCTATCAAGTCGCAAGTAATTTGTATTATACAGTACATTACAGAGGAGGATGGGGAAATCAAACCAAGATTGGCATATTTATCAAGTGCAATATTACCATAAAAAGAAGAGTCAGACTGGCTAAGATATTCTACTTCAACCAGACAATGCTGATTAGAGGTTGCGCCAATGGTCTGGGTGACACAAGCCTTCATTGCGCCGACCACATTTTCAACCAGGCTGATGAAGAGCACCTCAAAATCCTGCGTATTGAGAACATAAGAAGAGCCCTGCTGGATCAAGCCAAAGGGTCATCTAGTCCAGCTTCCTGCATCTCACAGGTGCATCCACCAGATGCCTCAAAGGAGCACACAAGACAACAAGATGCCTCATATTGTTGCCACTCCCTTGCATCTGGCATTCTGAAGTAGCCTACTACTAATGAAAGGAGGTTGCACAACCCATCATGGCCTATAGCCGGCGCTGGACTTTTCTTCCAAAAAATCTGTCCAATCCCCTTTTAAAGGCACCTAGGCCAGATACTATGACCACCTCCTGTGGCAAGGAGTTCCACAGATTAATTACCTGCTGGGTAAAAAAAGTATTTCTTTTTATCCGTTCTAACTCTCCCAATTTTAGTGGATGTCCCTTGGTTCTGGTGTTGTAAAAGAGGGAAAGAACATCCATCTATCCACTCTATCCATCCAATGCATAATTTTGTACGTCTCATATTACTAAATCAGCAGACAATATTCCAATAAAAGAAATGAATTTACATTATCTATACTGAATCTTCCTTCTTGTTTAAATTGGATCCAATCCGCTGCCAACATCCCTCACCATTTTTTCTCTCTCCCCAGCTATACCAATTCCACATCCTCCCCCCACAAACTTCTTCCCCATTTTTGCCTTGCTTTTTCAATCTATATTATAGTATGACTTCTTCACCAGACAAAAGAGAACGCCCAGACCACATCTAAGGAATGTCCCATGTGTCTTCTTTGCTAAGCTAATTAACATCATGATACTGTAGGATATAATCCCCTAGCCTAAAACGTTTATACTTTCAAGATATTGCCTACAGAAAATAGCCTGAAGGTATCTCATGCACAACTCAAAATGAAGCAGGTCTGGTCCAGGCAAGAATCTGGAAAGGGGAAGCTCCATGCTTGAAGGCAGGAAGCATGGGAGATAAATATCACAAATACAAAACACAGAATGATGAGCATGAGAGCATGGGATGCTGTCACTCTGAGGTTGAATGCTAACTGTTCAAAGAGTGATGAGGGCCGAGGGATATCATGGTACCAAAGAGCTTACGAACAGCTTATGGCTTTTTGGAGAAAAATGTGCGCAAGCATCAATACAATGTCTTTTAACACACCTTGCCAAAAACAAAGAATGTAACTAAATTTGAACCAAGGAACCATTCAGTGTTACGACAAGCAGCATCCCAAGATCTTAATTAAAAGACTTTCATACTTATTTGCAAGCTGTGTTTTATTAATGCTCTGAAAAATGTAAGCATTGGCACATGGGATTAAGAGCGCAATCCTAACCTGGAGTTAGGCCAGCAAAGTTTGGCCGGCACCAGGGTCACCGTAAAGCACGTTTGGACCACTCTTGGAGTCAGGGAGGATGGCGCAACAGTAGTCCAAACATATTTTATGATGCCCCTTGAGCCAGCCAAACTTCGCTGGCCTGACTTGTGCCGGCCTAACTTCAGGCTAGGATTACACTCCAAGTGATCCATGACCACTTCATAACAAACAAAAAGGTCTTGCCGTCCACAGTTCTGTTTATGAATGAGCACTCTGAACTATTGTATACTAATGCCAGTTTTCCCTAGCTATGGGAGCACACTGGATAGCGTTGTCTCTTGTCTTCTCTTCTATACTGGAAACATATGTTTGTTAGAATGGATAAAAGATGTAACCCTATTTCTTGCACCAGAAATGCTCCAGAAATTAACTCTCTCTTTGATGTCAACAACAAAGAAGATCATTCAGTGTTCCACTAAAGCAGGTCTCACAGCCTTATGGGTTACAAAATGAAGTTTGAAATACACTTTAAACCCCTCAAAAAAAAACTAGAGTAATTCTGCCTTTATACAGCAGCAGCAACTCTTTTCCTCTGACACTCTAGACGCCTAGATCATGCTCACACCAAGAATGACTTAACACCCCTTAACATGTCTCGCTTACTGTTCTCATTCAGTTCACATGTTACACTGGGTTGTGTTTCTCATAGGTGTGAGAGTTCAATGTAACCTGTGAACCAAAGAACTCCAGGACAAATTCACTGAGCCATTAGAGAATGCAGGGGACAGAGAGAAAAATGTGCTGCTAATTCATAAAAGCACACATATTCCTGAATGAGCACTCAATTCTATTCTCCACAATTACATGGCATTGTGATGTTCCATTGCAGACCCATCCACAGTCTCTCCACTGCTTGCCTGCGATGAACAAAAATCTCATCCAAATAATCAGGAAAATAGTTTTGTGTTTTTTTTAAAAAAAATTTCTTTTAAACTCCAAATGGCCAACATAAATATACATGAGCAGACTGAAAGCCCAAGCCTTTGCATGTCTACTCAGGTGTAAGTTCCATTACAGTCAATGGATCTTATTCCCAGGTAAGTGTGGATAGGATTTTGTAACACTAGTACAACACTTCTCAAAGACCTACTCAGACACTCAGAACCGTGTATGTCTTTAAGTGGGTGGGAAGCAACACACTTGCCACGATTGTGCTGCTGTCAGGAAGATAATTTTTTTTTAAACTAACCTGAGGAGTCACTGGGGGGGGGGGTGTCTGGGGAGCCAGCAACTCCCTCTACAGCCCTCCCCACTGCTTCAAACTGCTCTTTAAAAAAACCACTTCTGGTTTTGCAACAAATACAGGAAATTGTGTTTTCTTTGCTTTTAACAGCAGTTTGAAGCTGCAGAGAAGCCTGAAAGGGGAGGGGGCACAGGTGAGAGCCACAGTGACCCACCCAGATACGTTTTTTAAAAAAAACCAGCATGATCCCTTGCTGCCAATTTCATGGCCACACCCCTTAAGGGGGAATGGCCGTTTTCTGGCTGCTTCCCCTGGTGGGTCATGACCCACCAGTTTGGGAACCACTGTACTAGTGTGTTACAAATGCTCAAGAAACAAAATCAAGAGTACAAGGGGTGGTTCTGCTCCATCGGATTTGACAGACAGTCTGCAAGTTTTTTTTCTCTTCAGATTACCAACACATCTACCGTACGTTCAAAAGACCTGTAAAACCAGTCACCACAAAAAAAAAAAAAAAACATCCACAATGCATGCTGATTTAGCACTGCCTGTGCATGTTTACTCAGAAATAAGTCTCACGGTGTTCAATGGGTCTTGCTCCTAGGTAAATGTGCTCAGGATTGCAGCCTAAACTGAAACTGAACACTCAGCAGTATTGTGTTATTTTCTTTTGCATGCCCAACTGCATTCCATTCAGATACACTATACTTTCTGAAAGCCTAATTTTAATAATGTGTGTGGAGAGAGAGGGAAAGCGAACATGCAGAAGAAAGGAAACCCTTCTCAGCGGCAGTGCACAAATCGAATGTTCTCCGCTTCCAAGACGCAACGTTAGGCATGTCAGCCAAAACTCTCTTGATTAAAACAGAGAGTGTTTTTCCTAGAGAGCGAAGGAAACGTTCTCTAAGTATAGACACAAGCAGCACAAAATATAGGCTTAGAAACATTTCTCATTCCCCTTCCATTCTCCATCTCAGATTCTTCTCCCCTCCCTTAATAACAATTATGAAAACAGTTTAGATGGGATGGCATTTTGAACATTTACTACATTCCAGCCAATAAATTCCATTCCCGGATCTGATGGAGGAAAGCACCCTCCCCTCGACCCCCCCCTTCCCCCTCTGCTTTTTCCCTCTCCCCTGCCTTTCATTCCTTCTGTCTGTCTTTACAACCTAATACCCTGTCGACTCACGGCCAGGGCCTACTTAGGGGGAAAAACAACACACAGCGCCGGACTGGAGAGACAGCCTGCAGACTGAAAAAGTTAATCATTACTTCTGTCTGCCTTCATAATCTAATCACTTCTGGCCTAAGCATGGAGCAAAAGCTCTCCCTCTCTCTCTCTCTCTCTCTCTCTCACACACACACACACACACACACTGCTAGTATGTCCCCTTTTCCCTCCCCTTGCCTCACTCTCCCTGCCCCCAACTCTCCAGATACAAACTCTGGTGCCGCCCCCCAAGTCAAGAATGAAAGCTAATAGCCAAAAGCAACAAAAGCAACAGCTAGTCTAAATAGACTAGCTGGGCAGGCTGCTTATCTGACAGAAACCGGCTCCCACCACCCCTCCCTTACAGTCTTCTACCTTACACAGTGGATTAATAACACTCAACAATTAAGGCAGTACATTACATTCATGAAGCTAATTAATCCTCCCAACATTCCTGGGAAGCAGGAGGTAGAGGGGGGGGGAAGAAACATCTTTACTCCATTTTAAAGGTGGGGCACAGCAGCAATTCACTCTGCTCGCCTGAGCACAAAATGTGCATTCAGAATCGGCAAATCAGTTCTTCACTTTTAGGTTCTTATAGCCCAATTTAAACACTTGTCCCTGACCTAGTTTACCACATCAGTCTAGACAACAGAAAACTGCGTCACCACAAAGTGGGTTAAACCATGACAAAGTCAGGTTTTGTCTAGACTGCAGTTCTTGCACTGTATTCAGGTCAAGTTGCCACTGGGCTCCCTGACTTGATTTGTGTGGCTGGAGAAAACTGAACTGCAGACCAGAACGGTGAGAAAGAGAAGGCATTTTAAATAAACTCTTGTGTGCTAAAGAATGCGCTCTTGTGTTTTTCCTTTTCTAGAAGCAATCCCACAATAGAGCTGGAGGAGGGATAAGAAAAGACAACTAACATGATCGGGGTTTGCATTACAATGAAATCATGGGGAGAGGAGAAAAAAGTGAATGGGAGGAACATTGAAAGAACTCTGAGTTTTCCAGCAAATCTGATAGGCAGCTGGTTTCAGAACATGTATTTCTTCGCACAATGGATAATAACTCGTGGGATTTGTTACCAAAGGATAATACCATTAAAAAATGGGCGGGTGTTAAATGGATAAGCATATTCATGGAATGGTCAGGCCAGGCGGCCCCAATTCAGGCCGCACCGCTGCCTCAAACCTGCACCCACAATTTTGCGGGCGCATATCCAAGGAACCCATAGGTAGGGCTATCAGATCCAAACTGGGATACAGTGCCTCTACCTTTAACCATTGTGTAGAAGAGGGAATTTGGGAGGGTGCAGCTTTTGAAACCTTTCCATCATAAACTGCATCTGCTCAAATCCCCTCTTCTATACAATGGTTAAAGGTAGAGGCACTCTGCCTCAGTCTGGATCTGGTAACCCTATCCATGGGGGGGGGGGCTGGAGCCTTCCCTGGTGCAAGGCCACAACATGCCCTTGGATTGGGGAGGCTCCTGGGGCCACCGGAGCTGTGCTGGATACAGCGCAGGACCGCCAGCCTACCTGCTCCAGCACAGCTTAGGATTGGGCTGTGAGTGAATTATGGCTCCCCTGCACTTAGGAAGGGTCTTTAGGGGAGATAGTGACAGAGGACCTATTTCTCAGGTGGTCAAGACGTCCACCTGCCTAGCAATTAAAGAGCAAAAAAGCAAACAAACCAGAAATCAGGATCCCAGTCCTTTGCATTCAAGCATGCATTCCATGCAGAAAAGGAAAACTCAGGGTGCCATCCCTGGACTGGGCCGGCACGAGTCCCACAAGCCAATTATTATCTCAAGAGACGTTAAATTATTACGAAAATGAAATATGAATAAAACAAACTCAGTTGCCGTCGGGTGTTGGTGAATGCTGGTGTGTCACCCAAAACAAGAACTGGATGGATCTATCCAGTGGCATTATTCACCCGGTACACTGGGCGGGACTTACCTTTGAGCGGCAGTCCGCCCGTTGTGTCACGCCACGCTCCGCCACGTTCCTGCCCGCCCCGGCAGGCAGGAACGCGGCGTGACGCAACAGGCGGACTGCCGCTCAAGGGTAAGTCCCGCTCAGCGTACCGGGTGAATAACGCCACTGGATCTATCTATCTATATGTCCTGACTTATTAACACCCAGCTCAAGCACCTAGCTCTAGGAACACAAATTTCGGGGAGTATATTCCTTCCATGACACAAGGGATTTTTAGGAATCTGACCCCTAAGGGGTCAGAAGGGGTCAAAACTGTTTTCTTTAATGTCACTTAGGACAAATGAGATATCGACTTGGTTTCTGCTTACGAAGGAGACCCATACAAATGATTAAAACATCGTTCACGATTTCACCCTAATCAGCCCTTGAAGGGGTGAATCTAGATTTGGGGAGTAGTTATAGAACCCTTCCAATTACTTAGGCCTGGTTGGCTTTTCCCCCTGTGCTACTGCCTGAGACAGGCCTGTGGCAACTGAGGCCAGGTTGGCCCTTTTAACTTAACCCTTCTTAAGTTGGTATAGAAAGGAGTTGTAACAGAAAAAAAACAGAAGAATAGCACAAGTGTTTACTCCGAACAGTAAAATGAATTGTATTTCTGGCTCAATGCAAAACTCTGCTACCCCAAGATTTTGACGCACCTTTCTCCTTTCTACCTGTGTTTCACCGAGAGGAGCATTAGGGAAGAGGGCACTGGCTCAAGATTTTGTGTGGTGCAATCTAACTTCCCTCACAGGAAGCATTTTCTCTTGACTGTACGTGCTGTTAACAACACCCGAGGGTCCCTCAATTTGAATCGGTATGGCAATTGAGTATTTAAATATAAATGGCGCCTCACACTACTATCCCCATCACAGGAGATGGAGCCTGCCTGTTATGGTCCCTATTCTATCTGATGTATGACACTCAGCTAATGGAGAATGGTGTGTGAGCGACTCATGAAGCATGTGGTGGACAACTAGGAAGAGTTCTCCATCATGTACCACGATAGCAAGGGGGACAACTACACCAGCTCCGTGGCAGGACAAATTCCAGCCTTGCCATGGCTTGGCTGCTCGTGCGAAAACTGGGCCTCTCGCATGAGCTGCCAGACCCTGCCCAGCAGATGCACAGGGCTGGGGCCTCTCGTACAATCTGCTGGGGCCATGCCCAGCTGTGGTGCGAGGCTCTTGCATGATCTGCAGAGCTCTTGTGATCACATGGAGAGGCTGCAGGAGTGGGCTGCACATAAAGCTATGCTTCCCCCTCCCCTCCACTGTTACATTCCGTAGCGAAGCCTGGGTAGCCAGCTGGTTTTCTACATTCACCATCCTCCTTTACTCTCATGTGGCAAAGATGCTTTGGAAATTCTAAGATCAATAAATTAAATACACCCATGTCGTCATTACAAGTGATACAGCCCGAGGCCAACTTTAGAAGCAATAAAGTGAAAGTGCTTTAGACATACTCAGCTCTGGTTCACTGAGCATAAATAAGACTTGCTTCAGAAGTTAATGAACTTCTACCCAGCTATGACTACATAACTTAGCATAAAATGAATCTGCATGTCTTTAAAAGGGCGGATATTAAGCTAACCAGATAAGAACCTCCACTGAAAGTTGGCTTCATGATCACGCTCACTTGGAAAAGATAAATTTGTTTTAACTTACTCTTGGCAGCAACACAGTAGTGTAAACATCATCTCTGAACAAAAAAAAAATAACTATCAATAATTCCAACATGCAGTATCAGATGCATACTTCATCTACATATACATTACATACACACTTTGCTATCGGCCATAATCCTACCTCTTAACTAAAACTGAATGCATGTTCTTAAAACCCATTTTCTACTCATGATGCACTGGTAGATTGCATTTCGACCAATGTTGCTCTAATGCATCACTGGTAGAAAATGGTTTTTAAATGAGCTACTAGAACCCATAAAAATACTTCTGCTCTCAAATGTATAAGGCACAAGGCTCACAACGCCCTTCGCGTTGCAAAAGCAGCACTCAAACCCGGAAGAACATTGTAATGATGCAAAACATGTCATGCAATAATGTCACCAGCCACTTACTTTCAGGTTGGAACGGAGCTTAAAGATAGCAGTAAGCAGACCCGAGCAGATGGAAGAGCTTGAAAGTGGGAGTTTTCAAGCACAACAGTTCTGCCCGCGGTACCAAGCCTCTTGCTGCTATTTTAAGGTTCGTGCCATTTTCTCACTGCCAGGCGGTGGGCCTTCCAAAGTGCCCTGCAGAGAGTCTCACAACGCCCCAGGGTGTTGCGATGCACAGATTGGGAACCACTGGTATAAGGGATCTCCTTGTGACGAAACCCAACCACCTTTGAGAGCTACCATTGTCTACAGCTAATTAACCATCAATACACAATAGTGAAGCTACTACTGGGATCCCATAAGTATGGTCTCAAACAAACGTCACCCATGCGATTTAACAGCAAAAGGGAAACTTTTGTCAAGCAAACGAGCAACATCAGAAAGACCCACAATTTTTTTCCAAATAATGTCTTAAGGAAGGCTCTTGCAGAAGGCAAGCAATCCTACTGCAGACTATGGCAGATAACAAGGCAAAGTATCCCTGTTTCTCCTTCAGCACTATTAAAAACCTCAACACTTGTACTATATCTTAACCAAAGCAAGGCTTTCCTGCATTTTTATCAATGACTAGCTTTTTGTTACCCGGCGTTGCCCAAGTAACAAAATGATCTTCCAGGGATTATGAATTTTGCACCCCTTCTCGCCCCCCAAGCTGACGGGGGCCGAACCCGGACTCCAACGGCGTCGGATTGCCACTCGCCTCGGCAACACGGAAACTACAGATTCGACGCCGATATCGGCCATTTTCGGTCATTTTTACATGGCACCCCCTTCGTACCCCCACAACCGGGGGCGCTAGGGGGGCCTGACCCCTGCAGTGTTTGTTGCCAGACCGTCAGGCATGCACATGCCGAGTCTGGTGCCAATCGCTCCAGGCATTCCAGCAGGGCATGGCGGACATTTTGTTTTGCATCCCTTCTTGCCCCCCACGTCAAGGGGTGGGCCGAACCCAGACTCCAATGGCGTCGGGAGCGTTGCTGCTCGTCTTGGCAACCCTGGAAACTACGGATTTGACGCCGATTGCGGCTGTTTTCGACCATTTTCACGTGGGGACCCCCACATACCCCCACCCCTGGGGGCGCTAGGGGGGCCTGACCCCCGCAGTGTTTGTCGCCAGGCCACAAGGTGTATGCATGCCAAGTTTCATGCCGATCGCTCCAGGCATTGCGGACCCTATGCAGAACATACACACACATCCTTTTTGATATATATAGATGAGAAAAGGCAATGACAAAATAGAGCAGGATAAAAAACGTCAGTATCTTGCAGATTTAGAACAAACAAACAAAAGTTCCCAGCAAGTATTCTGGGTAAATGCATGCCAATAAGAGTAAGATAGGGAACATTGCATCTTTATGTCAGGAAAGAATGCGCTCGAGAACAGTTTAAAAGACCTTATTAGTATGCAATTATCCAGAATACACCTTGGGTTTTGTTTTGTTTTCCCATTTCCCCAGTGGGCTGTGGTTAGGGTTTTCCAATTTTTATTAACAATGCTCCCTAGAAAGTATTTTTGCAAATGAATAATAGGAGTGGGCGCCCTCTGCTATTTCTTGGAAAATCAATTTATTTAAAGTCACAGCATTCTTCAGTTCTGCTAAACTGTCAGACGATATTAACTAATAAGTATCTAAACCTGATCACTTGTGAGAAGCAAGTGGGATTTTCAAGGGCTGGTATTCATGTATGCTTAGAAAAGTCATTTCCAAAACTAAAACATTTCTCCCTCCCACATAGATTTTAGCAATAAAAGAAGATCAACATTAATCTTGCAGGGGCCCTTCATTCATCAGCCAACCACAGAGTCACAAAGGCTCCCAAGGACATACCAGAATAATCTATCATCTATCAAGACAAGCCTTCCACATTGAATATATTGCCTTCGATGTGAGCTTGATCGAAAAACCGCATATGGGGAAACTGCATACAGACATTTGCAGGTACCAGAAAAAAAATGAATGCATTACTAATATGTGAAATTTTAAATTAAGAGTTAAGTTTCAAAATTATGCCAGTGGGAGGGGTGGAGAAGAAGTAAAAAGAAAGAAACAAGCCAAGCCACCTCAGTCTGTTCAAACCGCCTAAATCATTTTGCTGTGGCGTCTTGCTCTGTTTTGACAAGTCACACTCATTGAAGGATCAGCAAACCTTTACACACAGACAACTACAACCCCGGGCTGTCATTGTGTTATGAAAACAAGCTGAAGTTAAAAAGAAAGAAAAGCAAGCTCTTTGCCATCTCTTCTAATAGTCTTTATTTTAATAATGATGAGGTTACTTAGCTAGCCAGCAAGCTAGCCAGGTGTCTCTTTTGAGTCTGTTCAGTAAACTATACCAGACACCAGACTAGCCAACCAAGCACCCGCTCCTTGATGCATATAAAATCAGGAAGGTAGTCAAATTGGATGTAAGCACCAGGCTCACTCCCGACGATGTGCAATTCCGACAAGTATACTTTCATCATGGTTTCACTCTGTTCCACATACAGGCAACAAGGCCATTTCATTGGTACAGAGAAGAACACTGGGTAGGGTTTGTACACTGAACGAAGTTCCGAGTAGGATGCAGAGAACAAACAGCAAAGACAAATTTGAACCAGAGGAACTGTTGCACTGGCAACAACATTAGACCCAGCTAAGAGAAGGGTAATAAAGCTTAAACACACACACACACACACACACACACACACACACACACACACACACACACACACACACACACACACACACACCCTCTGCAATCTCTATTTGCTTGTGGGTTTTTGCCAATCAGAGTGGGCATTTGTCTAGCACTAAAGGGCACCGTGGAATTACATCAAATGGCCTAAACTCATCTGCATATAGTAACTGCATGCAGTTAAACTACAATTTGAATATCACTTCCATGAACCTGGGACATGGCAACCTTACACTTGAAAAACATGTTCCTTTCCTCGATTCACTAGAATTCTTATTCTGACACTGTTTTATTAATGATTACTACTATTTTAAGCTCCTCTCAAATGGATTTTAACACCTAAAAATATATGCTAATTATTTAAAACCACAAATTATGTTAAGGATCAAACACAAAACTGATTTACCAGATACTGGTTGGAGGGGGATGTGGTAATGAGGTTCCATAACAGTCTCCTTATATTATTTATTTCCACATTTACCAAACCAGTCATGTAGATAGGTCTCTACTCTAAGGATAGCATTTATGTTCATTCATTATTTATGTAATTAGATTTTGCAATTTTAGACTTATCTCTATAAAACTAGAAACTTATTCACAAAGAAAACTCCCATGTAAGTATTTGGGGGAGCCTTAACAAAAACTCTCAGAGCACAATCCTAACCTGGAGTTGGGATGGCACAATTAGATCAGTCAAGTTTGGCCGGCACTAGGGCCACCATAAAGTGTGTTTGGACCACCCTTGGAGTCAGGGGGGATGGCGCACGTCTGTGTGCTGGCTTCTGATTCCGACAGTGGTCCAAACATACTTTACGGTGTCCCTTGTGCTGGCCAAACTTTGTTGGCCTAACTGTGCTGTCTTAACTCCAGGTTAGGATGGTGCCCATAGATAGGTCTCTACACTAAGTAAGAATAGCATTCATGTTCATTCATTCCCTCACTAATAAGATTTTGCAATTTTAGACTTATCACTATAAGGCTAGAAACTTACTTGAAATGTTAGAGTTGGGGGGGGGGGCTTAACAAAAACCCACAAAATGCTCTCTATTTACACCTATACTTAAATAGCTAGCCTAAGTGGATCCTACTAAAAGAAAATTTAGGATAAACGTCAGAGATTTCATAATTGAAACAAGGCTATCATGAGCCCCTTTGGAACACGATTACATGATAATTGGACTGAAAGGGTTTTTCCCTCCTCCCCCTCCAAAGGAAGGATTTAATTGCACTAGTTCTTTAAAGACATATAATAGTCAAGCGAGGTCCACCAAGACAGCTATAAATGTTGCTTCCCTTTTCGTTCTTGCTAATGCACAGGGAAGTACTGAAGAGGCTTTCAAAGGAATTCCTGAAGAAGAAGAAAAAAAAGAACTGGTGGTTTAATGTTTTGGGAAGCACACGCACATACCCAGCAGTGTTCAAGGGAAGACGAAACAGATACAATTTTCCCCCTCTGTGTAGCAAGGTTAAAAGGGCAAGTAAGTGCTGAGCAAATTTTAAAGAAGTATTTTTTTTTCCTCCTCCAATCCACCACCACCCCAAATTAAAACCTAGATAATGACACTGGGTGGGGGACCAAGTTTGAAGCCTGGGCGGCCAAACCAAAATTAGCTTCCCAGCCAAAAAGCTCCCTTTGCCTTGCCTTTTGGGGAAGGAAGGAGAGAAAAATCATGAAAAGATTCTTCAGTAAACGGAGACAGGAGGCGGCGGGTAGCGTTCAAGTAAAGGTGACCCTGCTATTAAAATATTTTTTGAAATAATAAAAATAAAATCAAGTACTCAAACAGTCTCTCTCCCTCCCTCCCTCCTTGCCTTTGAAATTAGGCCCCAAGAACATGTGATCATTAGGAGGGCTGAAATTCTCTCAGCCCCATCCCTCTACTTTCACTAATAATCATGTTTTCCTTCCTTTTACCCTTTCCTTGATTTTTCTTCTCATAAACCAATGATGCAATATCCTATCACATTTGAATGTTTCCTGTTAAGATCAAGGTGAAAGCTACCATTATGTAGTTAAAATACTATGAACTAGCAGTGTTGTCTGTCCTGTCACACTTCAGGCAGACTGTCAGAGTGAGGAAGAAAATGGCCCTCCAGAAAATGTTGATCAAGTTAAGGGGCTAATTTTGTTCTTGAGTCAAAACTGAAGGCTGAAGGTTAACCAAGGCTCACCATGAAGAGTATGAGCCATCTTCCTTTGCAATGATCACAATCTACTAGGGTGAGTAAGGGCACGATCCTATGGGCGCCTATGGGCCGACGCTAACTGCTTGCGTCGGCCCAACTGCACTAGCGCTGATGTGGGGGCACTGCAACGCACGCTAGCAGCAGCTTCGGCCCATAGGCGCCAGTCCATGGCTGCACTGCTCAGGCGCCAACTTGGCTGGTGCAGGAAAAGCTCTGGGAGGAAGGGTGGGAGGAACTGGGCAGGGGTGGGCAGGCTGGTAGGTTTGCTGGCCTGGGGAGGGGCCATTAGGCCGCATCCAACCTCCTTTCTGGGCCACGCCACGTCCACGGCGCTAAATCAGCAGGCGCAGATCCGAGGAACGCATAGGGGTGGCTGGAGCCTCCCCTGGGTCAAGGGTGCAAACATTCCAGCGCAGCTTAGGATTGCACTCTAAATATAACAACTCTGTGGACACAGACAATCATGTGGATCCTTCCTAGCCAGCAGGTTCCAGTAGTCACATAGAAAGCTGCCTTATACTGTCAGAACATTAGCCCCCAATACTGACACTGATTGGCTGAAGCTCGGCAGGGTTTCACACAAGAGTCTTTCCCAGTCTTGTTGGGAGATGCCATAAGATAAAAACAGTTGAAACACAGCACTAGAGCATTCAGTTCTGGCAGAAGATAATATATAGATCCCGACACAATGAACTCCACGAATAAACCAACTGCCCACACAATGTCAGTACCCTACCAATACCTCGAGACTTTCTAGTAGGAGTGGTTTCCTAATTACGACGTTTGGGTGCTCGAGTCGGAATACACTCCATGGCTCTCCCACAAGAAGATCTAGGTCAGTGGTCTTCAATCTTTTTCTTGCCACAACTCAAATAAAGTATGAGACTGGGGACCCACCATCAATCCACCCCCCTCCCGAGATCCTACTATCCCATCCCTGCCCCCATTGCGACCCACTCCTGCCCCTGTAATGCCCTCCCAACACTATTCACTGTAACCAAAAATTCTTATCGGAGAGGGCAGGAAAAGTTACCATGAAGCCTGGTATTAGTGAAAGCTATTTTAGCACAATTTTGAAGAACCTAAGCAGGTCTGGGAAACAATCCCCTGGTTCCTGAAGGGGTACAGCAGAAGCTTCCTCCTTTCCCTGGTGGTCATCTAGTTCAGTGGTCTTCAACCTTTCTCACTCCCATAAGTTACCACAACCCTACAACTGAGGCTTTGCAGCCCCGTTGGGTTCTGACCCCAAGGCTGAATAACACTGGTCTAGGTAACTAATGAACTGGGGCTTTGACTGCAACTACCAGAATGTATTTGAGGTGAGTTCCCATGACTAATCTATGTTAGACGACTCTTATTACCATAGATTTAATAGTGGAGGCCTGACTCAGGCTGAATTTTTTGGCACAAAGCATGCCAAAGGCGGTGAAAGGGTGCAAGGGCCGAAGAGACAGATACAAACACCCCACTCACATTAGATTGTTGGATAGGAAAAATACCCAATTACTGAAACTAGACAAAAATACATAAAATGGACAAAGGAAAACCCCAGCAAAGAAACCCTGGTTAGAAAGTTGTTGCAGCCAGTCCCAGTCTTGCTGGTAAGACATGCTGGTCCCACGTGATTAAATTACTTAGCCATTCCCTGCAGCAAACAACACCCAAGATTTTAATGTTGGTTAAAAGAGCTAATTAAAAGCCAGGGGCCAGAAATCCTGAGAGCTGCCAAGCACTTTATGTTCCCACCATTTTGTCAGCGTCTTTGCTACAGCATCAGCTATTTATTCTTGTTTATAACTACACAGTTCCTGAACAGCAGAAGACTCTCCTCCAACAGCTGCACCTTAAAACAAACTGCACGGCAAACAGCAGAGTGTCCGTAGACTGCCAAGTTCTTTGGGTAAAAAGTTAAGGGGGTAAACATGAACTTTACTTTCTTTGTGCGATACAAACTGAGCTAAGGCTGTGGGACTGCACTTAATAGTCTTGTTGAGCTGAAAATAAACTGGAGAGGAAGCTACTTTGTGACACTAGGCAGACGGCCAGGTTGTGCGGCTTGGGTCATTCAATACGATTCAGAAGGATGGTACTAGCTGGCAGTGACCTCTGCTTGGCCTGTTGTCATCTTCTTTTACACGGCTCACTCTCGAGGTCACTAGAAGACGGCACCAGCAGGAATTCAACTTTCATCTCCTTGAAACCATCCCGTCTGATAAGGCTGTGGCCCAGACCCAAATATTTGGTCAAAGGGAGGAGAGGTCAGGTACCTGCATCTCTTCAAAACCACCCCACAGGAATCACCGTGGCTTGGAGATGGGTGACTGATAATGCAAAGCCAATAACCCAGGAATAACCTTAGTTAATAGTAAAACAGAGGACCATCAAGGAGCATTTGTGCACGTGCGCGCGCACACACACACAGAGCAACAGGATATTCATGTTGGAGAGGAGGTGTGCTCTCAGTGAAAGAATAATAGCCGACTTTTGATTACTGAGTGAAAGGTGTTACAGACACCTGGGCCTAAAAAATCCGCATCAGTTTTGTCTGCCTTGGATTACAGGTTGCATCTGTCTAGGTTTACAGATAAAAATGGGGCTCGCTTCTCAATAAATACGATAGCTTCTCCCATGGTTTGTATGAGTGCATGACACTTTGTCCTTAGTCATAACAGACCTGATGTGGCTACTCTTTAGCAATATTTACTCATTTTAGGTATTTCTACACTGACTTTCCATCATAAAAACAACTTGCAATAGCTAAAAACTAAGCCAATGTTTTTTAAAAAAACATTTTAAAATACATAACAATAAAAAGATAAAAAACAATCTTCACATTTTAGATTAATTATTTTAGAGGCAATTATTGCAGACTACATACTCGCCTATCACTATTCTCTTGAGGGAAGTGGGAAACAGGAAGTGTCTGCGATGGGCACCTGCGGTACTGCACAATATCTGAAGGATTTTCTAAAGTGGAGACTTCTTTTAGCTCTCTCACGCAAACGCATTAGCTCTTCACCCACCCCATACCGACTTAAAGTTCCCCACCTTGCTGCATTGCAAACCCTTACAAGCACAAGTACACCATCTCACACCATGAAGTTCTCAGCACTTCCTTTAGGCAAATTTCTTTTAGCAGGCAGATACATTAATAAAGTCAGACTCACATCATTAGACTAGACTTTTAAAGCATACTTCTGAATATTTGTTGGGGCCGTGTCTTATCTTTTTTTTTCCAGTTTAAAAAAGGAGCTCAGAAAACCATACTAACACTTAAAGCATTCTTGCAAAAATAAAACTGTCAGGGAAAAGCAGCAGGCAGGAAAGAAAAAAAATTGTATTAGATAAACACAATTTTTTTATAGCAAGAGCTGTGTCTGATAAAGTGCACGCTTTCCTTTTCCTTCTCACCACAACCAATATAAAAAAATGCCCCATAAAATGTGGGCTTTTATTATTAATGGCTGCAATCCAGCTACAGTTAGTTGTGACTGTCCCACTGAAAGTTGTGACAGACTTCTTCCACTGGTTTCAACAGGACTTGGTCACTAATTTTAAACAAGGAAGCTTTTGAAATTGTTCCATATAATTTAATGGGGACAAAATTAAGAAGAGTCTGCGTGGAGTACTGCTAAAACCCCATTAAGGCTACAATATTATCCAAACATACCAAGGAGTTAGTCCCATTGACTATAACGGGACTTATTTCTGAGTAGACATGCATAGGCTTGCGCTCTACGTGTCACGGAAAATGAGAAACTAGTTTTTCTTTATCTTGCTTTGTTGAAATCCACAAACAGGATTGCTTACGAATCTAAAAACAAAAGTCTGTCCAAACAATAAAAAACCAAACAAACCCTGAAACAGTAACTTTTTTGTCAATTTCCACATAACTCAACCATAGGTCTTAAATTAGGATTTCCCTAGTAGTGTCAGGGCACAATCCAGGTTAACTCCTAACCTGGAATTAGGCCTGCACAGTCAGGCCAGCAAAGTTTGGCCAGCACAAAGACCACCGTAAACGAATTTGGATCACTCTGGGAGTCAGGGAGGATGGCGCATGCCTGTGTGCTGGCCTCTCTGACTCAGAGAGTGGTCCAAACATACTTTACGGTGTCCCTTGTGCCAGCCAAACTTTGCTGGCCTAACTGTGCCGGCCTAATTCCAGGTTAGGATTGCGCCCTCAGTAAAATCAGTGTGAACTATTTTTAAGAGCATCGCTTGAGAACTACTCACAAACTCAACCAGTACAGAAGTGTTGCCTACACCCATTTTGTAGACTTCTGAAATGCGGCCTACTTTTTTTCCTATGGAAGAAAAAGCCTGAAGGAGTGGGGGGAGAGAGAGTGAGAGAGATGCTAGAATGAAGTATTAGAGGCCAAAAACTACAAGGGGTGGCTTGCCAAGAGCTAGTCTCTCTTCACTTTGCTGGCTTGGCTACACACTGCTTTGGTCAGATGATGTGCGAGGGGCTCTGCAATGCTCCTGCTAGTCTGGCAGGCGGCCTGCTTTACTTCAAAGACTCCATTGCTGTCATCTTAGTGTTAACCCCTGATAACCTTGTCCTTCTGTGGACAGACTTCAAGTTTTAAGTAAGCCATTTAATAAGGCATAAGTACAAGCTAATGCTCTGCATAACCAGCCTTTTATAATTCTAGCACTAAGGCAATGCATCATACAGGACAACGTTTAAAACAAGAGAATGTTTGGTATGGCAGATTTCAATCTGAACCAAGGATTTTTTATGTCGTTAATAAAGCAATACCGACTGTCTTTAATATCTTTATTGAAGACAAACAGACGTTAATGGTTACACAGGGATGTGCCTCAATCCAAAGATATAAATAAGGTGTGAAATTGTAAATAAATGCATTTCCTCTACACTTATGCACTTTATATTAAAGGGAATGGGCCTGAATATGATTCTGATTTTTCTAAAACCATTGCACCCACACTGCTGCAGACATCTCTGCTCAAAGGCAGAATAGATAAAGAAATTGGGCCACAGAGAAAGCCAAAGACGGCACTTCTGTTATTAAAATACCCTAGATTTTTTTTTTAAGTTCACCTCTCCAACGCGCACACAGATACCAGCAGGGATCAAAAGGCATAGTGAAACATTCCAGGCCCATTTGCTATTTCATAATGAAATGGCAGTCAGCTGCCCCTTCAGAGCTTTGGTAGTAAAAGATGGACTGAAGTACAATTAAAAGTATGTACTGAGTAAGATCAGGCCTGTTTTGAAGTTAGAGGATGTGGGGTGCATATTGTCAGGCCTTTTCACATTATGGCTAGTAGAGCTCATATCAGACACAAAAATGAAAAGGGTGCTAGCAAAAGGAATATAAATGTATTGTTGTCTAAGACCAATCCCTGTTGGTAGAACCAGATGTAGTCTTTCAAGTCACACTGAAGCAGAACTGACTCAGAATTAGTTTTTCATGAAATCTTTGGCAGGGATGAAAAACTACTCTCCTTTTAGGTGATTTAGTAGTTCGCCTTATGAACACATTAGGGCCCAATCCTATGTTGCCTGGCCACCTGGGAGTAGCCAGGTGGCTACCGCTGCATCCCAAGGCAGCCAGACAAGCCGCGAGACCACTGAGGGTGCAGGGCAGGTGATGGGTCTACTCACTTCTTCTGCAAAGGGAGAAGAGAAGGAACAGGGGCGCAAAGCCATCAGCACCGCCTCCTCCACAGAGAACCCATAAGTTACATCACAATGTCATGTGATGTCATGACATCACTGCCCCAGGTACCAGAACTTTTAGTTATGCCTCAGCCATGAAGAATACAGCAGCCATGCAATGAGAGATGGGGAAATGGGGGTATCCTCCTAGCGAGGGAGGGCAATTTGCCCAAAAGAAATACAAAATGACTATTATATCTCGTATGCAAGTATGCTGGGTCAAAACACATTTCAACAGTGAACCATCTCCTACTTAGGGCTAATGTGGTCCAGCAATGGAGTATTATCCAAGATCCAAGTTGACTATAGGTGACCTTGGGCAAGTTAGTGTGCCTCAGCATCATTTTCATATTCCGGTTGCAATGCACAGCCACCTTGATGTTAGGGCCGCCAGGTTTCAATATGGACCAATTTCAATACAGAACAAATTTCAACACTGCCGTCACCAGACCGAACACTGCCAACTACTGTTCTGATGATAAGAATCTACTCCCTGCCCAAAACAGACCGAGGGGAAGGGGTCAGAGAAGCAACTGTGGAATTTATTTATTTTTTACCTCAGGAGAAAAGGATTAACTGAGATGCCAAAGAAGGAGGGGGGAAAAAAGATCCAAGTGACATGTGTTTTTCTGAAAATGTTTTTCTGTTGAAGTTTTAACCTTTGGGAAGATCCACTTAAAAAAAAAAATTAAACCAGAAACTCATTTTAGCACGTCAGTCAAGGTTCTTCCCTCTTCTCCCGCCAGGCCCTCAAATTTACCCTCCCTTTCTTTTTTTCTTCTTTCTCTCCAAACACCACACATGACAAGAAAGGGCAGTGCCGAGTGAATTAAAGGTCACTTCTGGTGGAACCAGTTCCTTTGTGAGGACCCCCACAGGATTAAGTTTTCACATTCAGCTCCTTTTTTTTTTTTTTTCTGTCTCCCTCTCTCGCTTTTTCTTCCCTTGCCAAAAAAAATCAAGTCACTGGCTCCAGGCTCCCAGGCTCCCTCCCACCCTGAACTGAGCCTCATTCATTAACTGGAACCGCTGCAACTCTAGCAAGGCCAGGAAGAAAAACAGCAAACAGCACAAGTGAAAGAGAGGCTCAGATTGGTTATTTTCAAGGGGGAAACACTCGGGCACCGTCTCTCGCCTGTATTTCTCTCATCATTCCAGCCTGGTCACCCTCCCACATCCTCTCGGCAATGCCACCCCCCACACCTCCGCCATTCATCAGGGAAAGTACTTTCAGCCACATGAAGCAGAACGAAATAGTATTTGTAGCTGTAAAAGACGTCCCTTAAAGAAAACACTAGGCCTTTCTGCATTCTTTGGTATGGGTAAATTATGCATACGTGTACATTTTAATGCGCTGCTTCCCTTTCCAAAGTTTTAAGGTACCCCGTTCACACAGCTAAAACAAAAAAAACACCCAAGAACATTTTTTGAGTCCAAGTGAGGGGACTCTATGTAACCATTGAGACTATTTACGTCAGCAAATAATTACACAATGCCTCTTTCCATCCTCCCAACATGGCCTCCGCTGGTGGAGGAATGTTTTCTTTCCCCTGGTTATGGAACTTTTTATTTCTCCTAGTCTTAAATAATTGGACACTGCTTGTTAGAAACGGCTGCCATACTCCACACCAGAGCTGGAGGACAACTCTGGAAATCACTTCACATATTTAGCAAAATGTATGGGCAGGCAATCAGATCTCAAGTTATTGGATTAATGAAGGCTAGGAAAACCTTCGTTTTCCTGCAGTCAGAATTCCACACAATTGCTTCAACACATTCTTTCAACAAGTTCACATGACACAGCCACACTGCGTTCCTATGAAAGCTATATCATTTCAGGCACGTACTAACACACTGTATGTGGAAAGGCATTTTTGATATTGTGTACATTACAGAAGTATATTCAAGGGAGCTTGGACCAACATGCACTGTCTTTACTAGATTAGACCAGTGGTCTCCAAACTGGAGTCCACTGCAGAGGGGGAAATCATCCCTGGCGCAAACAGTGTTTTGCATTCCGCTAGGGATGGTGTGAAAGACCCCTACTACAACTCCCAGGGGTCTTTGCAGCCAGCCACACATGAGCAGAATGCCAGGCATGTTGTGTGGCTTGCTGGGGCGCCAAACCCTGGAAGTGCCTAGCTGCAGAAACCCCTGGAAGCTCTAGAGAAGTCTTTCGCCCCTTCCCTAGCAGAATGCAAGTCTCTGCTCACGCCAGGGAAGGAAAAGGGAGGCACCAGATCAGCCCACGGGCGGGAGTTTGGAGCCCTCTGAATTAGACCAATGGGTCATCCAACACTAACATTTTGCTCTTAAAAGTGATGGCCAGGTGCGTCTGAACAGGTAGCTCTGCATCTGAAAAGGGAGATTTGGTTGTTAAGGCTAAAAGCTATTGATAATATTTAATCTCCAAGAACTGTGTACCTTTTCCACAAACCATCTGAGCTAATGTCCATCATGGAATGTTGTTGAAATAAATTACACATGCATTCCATGTACAGAACTTCCTTTTCCGTATCCCAAAAAATACTTTTTGTCTGCCCTGAACTACTGTCTTGCCATAACATTTACTTTGATCCTCCAATTATTATTTTAAACCTAAAAATGCAACATGTAAAGCAGTCATTTTATCCCAGAGTTGGCTTGTCTTTGTGCAACAATTGTGTTATCTCAAACAACAAATCTGGGAGCCAAGTCATTAGCCAAGTCATGAGAAGGGGCAGATGGATTTTCAACTCTCAAGGCTCCAGACAGATTATTTAAAATCCAGTTCATATTTTCTTGGGGATAAGTGAGAAGGCAAATTTTCTCCTAACTCAGCTTCCTTAAAAAATGCATGCAGAAGATGGGAAACCGAACGGTATATGTACTTTTCTTTGAACCATTCCCTATTTAAACTTTGTTATTACCACTTTTTTCCTATTGGTAAAAGTAAAGCACCCTCAACGCTCTTGACAACAGCTCATGAAAAGTCCTGTTCAAATACACTCTCCAACTACCTATCTCAAAAGTGTGCAAAGACAAGAGAAAGTTAGCTTTGCAAAATTCTACAAAACTTTGGCATCACCCAATCAAAGTCAAAACACGTTTAAGTCCCCCAAAAATATCACCCACTGAAATAACTGAATCTTACACACGTTAGAGGATTTTCAGAGACCTATTTTTAGGTTTGCAATTCTAACAGCAAATCAGGTAAAATCTTTATTATGCTAAATATGTACAAACTGTGCAGAAGGAAAACAAAATAAGATTCTCTTTTGAGGTTATTCTCTCACTCAAAAAAAAGCTCAAAAACCACCAGGAAAATGTCAGAATTGTGGCATAATGAGATTTACCTTAAGAAGGATAGGAATACTGAATGCAGAAAGGAAATTTTCAGTGAAAGCACCTTTTACCAATTCTTTCTGTGTGCTGAGATGAAATGTTACCTAGACAGCCCCTTAAGAAAGCATTCCACTACCAGGCAAGCTCTGTTATTTCCTGTGGCCCCAAACCTTAACCCCTCCTTTTTCTCTCCTTCAGCGGCAGGCTAGACAGACAGAGATGCTATCAATACATAAACCTTTCAAAAAGAGGCTCCCCTTAAAAGCTAGTACTTCCTCTGCTTATTTCTTGTGGTATGCTGTGGAACTCAACTCCACCCCTTGCAGACTTCACAGGGTTTAAAAAAAATCTTCTAACATTCTCATTATGTTGTTTTGATTTCTTTTTTCTTTTAGTTTTGCAACTGTGCCACATCTTTTCTAGCTAGCGTTCCAAAAAGAAGAGTAGCTTGAAAATCTGACAACCAGCGAAAGTGGGGGGAAACAAACCACAATTGCGTCCCCTCACCCCAACAGCTCACTTGATTAATTCTCTAAAGTCCTTTGAACAAACAGTATAGTCCCCTCTCAAATAACACAGGCAGGGTATATATTATGCTAAAAAGAAACCAAACAAGGCTCACTTAAATATAGCCATGCTCAATGCAATTCCTGGAGGGAAGGGGGGAGAGAGAGAGAGAGAGAGAGAGAGAGAATATTTCTGACAATCCAGTTGTTGGCTAATGATCTGAGTACAACCACTCCAGAAATCATAAATCATACAAGGATTGGCAAAGAAAAAGAAGAAAAATTTGTTTCTTGGCAAAGAAAAATTATCTTCCAAAAGATACATGAGCCAGACAGGTATTATTTTGACATTAGCAAAACAAAACACAACAGAAGATTTAGGGGCTGCACTAGGCATCTCAGAGAGACAGATCTGCAGAAGAGGAAAACAGAAAGAGTTTTCAAGAGTCCCCCTACCATATAAGCTCATGGGGGCTTGTACTACAACTAATCTGATTAGAAAGTGATATATAAATACTGCTGATTGATTCATTTAAGCACCCAAACTGTACACAGGACTGCAACTACAAATATTACAAGCAAGTTAAAACTCCAAGGCTGCAATCCTATACACTCTTACCTGGAAGTAAGATTCTCTGAACACAATGAGACTTACTTTTGAGTAAACCTGCATAGGATTGCACTATAAGAGATTTTTGGGGAAGAACTGTTCTCCAAACCAGATATTTCTCGTTGATTCCTCAGTGGCTGGGCCCCCTTTACAAACCCTTCCACAGGATCCTTCCCCATGCACACATGTACAAATGTTGTGAGCCACAAAACTTCTTACACCCACCTTAAGCACTAAAAGCCAGCCTGAACTTGCAATTTTGAAAGGAAAAAAAGATAGGCCTGCTTTGGCGCACCCATGCAGTGGACAGTATATAATTTAGCTCTCAGTGCATAAATCACACAGGCAGATAGTGCCCTTAGCTAACTGGTGTGCTGCAGCTGCCAACATACAAGAAGTCTTTGTCTAGTATCACAACTAAATTTTAGCAGTGCAGGATGGATAAAAAGTTTGCTGGATCAGAAAGACCATATACGGGAAAGACAAGAACACAATATGAGCACTCTTGCAGCCTGAAAAAAAACTCAGCCTTATAACCATTCAACACCTTATGTAAAATGTTACTGCTATATGACAGCATCACACAAACTGTTGCATGTCACAAGAATTCCGCAGAGTGTGGGTACACTGCAGGCTGATAACCTACAAGTTATCCCAAAGGTGTTCTTGCCACTAAGCTGCAGGTTAGCATCAGCAAAATCCTACACACTTCGTATTTTGTGGTAAGCAAAGCTGGAAAAACCCAAGGCAATTGGTCACCCAGGAATATGAGACTGACAAGTATAAATATAAGATCATTTTTCAACCCTGTGCAGGGCAGGTGACTAAAAATCTGATATCAGCACCTAGCCATCCAAGTACTTTTCATTATACCTGATCATAACTTTCCATGGAATTACAACTGAGTATGAATTCAGACAACTAGTTTTTCTTCTAGCAAACAATGCCTTTTTTTATTCACCAAGGTGCAGAAACAATACTGGCATCTAAGAAACCAAGGATGCCTTCCATCACTGTTGCTTGGCCACAGCCTGCCCTGGCTATGGAGTCTAATACATCTTGAACCTCTTCAGACAACAGAGTCCTTGTTGGTTCCCAACACCTGATGAGAACTGAGATATTATATGTTCTTCCAGGCTGTTGTCTGAATCGATCTCACCAGACAAGAAGTGGACTGGTTTTGGGTGCCGCTTTAGTTAAAGCAAAGCTAATCATTCTGTACACAATCCTAAAGACAACCCCCCCCCCCAGTGATGTCATTCAGGGGGAACAGACCAGAACGGGCGTTCCGGATCCTAACGGGCTCCGTGGCTGGTTCCGGGTTCCCGACAAGTGCCAATCAAAAGTGAGTTCCTGTTCCTAAATCATTTGAATGACACCACTGCCCCCCCAAGCTTTTTTTTAAAAAACATGCAAAAGCATGGGTGCAAATACAATCCTGTTTCTTACCTGAAAGCCCCCCAGGGGCCAGATAATTAGTTCCCCCTGTCTCAGTGGAGGAAGGCACAGAGTCTGGACAGCTTGCTGCAACAGAAAAGGGAAATGAATTAAGAAAGAAGCATGACGTACAGGGTTTTTTTTTTAAACTCCTTGCAAGCAATGTCTCCGGCCAAATGAAAGACATTCCACAGCATTTAGCAGGAAGTTATTACTAATTGTCTGCACAGAGACAGTGCACTTCTTCATGATACAGCCACCCTAACTTATCACCCATGTCTAGGCTCCACTGCCACTTAATCACATTAGTCAACGAGCACAAGATTATACACTGGCTGGAAGCCTTCCCCCCACCCCCCACACCCGTTTCTTTGGTCTTGTTTTCTTGCTAGTCACTGGTTATTGAAACTCAGCTTGCCATGCCTAAACTGAAGATCAAGATCAAAAAGGAGTTTTCGTTGCTGCTCTAGTGATGTGATTTGAGGCAGTGAGTTGACAATGCAAAATTGAATCCGGATTTTTTTTGGGGGGGGGGGAGGGCTGCTAATGACATTCCAGGACTTTTAAAAATGGCTCCCATTTTTGCATTATTTCAACAGAGGTCCATTCACAATTTCGCCTAGGGTTGCCAACTAATCTTCCGATGACACCCCAGTTTTTGGAGAATGTGATCGGTTTTCAAGGTTTTAGAAAAGACATGGGGGTAAGAGCCAGTGGTGTCATCTACTCTCTTGCAGACGGAACGCTGGGCGGGACTTAGCGTGATCGACAGCCCGTCGACTCACTTCCGCTTTCTTCGCGCTCCCCGCACGGCTTTCCCTCGCCTCGGAGGGGGCGCCTGCTCACCCAGGCACCCGGCGCGCCCCCCACCCATCCCCCCTGGCGAGCAGGCGCTCCCTCCGAGGCAAGGGAAAGCCGCGCAGGGAGCGCGAAGAAAGCGGAAGTGAGTCGACGGGCTGTCGATCACTCTAAGTCCCGCCCAGCGTTCCGTCTGCAAGAGAGTAGATGACACCACTGGTAAGAGCTCCCCAGCAGTCAGAGGGGTATAAAAGGTGTCGCAAGGGAACGCAGGTGCAGCAGGCCCCATTTGTGGCAGGGTGCAAAGGGTAGAAAGAATGTGGAGTGGCTTTTTACTCACCCGCCCAGCCTCCCTCGTGTCTGGTACCCTGCTTAATGAAGCTATTCTGGATGCTGGTGTGTGTGGCTGAGTAGCAGGGCAGCAGTGCTAGGGGCACTGTCACAGTGCCCTGCCCCCAGCGCGATTTGAGCCTGTTATGGCTCTGCCATCAGACTGACAATCTGCTTCTAATCTATCCTTAGGTAACTAGTATAACGCCCTTGTAATGCTAGGATAGTGCACTGCCAGAGCCAGCCCATAATAGCCAGATATCATTGGCAAAAAGTATATATCATAGTTGAATATGCAACCATTTTCCCTTGATAACAACTAGTGCCCAAAACTATGGATATGCTAAGAACAAAACTTAATCTAAACCCAACCTATCTATGTGCCTAACCTTAAACTGCTGACAGGTTGCCAACATTGCCTTTGGCAACACAAAGTTTGGACATGTAGCACAGTACACAACACTGTAAGCATGGACACAGACACACAACATTAAAGTCATCCCTTCTCCACCCACCCCTACAAGTTGTTTTTCAAGAACTCCTGAACAGATGGGGAAAATACATGTACTGTATTTGTATGCATTCAAAACCGTGCAATCTCATTTTATCAGAGTTCAGTATAACCCTGAACAGGAATATACAGTTTAACAGGATATACTTAATCAAACCGAAAACAATGGGGCAGACAGGAAATAAGACTTACTTGTGAAATACAGTATGCTATGCACTTTCTAAATGTACAGTATTTCTCTATATCTACGGAATACACATTTTAATTAAAACTTGCTTTAACTAGAAATTCCTGCTCTGTATCTCGCCCTATTTCAAATGCTTATCTTGGCAATTCTTTTGCCATTTCCCCCAAATGCCCCTTTTGCCAAAGGCTTCGGTTCTCATGTTTTTTTATGAAAGGTCATGCAATTACGGAAGCCCGCAACTATAGCCTGAAATTGAACAGCTCAGGCATAGATTGACTACTTCAATGAGAAGCAGGCCTAAATGAAGTATCAAGGATATAATTATATTTGGCGGGATATGATGGCACATATTTAGGGCTTCCAACCCCAGGTCAAAATAGATCACATGTCACTTGCTGCCCAATCCTAACCCCGGGTTGGAATAGGCAGGCCGACTGGTCTGCGCCATATCCAGCGCGGGGCTGGGATAGGTTGCAGTGCAACCCAAGGCACAGAGAATTGATTCCCATCACCCTGGGGAACAAGGCAGCAGCCCAAATGGGGCTACTCGGATCTGTACCACCAAAATCAGTGCCGCAAATCCAAGCAGCCCGACGCACCACCAGTCCACCTGGGGCAGGAGTTAGGTTACAGCCTAAGTAAAGTGCCAGATCCTGGCACCACCCCTTCCCTGGGCTAATCCACCCTTTCCCCCTCACCCCGCCCCGCCTTCCCCAACCCACTGGGCTGGCCGAACCCGGGGCAGCACAGAGGCCTAATTTGGCCTCCATGGTCCAGTGCACATCCTTGTGCCAACCCTGACAACCCAAGAGTGCCTTGCAGAATGCCTGTGCCAGCCAGAGAACAGAACATGAGACTTGCACCAGCCAAAGCCACACTTTAGATTGCGCTCTTAGAGTGCAGTCCTAAACTGGAGTTAGGCAAAGTTTGGCCAGCACTAGGGACATCATAAAGCGCCTTTGGACCACTCTCAGAGTCAGGGAGGATGGCGCACATCTGTGTTCTGGCCTCTTCTGACTCTGACACCATACGTTACGGTGGTCCTTGTGCCGGCCAAACCTTGCTGGCCTAACTACGCAGGCCTCATTCCAGATTAGGATTCTGCTCTTAATAAAACTATGTGGTTAACGCTTCCAGTTTCTCCATCCCTTGATAGTTCACCACCAGTGCTTTGGTCTCATTTGATTTAACACACAACTATAACAAAGAACTGAGATGTCTTTTACAAGACCAGGGGTAGCATTGCTAGGTGTAAACCTGTAGAGACCAAGGGAAGATAGAAGATTTCCAAAGCAGAAGGGAGACCCAGAGCCCCATAAAGTGGAAAAGGGAGCTAGAAGGATAAGCAAGCAAAGAACCCCTAAAGAAACTACCACAGACTTTGGAGAATCTGTGCCCACACAGTACACAGAAAACAGTACTTCAGACACTTTAAAATTCAGAACGCACTGCAAACCCCCACCCCCAAAAAAGCAATATATGCTAAGTTTTGCTGATTCACTGCTTTGCCTCACATAACCTCACAAAACACATCCGCAAATCTTATTAAGTTGATTTGTGGGGTTTTTTTTTAATTCCTATGCATAAAGACTTTGGGAAGCCTCCATCATGAGCCTTTTGCAAGCACTAATCTCCAGGTTCCCTGCAGGCTGCACACTGCAAACAGAACCTTGAGCCCAAAGTGAACTGCTAAGAGGGGGGCAGGAAACCTTTTTAAATTTTTGAGCATCCATTCTAGGCACCTAGAATTCTTCCATCCCCGGTCAAGACCACATGGGGAAGTGCCTACAAGATCCCCTAGAGTTTGTGGCCTACACAACTATGGGTGCAATCCTAAACCTGGAGTTAGGCTAGCACAGTTAAGCCAATAACGTATGTTTGGACCACTCTCGGAGTCAGGGAGGATGGCACACATTTTATTTGTGTTCTGGCCTCTCTGACTCCGAGAGTGGTCCAAATAAACCACTTGGTTTCCCTTGTGCCAGCCAAACTATGCTGGCCTAACTGCGCCAGCCTAACTCCAGGTTAGGATTGCACTCTATATTGCCAACATCAAAGCCATTTCCAAAGTTCTTTTAACTGCTCTGTTCCCCCCCCCCCCCACCCCATCACCACCTTGTTCCCCCCCCCCCCCCACCCTCCCCCCCCCCCCGGACCTTCTGCCTGCAAAGCATGGGCTCAAGCATGGCCTCTATCACTAAGCCCCAACCCCCTCCCCCACATGGAACCTGCCACAGAGAGCCACGAGTAGCTCACACATCATTTGCACAAACACGACAGATGCCAAGCCACACATGATGGATGCATATTTATTCTGCAGTTTTCATATTTTGGAACACAGTTCTCTGATGCAATAGGCTTTCAGGCCACATGATTTGAAAAAAAAAGTAACTTAACTCATCAAGAGTCCTGTCCCTTCCCTTTGTTTCTAAGGCTCAACAATGTATCTTCAAATTTCTTTTTTACATCATCAAGAAGCTTAAAATGTACTTTTTTTTTTAAGGAATGGCATGTCACAGACCGACAGACCATACCATTTAACCCTGGTGTTCACTCCCAACAACACAGTGAGAAACTGTTAGCTACTAATTACGTTTATCCACCCAAGACAACAATTATAATTTTCATTACCACTGCTCTACATGCCCATGAGAAACACGCCTATCTCTTTGGAATGATGGAGGGTACCATGAGACTCAAAAACATGCCTATTTCTTCACCCACCAGAGCTGGCCCAAACATAAGATGTCTAGAAAGGCTTGAAATTTAATTCACACCAGGACGCACCCAGCTACTGAGCCTTAAGCAAACAAGGCGAAGCAACAACACACTTGAAGAGTCAAGAATGTGGGAAAACTGACGTTTGCAGCAGATCGCTGTCTACAGCAGAACATACAAATGATATACAGACACTGATTTTCCCCTCTCTCTTCTCTCTCTCTCCTCACAATGGCCTTGATTAAACAGGAAGTTAAATGGGAGCGAGAGGTTGTAATAACCACCTGCAATGACAGACTTATGGGGTATTTTTGTCTCTCTTCATGCTCCACGTGCGGCAATATTCAGAATTCAAGAGCCAAATGGACTTAAAGGAGGGGAGGGGGCTTTGAGGTGAGTAACCCAGCTTTCTTCCTTCCTTTTTTTAGATTTCCGACTGGCCCCATTAATCACTTCCCATTGGCCAATACAGAGAACTTTTCCTTTCAAAATGGCACATTGGCGCTCTGTGGCTTCTTCTGTTTACACACAGTTTTGCTACCTTATGTCAACACTTGCTAATGAACAAATATATCATTCCACTAACGGAGGAGGCCCTGGCAACGACAAGCGGGACGCTTAAACTCCTGCTAATAGATTCTTCCTAACATCTTTACCGGAAACCAAATGGCAGCCCCTGAAACCATTCTTTCCAACAGCTCTGATCTTTGCCAGCTATTCACCGCTTTTTCCAAATTCCCCTTAGCTCTGTGCACCAAAAGAAGCAGGTACTCATGAACAAACAATACATTTACTTACACACATGCTCAAGCATCACACCAACTTTAACTACCTTTATTTGGAAGTGAGAGTGCAATCCTAACCTGAAGTTAGACCGGCACAGTTAGGCCAGCAAAGTTTGGCCAGCACAAGGGACACCAGAAAGTATGTTTGGACCACTCTTGGAATCAGAGACCAGCACACAGACATGTGCCATCCTCCCTGACTCCGAGAGTGGTCCAAACATACTTTACAGTGGCCCTGGTGATGCCCAAACTTGGCTGGCCTAGCTGTGCCAGCCTAACTCCAGGTTAGGATTCCGCCCTAAGTCTTGTTTGCTTTGGCACATCTTTCATTCAAGTCGGAGTCCTTAGGATCACAGCCTAAGGCTTCAATCCTAGGCACACTTCTTTGAGAAAAAGTGCAACTGAATTCAGTAGGACAACTTGCACAGAACAAGTGACACGACTTCAAAAAAGACCCTCCGTCATCTTTCGTTTTGCGTACTTTAATATGTAAAATGTGTTCGTATTCTGGTTTTCCAGAATACTAACCAAGAAACTGAGAAGAGACAGTGCAATCCTAACCTGGCATTGCACCGGACCAGCTTTGTTGCAAACGTGCCGTAAGGCGTGTCTGTGCCGCAGATTCAGTCACTGGCCCAGCGCAAACAGCAGTGCCAGCTCACGGACAGAGCTGTATCTCAGCTGCGCTGGTTGAGTGCCAGTTTAGATCTGCCAGGGCAGAGCCACACTGAGGGCAAGCCAGAGGCGGGCAGGAGGTGTAACGGGCAGGGTGGCCCCAATTCAGGCTGATCCTGGCCACGTGGACTGCACCTGCCCTTTTGCGGGCGCAGATCCAAGCAGCCCCATAGGGCTGGCTGGGGCTTACCCCGAGACAAGGGGGAAAGATCCCCTTACCCCACGCCAAGCCACTGCTGCCTCCTAAAGTCATTAGGATGCAGCACAGGTGAGCCAGCCTGCCTATTCCAGCGCAGGTTACGACTGCATCCAGAAAGGATGCTAGTAAGCAATGCTTTGCCCAATGCTAGTAAGCAAGGACTAATCCAAAGCCAGGTCTCTCAACATCAACTCCATAGTGCCATCCATTATTGTAAAGCAGTCCACTAAAATAATTGTAAGTTCCATCATTATGAAGACTCTGGGCATGCGTGTGTGTGTGTGTGTGCGCGTGCATAACAAAAGCCCATAGGATCCCTATGAATACATGCCGGGTGAGGCAGTGTCAGAAGTGGGCAAGTTTTACCATCCCCCAACCACAATAGTGTCCCCAATTAAAATCATTTCTACTTTCCCCCTTAGGAATAAATGGCACCTATTCACTTAGGAGCAGTTCAGAGGGCACCATAGGGTGTGTATCAAACCTGCTGCCTCCCTCATATAGGATTATCAGATACAGACAGAGTGCCTATGCCTTTAACCATTGCATAGAGGAGGGAATTTGGGTAGATGCAGCTTTTGAAACCCTTCCATGCTGAGCTGCACCTGCCCAAATTCCCTCCTCTATGCAATGGTTAAAGGCATAGGCACTCTGTCTGTATCTGATAATCCTATATGAGGGAGGCAGCAGGTTTGATACACACCCTATGGTGCCCTCTGAACTTCTCCTAAGTGAACAGGTGCCATTTATTCCTAAGGGGGAAAGTGGAAAGTAGAAATACACCCCATGACAAGGTTCAAGCCTGCTTCCATCTAGGAGACATGCTTCCTAGCCACACCAGAATTCGACAGGAGGATGGGAAACTGACTATCACACCCATGAAGCGCTGTATATCTAACACAAGCAACTCACTAGGGACTATTAAAGCAAATAAAAAAATAGCACGATATAAAAAGTGTAAGCTGTGATGCTAGTATTCCCATCTCAGTGAACACATCTAATGAAGAGCATATTTTGTCCTAGGCAACCTAGTAATTCACTTAGTAAACAGCTTGGCCTGTTACATATGGCATAAATCTGAGTTATTTACATACAGAGCTGTGGAGAAAGATCCCAAGTATCTCTAAATGGGATATAAATACCTGGACTGCAAATTAAGTTACAAGCAACACCGAAAGTAGTCACAGGGTGCCTAATGTGGGGGTTACCAGATACAAACTGGGACAGAGTGCCTATACCTTTAACCATTGTATAGAGAGTGAATTTGGGCAGGTGCAGCTCATCACGGAAGGGTTTCAAAAGCTGGCCCAAATTCCCTCCTCTCTACAATAGTTAAAGGCATAGGCACTCTGTCCCAGTTTGTATTTGATAACCATACATATTACTATTGGGGGGTGGGAGGGGCTAGAAACTCCTTGAAGTTTGGCCTTTACAAAGAAGACTATTTTTAAACCACACTAACTTATTGCCATTGCCTGACATCAGGATGTAATCAATAAAGACAACCGCTCTGCAATCTATATGTTAGTACATTAATCTTCAAAAGAGATATGGCTTGTGGAATTCTATTTCCCTCCCCCTCAATTTCAAGCACATTTCCGATTTTCACTAAAGCCTCTCCCTCTCTCTCTCCACAATGCCAGCCCTATTTATCTAGCACAGGGTGAGCCAGCTGCCAGCCAAAAGTTTATGCAGACAACCGCAACAGCGCTTGGTGCCAGCCTCGAATGGGCTTCTGCCTTGGCAACCTGCCACTCAATTACAAGCAACAAGCATGCAGAGAGCTGTGCTAAAAACATCCCTGTGCCCCCTTCATATTTTTTAAACTCTATTTATGACAAATTACTATTTTTTAACAAATAAAAAAATATGAGATTTCAGGAAACCCACATCAATTGAAATTCACATGTTCCACTTTCAATCAACGAACAATAAATGATGTTCCAGCGTGCCTTTTTGCTGCTATTCCTAATATTACAGGTCAAATATCTGATTGGCCTTATATCAGCCTGTGCAACTTAAAAGAAACAAAATGTGTTTTCAAAGGAAAAATGTGAATTGCTTGGGCTGCAACCCTCTGCACCCTGAATTATTTTTAATCTTCCCTGTAAACCGCTTTGTGAACTTTTTGTTGAAAAGTGGTGTATAAAGATTGCTTGCTTGCTTGCTTGCACTTGAGAGTCAACCTTAATGAGGCTGTAATTCTAAGCACATTTGCTAAAGAGCAAGTTCCATTACATTCAGTGGGGTTTACTTCTGAGTAAACATGCCTAGGATGAATGAATTCTGAACTACAAATGCAGTTGAGCTTACTTCCAAGTAAACATTCACAGGCTGCTAGTGAAGAGCATGTTTTGCTTCGTATGCAACCTCTGGTTCACATTTAAAGAAATATACTTATTTCAATCCTGAACACTGTAAGTAAACCCATGGAACATAACTGCAAGTAAAAGGATTTAGGAAGGCAGTCTTCAGAACAACAATACTGGAATTGTAGCATCTGGAAGAGTTTTGAGAACAAAAATTCAACAAATCCATATTTATTCAGGATTGAAAAATTGCACTAATCTTAATGGGCTTGCTCACAAGGAAGAGTGTAGGAGCTACAACCAAAGCTGTTCGCAAATAGGGCTGAAAAAGCAAAATAAATCAGTGGAGTCACATAATCATCACAAACGTAATGATAAGGTCTTGTGGGGAAGAAGCCCTTCCAAGAAAACAAAGCCCTTCCTTCCCAAACCCCCCAATTGCAGTCTGGAGAAGAAGTCCACTTACCAGTTGGTTTGAGAAAATCCATTGGGTATCTGGAGTAGGGTGGAGGGGGAGACTCTGGAATTAAAAAAGTACAGAGAAAATAAAAGCAGGGCCATGAGAACAGAAAGGAAAGGGGAAAAAAAAAAGATAGGAACTTATGATAACAGTGGCATTCTTGTAGCAAAACTGTTTGTCTTAGCTCTGGGGGTTGGAGGCAGGGCAAGCCAGGCGGTGATTGCCTTGATATTTTACTGTCAGATAAACAAAGGGGGCCGGCTGGCGCCAGTCGCTTGCGATATCTGCTCCTCTGGCTGTCTAGAGCGGGGCCTTCTTGGCTGGGCTGAAACACTCCAGCTCTGGAAATCACCAACTGATCCCGGCTCCCTGATAATCCCAGCTCGCTGCGTGCACATTTAACAGAAAGCTTGGGGAGGAGAAGGGGGGCGATCAAGAGATAGAGGCACATTGCCTTTCCCCCTCCCCACAAAGGCGCAGGCACAGTTCCCACCCAGTCACTGGCACGCCGAGCCCTTTTTCTATTCTATTCAGCAACTATGTAATGCGAAGTTTAGCCACAAACTGCAAGGTCTTCAGAAAAGGGGGATGAAAACGAGGAGGGGGGGTGAAGTACAGCGTTTTTAGAGGGGGGGGTCTGTGGCACAGCTTAAGACACCAAAGCACCTCCCCCGGCCCCATCGTACAGAATTTGAACTTTTAACAACAGACCCACCGAAAACTTTTGCACTGGCGATTTGAACCATGCTGTGCTGGAGTTCCGCCCGCCCCCCCCTTTTGGAAACCAAAGGCTCCTTTGCCTGGAGGAGGAAACAAACTGGTGCCTGGAAATTATGTGTTCTCTTTTATATTATAGAGGCGGAGGAGGGGAATAGAAATATGGTGAGCGGCTCGCCAGCCAAAGGTTGAATTGCTTTTGCAAACCTCAGGCTGGCTGGAGAGTTGTGTATATTCAAGCAGAAGATTCAGGGCTCGATTTCCTAAAGCCAACCAGAACTTCTTTTTTTTTTTTTTAAAGTGAGCCACAGCTTCTTTGCATAACGCTCAATCTACACTCGGCAAATATGTAGGATCATTGGAAGAAGGCTTACTGCCAGCTTAAAACAGTCCCCGGATTTTAAACTTTTCTTTGCAGACAAGCATTCCATCACCAAGTTGCAGGATCCACTCCGGATCCCCACCCGCCTCCCCTTCGCGCACTGAAGACAAACACTCCGGGAGGCCTGTCCAACGCTGCGCCCTCTCCTCGTGGAAAAAGTCCCTCGGGCTTCTTTGAAAGCTAAATTAAAACTGCTGGCATTTTTTTCCTCCTTAAGAGAAGCATGCGGACATATATGGTGCCGTCTTCCCTACACAATAAAAAATTCAGTTGACAGAGGTGCAGGATTTGATCCTTGCAAACCCAAACTGGGTACCCTCCCAGTGGGACATAATGCAAGTTTTTCCATGCAAGAAAGTGCGTCCTCCGCCCCCCCTTCCTAATGCCTACCAATACAACTTGTAAAACTCGTGAAAACAAAGACAAACTTCCACGGCCTGGTTTAGAAAGACTTTGCTCTTATTTCACTGGCGGTGCAAAGACCCACACGCCCCACTCCTCCTCTACAAGATCATGCATTCTCTCTTACTTTGGGGGGGGGGGAATAGAGCAGGATGCTGTCGCTTACCTAGTTCACAGAGCCTGCTGAGGTGATAGGGGTTGCAGCAGACCAAATCTGGGTGGGTTTTCCCAAAGGATTCACAGCAACATAACCTCTTGACTTCCGAGCAATGCCTGAGATCGGGCCACCGAAAGACTTTACACAGCAGCAGCGGGAGCGAGTACCAATGCTGGCCCAGTTTGGAGTCCACTTTGGTGGGCAGCAGGAGGCAGGAGGTCCGGGTGCAGCCTCGGGACTCCACGGCTTGCAAGAGGCCCTCCAGGTGCTTCTCCTTCAGCCTCTTCAGCACCGAGTGGGTCAGCGCCTTCAATTCAGCCTCCGATCCGAGGTGTGCCTTGGAGATCTTCCCCGACTTGCCCATGCAGCAGCCCCGGCTTCCTCCGCCGCCGCCGCCGCCTCCAGCCCCATGCGCCCGGCTGTCCGCCGTTCCTTCTCCAAGTTCGCCGCCTTCCTCCTCCCCACCGGGCGCACGGCTCCGCCAGAGTCTTCGGACGAGCACCGATCGTTTGGTCCTGAACATGCGGGACGAGAAGAAGGTTTCCCGGCTAAAAAACGGGCATGTCGTCCGCAACTCATGAAGAATCCGGGATCCGAGTCCAGGCAGCCAGTATAAGCAGCCTGAAATGATTGGGATGAAGTGGGAACAGAGGAGGAGGCGGAGGGAGCCCGATGGCGGGGAGAGCGGCGGCGGCCGTGCTGCTGCTGCTGGTGGAGGAACAGCCCAAGCAATCTGCAGTATACGCCAGTCTCGGCCAAGGCTCGGATTGAATTCCCCCTCGCCTCTCTCGCTTCCTTTTCTCCCTCTTCAAAAGAAATCCTTCCAAATCCACAGAGGAACAAGAGGAAAAAAAAATCCCTACAGTCTATTGAAGGGAAGGAAGCGCGCGGGGCTGGTTTTTCTTCCACTATGAAGCAAAAAACAAGAGGGGAAAAATCGCCAAAAAAGTGGGCAGAGAAAGCATGCCCCTTCCCCCCCCTCCACAAAGCACCCCTGGACCTGGCGAGGTGGTCTTCAGTGGGGGCTAAAATAGAGGCAAACTTTCAGGTCGCGCGGGATGATGCGGGCTGGTCGTGGCCCCCTCCTCCCCAAAGCGCAAGACGCAAGCTTGGAGATCCTCACGGCGCAATCCTGCGCATACTTACTCTGAACTAAGTCCCAATGTTGGCCAATGGGGCTTACTCCCAGGAAAGCATAGGGTTGCACGTAGGATTGCAGCCCTGGTGTTGAAATTAGGTCCTAAATCCAACCCCCCCACAAAAAGGCTAGCTTCGGTGTGAGGGGGAGCGAAATGCAATGGATACAACCCGGGGGGGGGGGGTCTGGAGGACGAGCCAAAAATAAATGCGGACAATAATGTGGATCTGAACGTTTGCCGGAAAAAAGAAAAACAGCCAACAGCAACCACCACCCGTGATCAAGGAGGAAAAAAATCCACAGTAATAATAGAACGATATCCAAAGATCCCCTTTCCAGAGCCCTTTTGCGCCCCGGCCGGTTTTGCGTTGGCCTCTTCTTAGGACAGCGCTGACTGAGCGCGCAGCTCTGCGGGACGCGCCGCCAGCACCTTCATCCGGCTGCTCCAGACGCCGGCCCTTCCCCGAGCGCTTTGATCTCCTCCCAGATCGCGTCTGGCTCGTTGGCTTCCTCGGCCGAGAGTTCTCCAGCGCCAGGCAAAAGTTCTTCCCCGCCGACGCGCGCGCACAGTCCTTGCCCCCACCTCCTTCGGGGCGAGGACGGGAATGAGCGAGGGGCACCAGCCGCAGACAAAGAATCGGCGCGAGGAGCCCGTCAGGACGAGGAGGGCGCTTTCATGACAGGCGCTGCAGCCGCGCTCAGCTCCTTCCCCCGGCGGCGGTCTGTGCAGTTCGCCCTCCTTCCTCCAGCTCGCGCATCGCCGCTCAGCGCACACACGCACGGCAGAGAGGGAGCGGGAGCGGGGGGGGGGAACCACCCAGCTCCTTTCGCCTTGGCGCTCGCCTTCCCTCCCTTCCTCTTTCCGCTCCCTTCTTCCTTTCCCAGCGCAGGAAAAAAAAGAGGCTGCTGGCTCGGCTCTGGCGGCGCCTCGCTCGCTCGCTCCTCTCCCCTCCTTCTTTCTTCCCTCGCCACGAGAACGTGGAGCGGGGGACGGAGCTGTGCTGTGCTGGGCAGCGCTGTGATGTCACGCTCTGCGAAGGTGCAGGAGGAGCGGGGAGGGCGAGGCGAGGGCGAGGACGCAGGTCACTTCGCGGAGCCCCGCTGCCTCTCTGCCGCTGGGCTTTGGGGGGCTCGGGGCTGCTGCGCTCGCCTCTGATCCCTCCTCTCCAGCCGGCCTGAGCCAACCTCCGTCTCCTCCCCGCCCCTCTTCCTCCTCCTCCTCCTTCTTCCCTTGCCTGCCTCGGTGGCTTCCAGACTGCGCAGCGGCGCTGCCCTGCCCAGGCACCCCCCCTCTTATCACGTGGGCGTCTAGACACCCTGTCGCTTTTTTATTTAAAAAAAAAAAACACAGTGATTGTATTGCGCAAAGAAGGCATCGGGTTTCTGAAAGCTTTTTTTTTTTTTCCTTCTGTAATTCCTGAAGTATGGGGAGGCTGAGAAGGGGAAGAAAAGGAGGGGGCAGGGGAGGAATTAAGCTTTAAAAGGTTTAAGGAAGTCTAAGGAAAGAATAATGGAAGTCATATATTGCAAATTGGATTAGCTCCAAAACGGTGGCCATAGGACGCTGTGCAATTCTTTAAGGGATAGCAGCGGTTCTGTATGTAATGAACAATGCCAAATAGTAATGAAAACAATTTATAAAGTAAGTTGTAGAGTAAATAAGGTTGAAGTCCTCCGCAAAGCAAGCTGCTTTATTTATTTATTTATTTATTTATTTATTTATTTAAAATATTGCTAGCCTTCTTGAGCACAAGTGGCTGAAAGGTGGGATACAAACCTTTTACAACAACAACAACAACAACAACAACAACAACAACAACAACAACAAC
>JAJKFI010000025.1:4393267-4417505 GCA_029204185.1 Lerista edwardsae | reverse complement strand
CACACACACACACACACACACACACACACACACACACACACACACACCTGTCCATTTCTCATAATGAGGGAGCCCTAATTAATAACCTGAAGGCTTAAGGGGCTTAGTTATGTGATCCAGACTTCACTAGTCCCCACTACCTTTCATTGACTTGGAAACACACACACACACACACACACACGCACGCACGCACAGAGAGAGAGAGAGAGAGAGAGAGAGAGAGAGAGATTCTCAAACATTTATTTCCCTATGTTTACACAAGCTTGCAAACTGCAGGAGCTCAGCTGTTTGCGGGGCAATGAGCAGCTAACTTGCAAACTGCAGACCCTCAGTTCTTTACAGGACAGTTAGCAGCTATCTGATTTTTGAATAGCCTCAGGGGTTGAGGCAATTAGTTATCCGATTTTTCCATCACCAGTGTTTTTGCTGGAGGCTTTGAGTCACACTCACTAAGTGGGTCCTGACCCACAGTTTGAGAAATGCTGCATTACTTCATGGGCTAGGAGTCCTCTTCATGGTCTGATGTTCACAATCAACAGGATGATGATGATGTTTTCATCAACAGGATGGTTCCTTGACCTAGATAAGATAATGGAGTTACTTTCTCTTTGTGTGATGCAAACATCTGCCTTAGTTTTGATACACTTGTTCCCATGTGCATCACTTTTTTTTAAATGCTGAACACTTTTCAATGTATCATAGATTTAAAACATTTCAGCCCCAGCAGAACTGAAATAAAAACAAAATTTCATTGGCAGTTGGCAATGGATTCTGTGTTGGCTTTCATATTTAGTATTCAACTGGAACATGATGGCAGCAAACAGAAAACTAGGCAATTTTTTGTCCACAAGAAATAATAGGAGCCAACAGTTTGTGCAAAACTGCAAAACTGGTCTCGACAAATAACACTTCCAAGTGGTTGCTGAAAGTTTTGTTCCACAACTGCTTTTGAAGAGTTAATGGTGAGTGATAAACTTGGGTTAATTTGCAACGCAATTCAGCATTTGGCAGACAGCTGGAGCCAGGGCACTGTTAAAGTAATTGTCTTACTAATGGCACCAGGGTGTGACACAGCAAAGGCATACAAACACACACATGCCAAAGATATAATCCAAAACCCTTTTTTCAGTTCTGACATCATTAAGATACAGAAAGATTATTCCTCCGCACAAGTATCCCACTTGAGTTATTAACAGACTTTGTGCCGCTACATTTGAGAACATCTACTGTATTTGTATAACAAGAGCCCAGCTGGATCCTACCAAAGGCCCATTGAGGCCAAGATCCTGCTTCCCACAGTGGCAATCCTGGAGCACTTGTATGGGGTGTGTGCGTGGGCATGCGCACGCACTTACACATATGTATGCAGACATGTTTATCCTCACAACAATCCAGTGCAATAAATTAGGCACTGAGAGAGAGCTATTGGTCCAAAGTTACCTGATAAATGTAATGGCTGAGGAAGGCTTTGAACTCAAGTCCTATCCTGCAACATGAGGTAAATACAAATAAAAAAAACCTTACTTATCTCTCCATAGGTCGCCTGGCTGCCAGTGGGTCTCTTCAGACCTATGGTGGCTATTTTGCTTTTGGTTAAAAGTTAAACCCCTAAGGGCACAATCCTAACCAGCTTTCCGGCACTGACCTAGCCATGCAATGGGGCACGTGCTACATCACAGAGCCCTCGTCAAAGTAAGGGAATGTTGTCCCTTACCTCAGAGCTGCATTGCCCTTACCCTTGTACTGGAAAGTTGGTTAGGGTTGCACCTGAAGACTTTAGCAGGATCTTAAATGCTGAAACAATGCAGAACATGCCAGTGGATATGACGTGATCAATGCAGCTTATGGCCCAATCCTATTGAAAGGAAGCGCTTGCGGACCGTGAGTTCTACCTGCGCTGGCTGCCACAAAAACGCCAGAATGTGCTTTGGGGCAGGGCAGGGATCTGGCATGCCGTCGGGAAGGCTGGAGTTCTCCCGTGCACACTGGCAGGGTGATGGATCAGGGGGAGGGAAGAATGGCGAGGAGATGTGGTAGAGATGTGGTAGAGTGGGCAGATTGAGCATGGGGGTGGGGGGTTGCAGTGGCACACACCAAATCCTGAACTCCTTCCTAGGCCTGAGCCACCTGCATGGATCAACATGGACTATCATAAGAACATAAGAAGAGCCCCACTGGATCCGCCCCATCTAGTCCAGCTTCCTGTATCTCACAGTGGCTCCACCAGATGCCTCAGGAAGCACACAAGACAACAAGATGCCTGCTTCCTGTTGCCACTCCCTTCTATCTGGCATTCTGAGGTAAATTTCTGAGGTAAACCTCTGAGGTAAAATTCTGAGGTAAATAAAACAGAATTTGCTATCCTAAGAACATAAGAAGGGCCCTGCTGGATCAGGCCTAAGGCCCATCTAGTCCGGCTTCCTGTACAGCTTCCTCACAGTGGCCCACTAGATACCTCAGGGAGCACACAAGACAACAAGATACCTGCATCTCGTTAAACCTCCCCTACATCTGACATTCCAAGTTAGCTTACTTTTAAAGTATGGAGGTTGCAATACCCATCACAGACTGTAGCCTATGATAGACGTTTCCTCCAGAAATCTTCCCAGTCCCCTTTTAAAGGCAGCTAGGCCAGACGCCATCACCACCTCCTGTGGCAAGGAGTTCCACAGATTAATTACTCGCTGGGTAAAAAAGTATTTCCTTTTATCTGTTCTCACTCTCCCAACACTCAATTTTAGTGGATGTCCCCTGGTTCTGGTATTGTGAGGGAAAATAACCTCCCTGGTGAAGGACCAAGTTGACCCATTGAAGATGTTGGCGCTTACCCTGATAAGACTTCCAGCAGCCAAATTCCCCCACAAAATGCAGCAGCAGAATTGGGGTTTTAGGTTGGAATGGGCCATTAAAAGTGCTTAAATGTGGTTGGATCTTACCCTGAGTATGCAGCAACATAATAAGATAATACATCCTATATATTTTTTTACATGGGTACAGCTGGAAGACGTAATAATATCTAAGGTACGTTTGGTTTAATTTCCTTGTTGAAATTTCCTTGTTGAAACAAAAAAAAAAACAGATTTGGTTTTTTCCTTGTTGAAAGGCATCTGAAAAACAGATTTAAAGTGAGCATGTTCATCCACAGCAGATTTCAGATCTTGCTAGCCTCTTCTCCCCACCCCCTCTTATCCTTCCTGGGTACACTTATCAATTTTCTGCAGCTCTCATTTAAATATTAAATAGCCCATTAAATTGCCAGACCTTGTGGCTGCACAAACAGAGGTCCTTGATGAGGCATGATGGTCTGCATTGTCTTCCAGACATCTCCAAGAGGAGACAAGCCAGCAATCAGATGAAAAGAGGGAATTTGGGAGCCGACATTGGGTGTTAAATCTCACAGGTAAATATGCTACTGTGGACATCGATGTTCACTTTGCCTGGGCTTTCCACTGAATTGAAAATGCCCCATATTTGTTACTATATGGCATGCATGGACATTACTGGAAATGGAAGGAGGAAATGACCTATTGCTTTACCCCTTGGGGCTCCTTCATTGACTGGTGCCTTTGCTCATACCCAGAGGACAAAAAATTGTCTTCCAAGAGATTTAAGAAATCTATGGAGAGCCCAGCACATCAGTGGATATTAACAGCTTACATTTTTTAAAAGCCCTTCATCTTATGGGGATAAACTGCTTTCCATATTCACTTGTCTCTCCCAGATTCAGGCCTAGGGAGGTGTCAGTAGCTGCTGAGATTATTAACATGCTAATTTTTCCTTTAGTGCAAAACCCAAAGGGGCTTGGAAAATGCAAAGACACTTAAGCGATGCTTTATTTCTAAAAAGAGAAATGATTTTTTTTCTTGATTTTTGTTTCATCTGGCCTTTGACCTTACTTCTGTTTGGTTCATTTGATCTGGCTCCCTTCTCCTTTGAGTTGTGTTTTGTTGTTTTTATCTTCTGCTTTGGTTGTTTTAAGATTACGTTATTTTTTATTGTATCGGCCCCAAGTAGTTTTGTTTTTAGACTCAGAAAGACAGGGTGCAAACCAGCATATAAATAAACCAAAGGGTAAAACCTGTCTAGTAGAAATAGCGGCGGAGAGGGGGAGGCTTAGCTTTTTCATTTGTGTACAGGTTGATTATCCTTTATTTGGACTACTCAGATGTCCGGATTTTGGATTTTTCTGGATTTCAGAATAATTGCATAAATATAATGAGAAATTATTCCTTTTGCTCTTACGGGTAAACATTTGGGTGTCTGCTGGCCTCTTCAACATTTTTCAACAATGGCACACACCACAGAGCAGAGAATAGAACCCCCAGCCTGTATGTGGGATTGAGCACAAGACCTGCTTTCTACAGACAGTTTAAAAAAAGTCTTGGACAAAGATGTCCGGATTTCGGAATAGTCTGGATTTCAGATGTCCAGATAAGGGATAATCTACCTGTAATATAACGATATGTCAAAATAAACAAAATGGAAGAAGAGTTATGTCACTGATCATGACTGATTTTGCAGACATGAGCCAATGGTGAAACTATGAATGAACCCTATGAAACTTATGGCCTAATTCTGTGCTGGTCTTAAGTGCTATGCTCAAGATCAATGCATTCAGTGGTTCCCACAGAACCTCCACTGGGTAGGTCAACAACTGTGGTTGTTCTAGGGAGGATTGGGGTGGTGAACAGGCCAGGTCTAGGTAGATGAGAGGGCAAGAACTTGACAGCAACTGTACACAACAAGATCTTATCTGTCCTTCCTGGACTGCCCCTGTCCTCAGGAGTCTTGGACCTACAACCGAGCTGGCATAGGTCCAACGAGATGTATTGGGAAGCAGGTAGCACATGGAGAGGTAAGGAAAGAACGTTTCTGTGTTCCTCTTCTGGAGTGTCTGGTGCCCCCGCCCCCCATTACATGCAGTGTGCGCTCTGGGGAATTGGATTGGGCTGTTATGCAACCATATCCACAACAGCACTCAGTCACAGCAGATATACCTGAATCACAGTTTCCCAGTTCAGAACTAGCTCTGCCAGGAAGGCACATCAAAACAGTTGCTCCAGGCAGCAGATTACCACCGAGGCCTTCCCATATTCCTGCCTCCAACCTCCAGCCTAGAGTATCATCTAAGAAATGAACAGGGGAAGGTGTTGTTTTGACTTCACATCAGGTACCATTAAAGCCAATTCATTCGTGGTTGAGTGTTGGCCAGACTGTTGATTCCTCTGAAACTTGCTTGCTTGGGGACACCCATTGGCAGAAGAAGTTTTCAGGACTTTGATCGTTTTCAGGATGTTCTGCATTTAAAATACTGCATATTATTTTAGGGGTTGGCGAGTCCCCATTGGCTGTTGCAACTTTGCAGCTTTGGGACGGGACTGGGACCCGATCTTGGATCGTCTGCACTTGGACCGTGGAGCTCTCATAAGAAAAAACAGAATACAGGTGTGCCTCTGGGGTTGGCAAGCACAGTGGAACCTGTGGGTTTGCTACTCCCTGCATAACTATCAGGAGTACAATTTTTTCACCTGGTCAATACATCAATGAACTAAAGCAGTGGTATTCAAACTTTTTAGACCGAGACCCACTTTTTAGAATGGTACTCGTGTCGAGACCCACCGGAAGTGATGTCATTAACCTGGAAGTGATGTTGTGGCAGGCAGTGACATCATCAAGCAGGAACTGCTGTCACTGTAACATAATCAAATGACACTCCTGAAATGCAAATTGGCGTTCTTGGACTGCAGCAATTGTACAACCAGGAAACATCCCTGACAGAAAGCAAGATTTAGGACAAAATATGATATTAAAACACTGAACTAAAAACAAAATTTTTTAAAAAAACCCTCTCTTGAAAATTGAAACTGTTAACACTCACAAAAAGAATATAACAAGAGTAAGGTCTGCAGCTTTTCAAGATGTCTGCTCCCAGCTTTCCGCGACCCACCTGACATCAGGTCGCGACCCACCAAGTGGGTCCCAACCACAGTTTGAATAACACAGCGAGTTAATCCGCTGTTGCTGGGTTTTCGACCGCAAGGTTGGGAGTTCAAGACTGCGCGACGGAGTGAGCTCCCGCTGCTTGTCCCAGCTCCTGCCAACCTAGCAGTTCGAAAGCACCTAAATGCAAGTAGATGAATAGGTACCACTTCGATGGGAAGGTTCCGTGTGCTACGGCGTATAGTCATGCCGGCCACGTGACCACGGAAGCTTGTCCTCGGACAAAACGCCGGCTCTACAGGCTTTGAAACGGAGATGAGCACCGCCCCCTACAGTCGGCCACGACTAGACCATTCGGTCATGGGGAAACCTTTACCTTAAAGAGACACGAGGGGCTCAGTCCTTGGCCCTCCAGCATGGGTGGTCCAAGCATACTGCTCATGCAAACCTGCCACATCCAGCTTGGGCAGGAAGGGCTTACTGCCTTCACCGCTCGAGCGCTAGGACGGAGCCCCTGGAGGTGGCGACGCAGCAACGGTGCCCTGTAAGTGAACGGTCTGCCAGCTTTGCACCGATTCTGGGGCCGAAAGGCAGAGCTGGGCAGGGGTGGGACTGGTGGTGACCTTGCAGGTCCTGAATAGGATTCTCAGTGTTCAGAGTCTTGGACAGGAACAAATAAATACACAAATGAATCCTTTCCGATTCCTTGGTGCCAGCACGATCAAGCCTCAAGTTTCCTGGAATTATTCCTTTTTTAAAATGTGTTTTTCTGGGTAAAGGTGTATGCTGTTAGGGTTTATCCTTAAGTAGTGCAGAACAGGGCATATTAATTTGGAAGTAAGCCTTTCTATACTGCGCCCTTATAGAAGGCTAGGGGTGGGGGCGCAATGGCATAACTAAGGGGGTGCAGGGGGCAATTGCACCAGGTAACAAGCTTTAGAAGAGCAACTAGCTGAGCTTGACACTAGTGGCCAAAATTGTGAAAACAACTACAATTATTATTTGTTAATATTAATAATATTTATTATTATTATTATTTGGAGACTGGCCGCCAATGATGCGTACAGAGAAAGGGGATAAGGCGAGTTCAAGGTCAGGTTTGGAGAAGATGCAAGTCAGACACGGTTGACTGCATTGCATTTGGGAGGGAAATATTGTGCATAGACATTCAGGGGCACTCCTAAGCACATTGAGTCACATGTGGCCATTATTTGTAATAACAAATAATACTACCACATTATACATCATTGGAAAGGTAATTTAATGCAGAATGCAATGAAACAAACCGCACTGGAATTTCTGTATTCTATCAAAAGTTAAGGCCAATTAATTAGAAACATTTAATTTACTTAATAAATTTGGTTTCATCATGGAAGTGGGGGCTACAAAATATTCTTTGACTCCGGGCAGCAGATGCCTTAGTATACCCCTGGGGAGGGGGGGCGTGTTCTAACCAAGACTGCCAGAGGTCATGCTCCACTGCCACGTCTTGCGCCACTGGGCCCTAGGATGCTTCAGGGGTTCTACCTAAACTGTGCTGCCAGTCAACTGAGCCAACAGAATGGTGCAGCCACCAAGATAAGGGGAGGATTCGATGGAACAGTTCTGGAGAATGGGAAAGGAGGAGGAGAATTCCGTCAACACTTTCTCACACTTTTATCATCCTTCAAGCATCTTGCAAAGAGGCACAAATACAGAATGCTGTCAGTGGTGAAGGGGGAGAGGGAGAGAGAGAGAGAGAGAGAGAAAGCAAAAGGCAAGGCACCTGCCCAAGCTTGGGGCAGGTCTCTGGAGATTTTGTAAAGAGGACAATTTGGCTGTCATTGTGTAATGAAGCAGGGAGCCAGGGAGATTGTCTGAAGATGGAGTGATGAGATTACATATAAACAGGAAGGCCTGCAGTACAGATTCTGCTGGCAAACCACCTCTCCCAATGGACTACGCAGCCATAGTATAGTTTTTAAGGTGAGCGTGGAGGTTTTCTGCAAGGGATGGTGCAAACAGGCATTGCCCTCACAGGAGGTGGAGACTGGTCGCCAACGATGCGTACAGAGAAAGGGGACAAGGCAAGTTCAAGGTCAGGTTTGGAGAAGATGCAAATCAGACACCGTTGACTGCATTGCATTTGGGAGGGAAATATTGTGCAATAGACATTCAGGGGCACTCCTAAGAGCATTGGGTCACATGTGGCCATTAATGGCTAGAGTGGTGGTTCAGGCAAGGTCTCTGCTGCTGAGTGGGGGAGATGAAACCGTGCTTGACTGGAGGGTGCTGCAACGAGGTAGCAGAGCTACAGGGGCTACTACCCCAGCACCACAGAGGCGCACGGCAACAGAATAAGTACAAGCGCTTTGAACAGCGCTTACTGTCATTCGGTGCTCATATTGGGCACTTCTTCCCACCCAGCAGTTATGTTGTCCTCCAGAAAGCGTGCTGAGACCTCCACGCAGTGGTGCTCAGTTGGGGATACTAGTAGCCCTCCCAGGAATCACCACTGCTGAATTCAACTCCACTTCCAGATAATTATACAGGCATGCCTTGGTATCCACTGGGGTTCCATTCTGGACCCCATTGTGGATACCCAAAACCGTGGATACTGGGGATGCCTTTTTTCAGGTAGGGGAACATCAGTGGTTTTGTTGCAACCAGGTAAAAAAAGAGATTTGTTTAATGTTCCCCTATCTTTTTAATTGGCATCCCAGTATCCATAGCATCTGTGGATAACTGAAGCCGTGGATACTGAGTCAGTGGATACTGGGGCATGCCTATATACGCAACCAGTGCAACTCCCTTGTGAGAGGCTATCCTGCCCACCGTGTGATCTGCCAAGACACTCAGGCTGCAATCCTAAACACAGGAGTGTGTTTACCCCTGGGAGTAAGTCTCACTGACACTGAACTAAGACTTCTGGGTCTTGGTTCTGAGTAGACGTGCATAGGATTGGGCCGACACACAGCTCACCAGGCATGTAATGTGGCCTGAGGCAGGGGCTGCATCAGGGGTCAGGCTCTGGCCAAAGGCCCACAGATATGGGTTAACTGGACAGTCTGACCATGGAACCTGATGCACCAGTGGCCGCACCCAAGTTGCCATCAGGGATGGATGGGAGTGCCATGGAGAGCCTAGTGCAGGGCTTGACTCAGGAGCCTCCAGCGTCCTGGTGCCAGCACGGGCTTGCTGAATGCTTGACAGCTCCCACCTTCCTCTCATTTGTGTATTTTTTGCAAACAAAACCAAGAGGTGTATTGAGACTGTGGTGGGCTGCCAAACACGACTGGGGTGCTTCTTTCAGCTCAGTGAGTAATAAGCCGAGCAATTCCAGAGTAACTCCTGGTGTATTTAAGGTGGTCTGTGTTAGGAACAGACAGTGACCTAGTGGTGTCATTCAAATGATTTAGGAACAGGAACTCACTATTTAATTGTTCAAATTCAAATGTTGGGGGGGGAAAAAAACGGAAGCAGCCACGGAGCCCATTAGGATCCGGAACGCGCGTTCTGGTCCATTCCCCCTGAATGACATCACTGCCTTCTCCCCAGTGGGCTGCAGACTCACCACAGCGGCTGCTGACTCCACGTGTGTGGCTGGAGGGAACGAGGAAGGGGGCTGTGCAGGACAGGACTTCCCCACTGCAGCCCTTCCCCCTTTGCCCCCTAGGAATCCGGAGTCTCTCCCTTTAACCCTCTGAGTGCCGGCCAACCAAGAAGAAAACTCTTTGCAGAGGAATTGGGAGGGGGAGGAGGGAGAGTGAAGTGGGCGGAGTCAGCCCTAATTTTAACTAGTGGAACTGAGTTCCCCCACGTTCCCCCTGCATGACACCACTGCAGTGACCCATTATGCAAAGACTATAATGTAGATGTCATTCCCTCTGCATTTCATGAGAATGCCGCCACCCCCCAAATGGCCTGCTTCTTAGTTGGCGTCGACACCACAGCCACGAAGGAGGCATGCAAGTAGGCGGTTTGCCTGTCACTCAGATCGCCTGTTCCATTCCCATGCCAGTGCCTGTAGCCCCAGGTGGGGGAACTCCCCACGCAATCCGCACAAACCACTTGCTGGTGTTATGCCTGCAGCACAAAACCTGGCTCGGCAGGCAGCGCTGAAAGAACTTTCAGAAGCAGTTGACAGCACGTTCAGTTGACAACAAGTTCGCAAATGAATTGGCCCATTCAGGCCTTGTCATTTGACGGATGTAGCTCTTTATACCCCAGTCCTAAATGTGTTTTCTTGGGTGCAAGTGCTGCCTCTTAGGCGACTTTTTTCACTTTCAATTTCTTTGTAAGTTTTCCTCCAAAGAGCGTCTGGCCTTGGACAAGGCCTCAGCTGAGACTTAGCTTAAGGGCGCAGTCCTAACCTGGAGTTAGGTGGGCACAGTTAGGCCAGCAAAGCTTGGCCAGCACAAGGGACACCGTAAAGCAGTGGTTCCCAATATGGGGCACCACGTTGGGGGGGCAATTTGATTTTTAAGGTGGGCAATTCGAGTGTGAGCTATTATTAATAGTGATTTGTTTGAGTTCTTAACTGTGAATTTGAAAGCCCGCTAATTGTTCTTATATCTTACTATTCATAAATTAAGCTAAGAATGTTTTTTAAATTTCCCTCTTTCCGCGCCATCTTTTATTTTTCTCTTTCATGGATGCCATGTTCTTTGGAACCTTGTTTAAAGCAAGTTAATGGCCTCTTAGGCTTTTTCCACGTGAACAGGAATTCACTTTTTGTATAATAAGAATTATATGTCACGGGGGGGGGGCATCAGGATTTTCAAGATGCTTAGGTGGGGCAGGGCCAAAGAAAGGTTGGGAACCACTGTTCCCAAGTATGTTTGGACCACTCTCAGAGTCAGAGGCCAGCACACAGACATGCGCCATCCTCCCTGACTCCGAGAGTGGTCCAAATGTGCTTTACTGTGGCCCTTGTGCCGGTCAAACTGTGCTGGCCTAACTGTGCCGGCCTAACTCCAGGTTTGGATTGTGCCCTAAGTATATGTTACTACATTTGCTCACAATCATTCCCATTGCTACCTCCATTCCTTCTCTGTCTAGCTTGTTATTTTAGTTGCCATTGCAGCTTCTTTCCTCTCTCCCATCTCTGAGATTTTTTCTGTAAACTCCTCAGGATGGAGAACTGTTGGGGTTTTTGCTCTTATTACTTCCCAAAGTACAAAGTACGGAGATAGCATAATATATAAATAACCAAGAGCAGCAACAATAACACTGTTGTCTTTCAGCCTAATCTTCCCTACAAGATCGTTGTGAGTTAAAAAATACCACTCCGAATTCTTTGAAGGAAGAATGGAATACAAATGTTACAAAATAAAATATTCATGGACTACCTCACAGGGCTGGTGTGAGAATTTAGGGCATAAAAATTATAAGCCACTTTACATATAAAAACGCTATGGAAATTAATAATGTGAACAACATTGCAATTCAGAAAAAGGATGGAATAAATGAGACTTCAGTCAGACATGGCCAATATATGTCCCATTAATTTCTGAGATTTTAATGCAATTTACTGTCTCTGGATTGTGCATTTAAAATAACCAATTATGATAAAAGAAAAACACACACAATTGTTTTCATGACAATCCTGTACACCTTTTGTCTGCAAACAGGATTGCAGTCTTTAAAATAAAGCCCAAATATTTGCAGATATTCTGCAAAGACGCATTTATTAAACTCTGCTTAGTCCAATTATAATTAATTCCCATGTATATTTTCCCCTTAGGAATTAACTCAAATAATTCATTTAGGAATTTTATTACACTACGAACCTATGAGAAAATACAAGTATAATTCATTTTTTGACTCTTATATAGAGCTATTTAACTCAAAACCACCTTTCATTTAACTTATTCGACTTGCCAAATGCTTAGTACAGGATATTTTCCAGCTAGTCATCTGAAAAACATTGGCCTGGTCCCAAGATGTGGGTTAGATGTATATCTGAAAAGCCACGGCTATTAGGTGAATCATCCTGCATACTCCTATGCAGATTTCTCACCGATTTTTCGGAGTCCATGGAAGATAAGAAAACGGGCTAAGGGTTTGCTGAGAGTAGCCCATTCAGTCCATGAACACATCATTGTCCTGCTCGAGCCACATACAAATTAATCCAGCTGGTGGTGGAAGGTTCACCTCTGCAGGCTGAACACTGAACTCTCCTGTGTGGAATAACCAGGACTAAAATGGGTGAGACACCACGCTGGAACACCTTTGCCCAAAGGGACAACAGGGGAGGTGGGGTGGCTCTGTGTGTGTTAAACACAGCACTGGCTCCGAATAATACCTGGGTTAATCTGAGGCTTCAGGGGGATTCCTTAGATCTTGAGGACTGGCTCCACAGTCCCAAAGACTTCCAAACAGCGCATCTGCCACAGGTTCCCCGATTGCACGGCAAGCAGCACCGACACAAGTGCCGAAGGGCTGAGGTCTGGCCTGCCCAGGAGACAATCACAGCTCTCTTCTGGAACTGTCTAGACGGTCTTCAAAAGGAGGTGAGAGACAATTCTCTGAATGAAAAACAAACAGCAGGAAAATAAACCGCGCAAACATTACGGGATCAACCGACACACTTTCATTTGATTTCCCAAACTCGTGACATGGATTGAAGATTATCTGATCTCACTGGGCACAAGTACCAGGAAGGTCGTCTCGAACATGGGTTTGCTGGCAGAGGGACTTTGAGGAGGCCCCTCAGCAGAATGGGAAGTGCTGTTCACGCGAGGGAAGCCTTTTGCCTGCGCACAGCTATCTCCACTTTGGAGAGTCTGGGACTGCACTGGCTGAAGCAGCGCTCTGAGGTTTCTGACAGACCAGTGCTGACTAACTCCCCCTCTTCACTGATGCAGCTATCCCAACAGATTGTGCACTGCATCCAATGGGGCGGGTGTCGTTAGGGAGCTCTCTTTGCTTAAGGGAACATTTGTTCCTTCCCCTGGAGCAAGCCACCACTGTTCAAATGGGTCTCCTCGGATCTGCGCCAGCCATTCTGGTGGAGCGGCTCTGAGGAGAGCAAGGGAGAAGGAAGGTGGAGTGGAAACCGGAATCTGATCCCAGGGTGTTGCTGCCACTGGTCACCACCCCGCCCTCCCTATTCTGCCTTCCTCCCCCCTTCCTGCCCAGAAAGTTCTCATTCCTTCTGCTCCCCACCCCATTCCGCCCTCTGCCCATCACCCACCTCCTTGGACAGCTTACCTGCATCAAGGCAGGTTGTCCTCTGCAATAGCCGGCCAGTGGCGTTTCTACAGGGATGGCAAAGCTCTAAGTTTTGCAAGAAGCCTGACCTTGCAGTGGAAATCACTCCTCTCCTGCACAGTTTTAGCCAATCCTCACAGGGAACAGCAACATCTTGGCGTTGCTTACTGGCTACAGCAGCAAGGGAGAGGAGGGATTTACATGACAGGGTAAGGCTTCTTGCAACACTTAGAGCTTTGCCATCCCTGTAGAAACGCCTCTGTAGCCGGCACCAGTATTAGCAGCCCTGTCCCCTAGGTGACCACAAGCGTCACACTGTTTTCAGTGTCGCAATGGCACGTATGCTGTCATACATGCCTTTACCCTGCCCCAAAGGCTAATTAGGAGCGGGCTAAATATTTGACAAAATTTCTACCTGGAGACGCTGCAAGGGATTGAATTTAGGATCTTCTAGTATATGTTCTAGTCCTGAGCCACAGCCAGTAGCATCGCTAGAGCAGTTGGTGCGGCGAGTATTGTAGGTGTCATAACATGCCGAATAAGTGGCCTCTCCCACTTGCCTCTGGAGCCATTCTGGGCAGCGATAGCAACATGTCACTGCCCAGAATGGCTCTGATGGCAAGGGAGAGGGGCTGCTTATGGGGCATGTTGCGACACCTGCCATACTTACTGCACCATGCTGCCCCCCCTGTAGCTGCTCTACTAGGCACAGTCCCTCGCCAGTTCCGTCCACTGTTCTATTGACATGCTGTTTATTGTGCGACTGGCTCCATATCTTGAAGGTAGACAACTCACTCAGGAGTCTATTTGGCACTGTTTCTCCAAGCATCAGATGCTGAGGCAAACAATACGCGAGTCCTTTGATCACCTGCATGACTGGCTTGTGGGTGCCAAGTGCCCAGAGATGTCTGGATGGCGGCGGCTGGAAATGGAAAGCCGGACTAGATGGACCCATGGTCTGATCCAGCCAGAGAAGTACTGGCATTCGTACTGTAACACTTTGCATCCTTCTTTTCCTGTAAGCTTACCCTGATTGCCCTTGATGGAGCAAAAGGAAATGCTATCTTTTGTTTTTATTTTTTTAAATAAGGCAATGGATAGCCAGAAAGTGACGATTTTCAGCCTTCAGAAGGCACTTTGAGGACCAGAGGCTTCACTCTGCCTCCCTGGTCCTCAGAATACCATCTTCATGCAACCAGAGCACAGCTTGGAGGGTGCAGCCCATGCCAGCAGGTCAGGAGGGCCAGAGGCTCATAGGGGACCAAAGGCTTGTAGCAGGCTGGATAGAGGCTCTCCAAGGGCCACATTTGGCCCCCGGGCCAGGATTTGGAGGCCCTTGGTCTAAATGCTTGGGGGGAAAACCCTTAAAAGGAAGAGTCTGAGGTTAAAGTGATGGATGGTCAATAAGCCAGGCGAGATCAGAACCTCTCAACTCAGTGATGTCATGAAGGGGGTACGCGGGGGTACGCGAGTACCAGTTCCTAGGATTACGGCTGGCCCCGCCCATTCACCCGCCCACTCATCGACTCCGCACCCTGCAATGTTTGAATTTCCTGCATGTTTGAGTTGCCTGAATGTTCTCAGAGCCAGGCAGGCAGGCAGGCAGTCAGCAAGCGGAGCCTTGCCTTGCCTTGCCACTGAAAAATGAGCTGCTCAGGGGTTGCTCTCAAATACTTTTGGAACTGTTGGGTCACTTTAACATGATGCCAGTCCTCCTTAACATGTTCTGGGGGTGCTGTGGAATACTGTTGCAACTGTTGGGTCAGTTTAAAATTGTCTGAGGCCTCAAAAAGGGCTTTTTTCATGTCACTTCCTGCCACGACATCACTTCCGGCTTATGACGTCACTTCCGGCGGGCGGGTCCCGACACGTGCCAATCAAAAGTGAGTACCTGTTCTTAAATCATTTAGATGACACCACTGTCTCAACTGTTTGTTTCAGTGGGGAATAAACATTTGAAACCTTCAACATCCTTGCTTTGGGGGATCCCTGGTAGAGTGAATGAGGCAGGATCCTTGCACATCTGCCTGGGAAACGTGGCACATTGCATGGGATCCTGGAACCCTCTGGGCTTGAGGGTGTGCATTACATTCATGTCGGCATTATTGTTGCTCCTCTTGATGCAACAGTGCAACTCTGAGGACATCCTGCTGTGACCGGGTGTTTTAGGACAAAAGCAGTAGCGCTGAGAAAGTCACCGTTCGACAACCTTATTCATCCCCGCTGACCTTGCCATTGACAAACTCCTGATAAGCTCCCAAGAAACCCACTGATTCCCTGCAGCAAAGCTTGAAAGCCAATGGGTGTAAAGAATTGCTGGGCGCAGGCATAACCACGCCTGATTCGGGATGATGTAAAACAGCCCAAACAAAGCAGTGTGTGTCATAAAAGTGGTATAAAAGCCATTAATTATCAAGTACTTGTAATGAGACTGTCAGTGCAATCCTAAGCAGTGCTGGAGCAGGCCGGCCTGTGGGACTGCCCTGTATCCAGCACTGCTTATGGGGAGACTGGAGCCTCCCAGGCAGAAGGGCACGCTTGTGCCCTTGCATGAGGGGAGGTTCCAGCCTCCTCAATGGGATACTCTGATCTGCACCTGCTAAATAGCAGGAGGCCCGATACAAGGGAGTGGAAACAGGATGCAGGCATCTTGCGGTCTTGTGTGCTCCCTGAGGCATCAGGTGGGCCACTGTAAGATACAGGAAGCTGGACAGGATGGGCCTTTGGCCTCATCCAGCAGGGTTCTTATGTTCTCTCTCTCTCTCTGGCCTAGAGAAGCATTTTGCTACATTCCACTATTGCTTCTGACTTGATCTGGTCAATTTCACAAAATTTTATAATATACAGTATATCAGCATAAATTTACATACAGATACATCAACATAAATTTACTGACATATCCTTCAGCATGATTTATGCTTCAGTCATTTTTTTCTTTAAGGTAGTAGACTTGCAGCCCAGGAGGGGGGGGCACACATACGGCCCTCTAGGCCAAGGAAAATAGTTCCACCAAACTCCCCCCCCCATGTTAGGGTCCTGCTTTTTATGAAAAAGCTTTTAATGCTTTTTAATCTCTCTCTCTCTCTCTCTCTGTGTGTGTGTGTGTCTGTGTGTGTTTGGCAGGTATACGGTTATAACTTCAGAGTTCCTTCCATTTAACATTGTAGGTCACAACCTTACCTTTATTTACACAGCTCTCTAAAAACCCTATTTATGACAGGGGCACAGTCAGACAGGATGGGTTATGGAACAGGAATCTTGGACCTGAGGCATAAATCACTGTTGGAGGTAAATTAAACTGCTGGTGCCCGACCCTTATGCCTGCAAACTTTCCCCTTATCTTCCCCCCATTAGCAAACTCAGATAGCCAAGTAAAGTGCCTCTGTTAGTTCTGGAAATGGAACCGGGCTGAATGAAACATCAGACTTTCGGGCCCGCCTCCCCGACTTTGGACCTCACTGGACATCATTGCTTTCCACCCACCTCTTCTCAGCGTGCCCAACTGATGACATTTCCAGGACAGGGGAAAGAAGCCAGCCCTTAACATACCTGAACGAACAGCACAGCTATTCTGGCAACCAGCAGCTGAGCACCCAGGCGGGAGAGATCAGGATCCAGAGGGACCTGGTCTGCGATGGGCCAAAGATTGCCTTGGAGATGAAGGGAGTAACACACCTGGGCAATGCTGCTAGATTCCTTGGTTCGACCCTCCCAGCTAATCATCGGTACTCTACAGGGAGCAGATCAGAAGTGCAGGCAGGTGCTGCAGAGTGGCAGAAATGGTGGCACAGGAAATCCAGGGTGCTGCATAGGTGCAGCACAAGACCAGTCACCTCCCACTCCTGCTTTCTGCTGCTGTGTTAATCTCCAACTGAAGGCTGGGCAGGGGAACAAGGCCAAGGATGCAGCCAACAAGAGCAGACTTCCTCACTGTCGGACCACTGAGCCAAACAGAGCCAAAGCTGACATTGGAGTCGAGGAGTATCGACTACCCCACTAGTGGGAGGAGGCTGATGGGATACATTTTCTTTGATGCTGCTCAGGCTGAACCCACATCCAACACCTTTGGAGAAGGACTCATGTTCTCAGTGATAGCACATGAATCTAGGCTCCTTAGGGCTAGGGATACCAGATACAAACTGGGATAGTGTGCCTATATCTTTAACCATGGTATAGAAGAGGGAATTTGGGCAGGTGTAGCTCATCATGGAAGGCTTTCAAAAGCTGCACCTGCCAAAATTCCCTCTTCTACACCATGGTTAAAGATATAGGCACACTATCCCAGTTTGTATCTGGTAACCCTACTTAGGGCACAATCCTAACCTGGAGTTAGGCCAGCAAAGTTTGGCTGGCACAAGGGACACCGTAAAGCCCGTTCGGACCACTCTTGGAGTCAGGGAGGTTGGCGCACGTCTGTGTGCTGACCTCTCTGACTCTGAGAACAGTTCAAACATACTTTACACTGTCCCTTGTGCAGGCCAAACTTTGCTGGCCTAACTGTGCTGGCCTAACTCCCGGTTAGGATTGTACCCTTAGTGAACCAAGAAGAGTTAAAGCCAAGAGCTGTACCAATTCATATTTATAATTTATTCCTTGAAAAAGGTCTTGCCTGTCCTCAAGGGATCTCAGGGAAGCAGCAGGCACAACAGTACCCTATTTTCTCCCCACTTAAGGGCCTAGATTCAAATCCCCCTCAGCTGTAAAGCTCATTGGGAGGTCCAGCGCCAGTCATTCTATCCCAGCTTCAACTAACCTCTCAGAATTGTGGCGAGATGAAAATGAGATAACTTTCCATTTATTTCTTTGACTTGGAATACTTCCCCCTAGCTGTTCTTCAGCTGAAGTTCTTAAGTGGCTTAGAAGAATACAGTAAAAGTACAGTGACAATATCTTCTTTAAACAAGCATAAAACATAGCAAGTATAACATTCTCTAGCATAGGGGCATAGCTACAGGGCTGTAGAGGGGTGCAACTGCACTGGGCAGCAAGCTTTAGGGGGGCAATAAGCTGAGCTTATACTAGTGGCCAAAATTGTGAAAATTATGAATAATGCCATCATGTTATAATATCAATGGAAAGGTAATTTAACGCAGAATGCAATGAAACAAACCAGAGTGTAATATCTTTACTCTATCAAAGGTTATGGCCAAATAAACTCAAAACGAAAATACAACTGTCAAAATTGTAGTTTTAGTTATTAAGAACAAAACTGTCATGTTATATATCATTTTCTCTACAATTTCATGCAGAATACAATGAAGCAAATCAGAGTGAAATATTTTCGTTCTATCAAAAGTGATGGCCCCAAAAACAAGAGAAAAAGAAAATATGGCAGTGATGTCACTTCCTGTTGTGATGTCACTTTGGGGCAACAGCTTGCTCTCTGCACTGGGCTATGCTTTCATTAGCTCTAGCATGAAACTGGTCCAGCTAAAAAGGGCTTTTTGCCGGCACTGAAACAAATACAAGGACCAAGCCAGGCAAACCTCCCAGGGGAGAGAATTGCAGAGAGAAGGTGCCACAACAGAAAAAGGCCGTTTTCAGTCACAAAATTACTTCAGGTGGTGGTGGGGATGGTAACACAACGCTGGTCTTTCAAGGACAATATTCGGGCAGGTTCATGGGTGCTTTCTTGGGTTCCTGAAGGCACAATCCTAACCAACTTTCCAGCACTGACATAGCTACGCCAATGGGGCACGTGCTGCATCCTGCAGTTGAGACGCAGTCATGGAGACCTCCTCAAGGTAAGGGAATGTTTGTTCCCTTACCTCAGAGCTGCAACGCTCTTATCCTGTGTCCCGCCAAATTCCCTGCCGGGCCACCCCAAGGGCCCTAATGCCCACACTAGGCTAACTAGTTTCCCCACAGAGCTTATCTTAGCTAGTCTAGCAATCCATCCATCTGTCCATAGGCAGATGGCATAGTCCTTCAGGCAGTCTGTCCAACAGGCAGACAGGCAATCCATCTAGTCCAGCCAGCAGTCCACCCATCCTGCACCTTCCAAGGTACCATCCTCCAGTACCTATCCAGCTTATACTGAGGCCAGCCAATTGGTGTAAGTTGCTAGGCAGGCTTTACCATCAGCCACGCCCATCTGCACCTGTGCTGGCCTCCCTTCATAGCCCAGAGCCTCATCAGCTGTGCTCCCGAGGCTTGAGTTCTGGGATTAACCCCATAATCCCTGGACAAGAGGCCATTGCTGATACCATTCCCTCATTCCTTGGGGTAGCTCCTGCCTTTTCCAACACAACCTGGTGCTGGAAAATTAGTTAGGATTGTGCCCTAAGTTGGACAAGGTGTGGAATACAACATTGCAGGGTTGCCTAGTTGCACCAGGCCCACGCTGACCCCTCAGGCCTCAACAGTGGTAAAACCCAATATGCTGTCATGGCACAGACAAGGGGCACCATTGAGAACCCAGTGCCTTAAGGACCCTCCAGGCTTGCCCCAGGACCCCCGCCCACAGTAAACTGGCGACTGTGACTGCAATTGATTGATAGTTAATATTTTATTTCTCCACCCACCACCCTTCATTTCCCTCTGCAATGTCATCCATTTTTCTCCTATCTTTTTGCGTTCTTAAGTTCTTGCTAGTTTTATTGAGGAATGCATAATTAAACCACAGATATGTTTATTTTGAATACCCTAAAGGCTCTGTTTAAAGGGAAGGAATCAATTAAATTCAAAGCAAAGGTTGAAAGGAAACAGAATGGTTACAGTGGTGGCATTCTAGTTATTAAAAATCAAATGAACAGCAAAGAAACGAAAATCGCTTTGAACCATTTTTTTTTTCCAACCACGCTTCAACTTTCACCAAAAAGAGATAATATTTTAAAATTAAATAGAGAGACGTTGCCCTTCGGATTCACGCAACCCATAAAAGATTGAACATAAATGCTTTCTAAAGTTAGAAAAGGAGAATAAATTTTTAAAAAACAGATGTGAAAATAAATATCTCTGGAACATTTTAAAAGAGAAAGGAGAGCTTATAAGCCAGACAATTACCACCTCCTTAACATCTTAGGAAATCCAAGTTGCTGACCTCCTGCTGGGAAGAAATGATATCACCAGTCCTATAAACTAAAGTCTAAATGACCCAGCCCTTCCTTAACCACCATTGTCATTAAGTGCGCCGCATTATGGCGATGTTTATCATGACTATTATTTCTTTTGTCTGCAACGCTTGTGGAGTCTGCAGCTCGGATTTCTCAAGATGACTGGACTGCGAGGCAAAGCCAGGCATTTAAAGGATGGCGATGAGGTGTCTCCAGCAGAAATTTATGGGACTGCAGGAAGGTGCTCACTCCATCTGAATGTGGCTTTAAGAGGTTCAGCCTATTCCGTCGAAACGGACTGGCAATTTGTGCTAGACCTCTAGGCGCTACACAGGTCTTGCAAAGAGACTGACGGGGGGGTTCAGGAGAGGATGGGCACAGAATGCTCCAAGTCCAGACAGGTCCAGGACCTCCTGCCGTCACAAGCATTGCGACAAATGCTACCAACCCCTTCCCTAGCAACTTGCCGGGCTGCTGCCTCTGGAATGGAGCACAAGAAGAGGTGAGGAGAAGAGGAGCATTGTGGGACAGAATTTTGAAGATGCTCAAGTCCAGCCTGTTGCAGTTCGCTCCTCCACACTTCCTGTTTTACTCTACCTTTTGGAACCGAGGGAAAAGGAAGAAAAGGAAATGGGTGGACAGGGGCGGGCAGTACCCACAAAACTGCTACTAGTGTGAAGCAACTTGGTCAGTGCATGGGCAAGTCAGCTCTGTTCTAAATTGTCATGAAGGCAAACTGACCTTGACCTGTTGAAAAGAATGAAGCTATTTGATCCCATGCACAGAAATACTGTACCACTTTTACAGTCTGTGGCTACTATGGGATTGTTAAAGAGTATTAAATTATCTTCACTAAGGCTGCAATCCTGTCACACTTTCCTGAGAGTTGGGCCCATTGAACACAACAGGACTTGTTTCTGAGTAGACATGCATAGGATTGTGCCCTAAGTTATCTTTAATGTGGGTGCTTGAGGGTGCAATTCTAACCTGGAGTGCAGCTGGCACAATTAGGCCAGCAAAGTTTGGCCAGCACAAGGGATACCGTAAAGTACGTTTGGACCACCCTCGGAGTCTGAGAGGCCAGAACACAGACGTGCGCCATCCTCCTTGACTCAGAGAGTAGTTAAAACATGCTTTACGGTGGACCATGTGCCGGCCAAACTTTGCTGGCCTAACTGTGCCGCCCTCACTCCAGGGTAGGATTGTGCGCTGAGTAACTCAGAAAGCATGTCTTCCTTTTCCCACTTCCAGTTGTGGAAGTGTTTACTTCACTGGATTCTCCCTCAGTTTAAATGTGGCTGAAATATGAGCTCTTCTAAATGATCCCACACAGCAGACCCGATGCAGCAATCTGCATGCAGAATAGGACTACAAACTTGGAAGATAGTTCTGGAGTCTCTTTTCCATCAATGTAATGCAATGTCATGTAATGCAATGGACCCATCCGTTGGAGGGCCTACAGCAGCAGAGGGCCTACTGCCGTAAGCCCCATTCCAGTGGTGCAAAATCCACACCGCTTCAGAGCGTATGATGCCCCTCTGGAGCAGGCAATTCAGAGGAAGTGGGCCAGACCTGGGATGGTTCAGGGATTAATCTCAGTGGCAGAGGAACACGCCAAGATCCTATCCCATGTCCTGACCCGACACCACCGCCCACCCACTCCCAAGGCTCCACAGACTTACATCAGCTGAACAGCTTGCATCGGGGTAGGAGAACCATTCTGACGGAGAGGCAGTGATGTCATGCAGGGGGTATGCGGGGGTACGCAAGTACCAGTTTCTAGGATTACAGCTGGCCCCGCCCATTCGCCCGCCCACTCATCGACTCCGCCCTCTGCAATGTTTGAATTTCCTGCATGTTTGAGTTGCCTGCATGTTCTCAGAGCTAGGCAGGCAGCGAGCGGAGCCTTTCCTTTCCTTGCCACTGAAAAATGAGTTGCTCTGGGGTTTTAATATGATGCCAGGCCTCCTTAACATGTTCTGGGGGTGCTGTGGAATACTGTTGCAACTGTTGGGTCAGTTTAAAATCATCTGAGGCCTCAAAAATGGCTTTTTTCATGTCACTTCCTGCCACGACATCACTTCTGGCTTATGACGTCACTTCCGGTGGGTGGGTCCCGACACGTGCCAATCAAAAGTGAGTACCTGTTCTTAAATCATTTAGATGACACCACTGCAGAGAGGTAAGTAGAAATCATTTTTACTTACCTCTCCCGGGCTGTCTGGTCGCCGCTCCTATATGCAGCGCATGATCCGTCAACACTGCTGCATCCTGCAGGCAGGTAGGGGATAGTTTGGGGCTGCAAGTCAAGAAAGCCTTGTTCAAATCCCCAGGATTGCTTCAAGGGCTCACCTGGAGATCGATGCTAATTCCTGGAGAATCCAGGTTGGACCTGGAGTGTTGGAAGCCCTAATGCAGAAACAAGCTTTTCACATGTGTAGCAGGTGCTGGTGCACATGTAGATTTCAACATCACCATTGATATGGTCACACGAGCTGCACTGAGAGCACAGTCCTAAACTGGAGTTAGGCCAGCATAAACTAAGCTAGCAAAGTTTGGCTGGCACAAGGGCCACTATAAAGCATGTTTGGACCACTCTCGGAGTCAGAGGGGATGCTAACTGGGCAAGAGGCACTTTTTCAAGTGGTGTCCTCTTATATTTAGCAGGGGGAGAGCAATTGTCCCTCTTCACCCCAGCACAGTGTCTTTCTCGTGGCTGTTGCTGCTGGTGTTCTCCATTCTTTTAGATTGTGAGCCCTTTTGGGACAGGGAGCCATTTAACTTTGTTATTATTTGCCTGTAAACTGCTTTGTGAACTTTTGTGTTGAAAAGCAGTATATAACTACTAGTGATTGATTGATGGCTCACGTCTGTGTGCTGGTCTCTCTGACTCTGAGAGTGGTCCAAACGTATTTTACGGTGACCCTTGAGCTGGCTAAACTTTGCTGGCTTATCTTATAAAGTTTGGTCCACTCTCGGAGTCAGAGAGGCCAGCACACAGATGTGCACCATCCTCCCTGATTCTGAGCATAGTCCAAACACACTTTACGGTGGCCCTTGTGCTGGTCAAACTTTGCTGGTTTAGCTTATGCCAGCCTAACTCCAGTTTAGGATTGCGCTCTTACTCACAGAGTAAACTAACTCAACACAGCTCCCCTGATGTGTAAATAGCACCACTGCCAGATTGTGAGTAGCTGATTTAAGCAGTGATAGTTTGCAAGTATTTAGTGCAGGGCCCTGGAAAATGCAGGACCCATAGCATATGCAACTTAATCCAGCACTGTGCAAAGCTCTGCCAAAGTTATAGCCAGTGCTGAAATTGGGGTGCTAAGGGTGATGAGGCAAAGCCCCTCAGGCACCCCATCTACTCCCTGAGGGTGCATTGGGCACCACCACTGGCAGCAGACCTGCAAGTTGGCCTGCCCAGGTGGGCTCTCTGATGGGCAGAAGCCCTAACCAGTAAACTGTCCCAGCCAACCCCTGGTATTACTGTTGTTGGAAATTAAACTCCCCCTAATTTAATACTTGTGAAGAGTCGGACACGACTTAGCGACTGAACAACAATTTAATACTGGGACACTTTACAGATCCAAACTCTCTTATTTGTTAGGTGTGATTCATAAATTAGATTTTTAAGATGCACACTGACAACAGGTAATGCATACACATCAAATGATAGCCTAGGTGTGCAACAAATGCAGGTTTTCAACCCAAATTCATAGGCAAGCATCAAAGACTGGATTGCCCGTAACTCTCATGCAGTTATCCACATGGTGGAAAACACACATCTGCTGCCCTGTCATGCTTGACTGACCCTTCATGAGAATCCACTTGTGTGACGACGTTCGGCTTCCATTTAGTCCGAAGAAAAAGCTTCGGGGAACGTTTTGAAGACTTGAACCCACCCAAAAAACATTCTCTAGTACCTTCAATTTTTAAATCACAATTAGGCAGAAAATGCAAATGTTCCATGAACTAAACTCTCCGCAGGTTTCATGATGTGCTCATACTAAGGATACGGCCAGTTTTATAACCCATTATGAGAATGG
>JAJKFI010000025.1:4378247-4393257 GCA_029204185.1 Lerista edwardsae | reverse complement strand
TCAAGCCTGATTGCTCCCTGGAAGGACAAATCCTGAAGCTGAAGCTCAAGTACTTTGGCCACCTGATGAGAAGAGAGGACTCTTTAGAAAAGACCCTCATGCTGGGAAAGATTGAAGGCAAAAGGAGAAGGGGGCGGCAGAGGATGAGATGGTTAGATAGTGTCACCGAAGCGATGAACATGAAATTGGGCAAACTCCAGAAGCTAGTGGAGGACAGGGAGGCCTGGCGTGCTGTGGTCCATGGGGTCGCAAAGAGTCGGACACGAGTTAGCGACTGAACAAGAACAACAATTCTATCTTTTAAATAGGCGTACCAGTATGGCGCACCCTGTGGTTGAGCAGCAGTCACAGAGATCTCCTCAAGGTAAGGGAATATTTGCTCCCTTTCCTCGGGGCTGCATCAGGGCTGGAAAGTTGGACAGGACTGAGCCCTCCATTGCATTCATTAGCCAAGGCTCATCTTTTTCCAAGATGGGTCTTCTCGAAATGAGGACTGCTTCGGGGCGCCATGTGCACGCGAGCGCGGGAGGTGCTGGGGGGGGCGCATAAAAGTGGCGAGTGGCGGCGCATTGCGACTGGAGAGCTCCCAGCGCGCCTCGACGCCACTGGGCTGGCAGGGGGGCACCACACGCACAGCCATCTCGCACCAGGCAAACCTCAGCGGCTGCCGCTCGCGCCTCTTCTCTGCTCAGGCTTGCCCTCCTCCTGCTGCCGCTTCCCCAGCGACTCCCCCTTCCTCGCAGCAACCTCCTTCGCGGCGAGCGCCACGGAGCCCGACAGGAATGCGCGCGGGGGAGCGACCTCGCGGGCCGGCCTCTGGCTGCGGCGCTGCATCCGGCGCGGCTCGCCTTTGCCTGGCGCCGCCTCCGCGCTCACGTGTTCTCCTGCGCTGGCTGGCTGGCTGCGGCGTGGCCTCGCCTTGGGCGGGCGCGGCGCGCACTCGGTGACCCGGCTCGGCAATTGCCAGGCTGGAGCCAGGGCGCAGCAGCAGCAGCAGCAGGCAGCGCGGGGGGAGGGATTCCCCTCGGCGGGCCGGGCTGTCCCCGGGCAGCGCAAAGGCGGCGAGAGGAGGCAGGCGGTGACCCCGCTGGGAGGCACCCGGCTCCCGCCCTGCCCTGCCCTGGCTGCCCTTCGCGCTCCCGCCCTCGGGCCGCCGGCTGTGCGCTCGTTGCTCCATCGCCGGCGGCGGCCCCTGTGATGAGCATGACTCAGGCGGCGGCTCTGCAGTGCCAGCCCGGCAGTCGCCGCCCGGGCGACGAGTGCTCAGCGCTGGGGCCGAGCCAGCCGGCCGGGGCACGCCAGGCCAAGGGCGCACGCACGGCGGGGCAGGGCACGGCAGGAGCGTTGCTGCGCGCGCCCGCGCAGGGTGCCGGGGGCGGTCGAAGCGGGCAGGCGCCGCCCGGCCCCCGAGCGTTGGCTGGTTCCGCCTGGCGCCGCGGCGGGCCCTCCTGCCCAACGGGAGGCGGCGGCGGCAGGTAGCGAGTCAGCAGGAGGCCGCGTCCAGGGGGAGTCGGGTTCCTTCCTGGGCGGGCGCTGCGCCGGCTGACGCGCGGAGCGAGGGAGAGCAGGCGCGGCCAGGGTTCGGCGCCCGGCTCGCACCAAGGCGCCTTGGGGGACGGGCTCTGCAGTCAGCGTGCGGAAGGGCGCTCGCACCTCTGAAGCGCGCTTCTCCGGCCTGGCCGCTTCGGACTATCCCTCTCTCTTTTGGCCGGAAACAAATCCCGAAGTTCTCAAACCAGTGTGGCTCCGCATCAGCGAATCCAGGAGGTCTCGTCCGAGAGTCGCAGCCCCTGGTATAGTCGGCCTTAAGCCATTTAGGCTGCAGTCCTGTGCACACTTTCCTGGGAGTAAACCTCATTGAACGTATGAACATAATGGGGTTTACTTTTGAGTAGATGTTCATAGGATTGTGCTGTTTAGGCTGCAGTCCTTTGCGCAGTTTCCTGGGAGTAGACCTCATTGAACATAATGGGATTTACCTTTGAGTAGACATGCATAAGCTTGTGCCCTTGAATTTACAGGTACTTACAGCACAAGCCTAGCTGTGTCTACTCAGAAGTAACTCCCATCATAGTCAATGGGGCATACTCCCAGGTAAGTGTTGATAGGATTGCAGCCCTAGATTTCTAGCTGAAGTTGGCAGGATTTTAAAAATTCATTCAGAGCTCAGTAAAAAGCACAAATTCCACTTTTGCAATTTAATTGCTTATACAGTATTTATGGAGATAGATATATAATAGAGGATATCTATCACAAACACACACACCCTTTGATAACACTGTTGCATTAACTGTGCATTTATTTATTTAGAGGTGCATTTAATAGTTAAATTGAGAGACCGGTTTTCTACCAAAGGCTGCTCAAAGTGGCTTTAATTATTCTGCAAAGCACTGCACACGTCAGCATTGGACCTGAATTCTTGCTTTGCTTCTCACTGCCTCTTGGAGGTCTACCTCTTTGCCTGTGGCATGAAGCAGGGAGGACGTAACTAAACTGTGGAAATTATGTTCATTTGTCACCTGAACATTGCACACTTTATTCCTGGAGCTCTGCTTCTGTGTCTGAACTATGTTGAATCACGTGGGAGTTACACTATACAGCAAATGGGGGGAGCGAACTCTGCACATGCTCAAAGAACTAAAACTAGCCTTTATTTTTACAGCACGCATCCCAGCTTTGAGCTCTAGGTCGAATTACTAGCATGGCTGCTCAGAAGTCCCATTTCATTAAGGGATTTACGCCCAGGCAAATGTACACAGGATTGCAGCCTTAAAGCCCAATCCTATGGGCAATTTGTGACAGTGGGCAGAGCGTCCTGCTATCACAAAACACCCAGCAACGACACACAGAGTGCACCACTGCTGGGCCAGTCCAAGCCTTTGCCACAAAGTGGCAGCACCTCAGGGCCTGCCTGCTACGGACCCTGGACTGCATCAGCCTCAGTAAGTTAGTGATGGGGTTGGTGGGCAAAGGGGAAGGTTGGGGGTGGGTGTTCTGGGGAAGGGGAAGGGATTGATGCTCCTGGCAGCCATTTGCACCTCAGAATATCTTCTGTGTGTCCTTGGACTTTTGTGGCCTGTAGGCTTATGTGGAGGCAAGTAAAACAGTTTTTTACATACCCCAGCTTGCCTTCAGGTCATTCTCTCTCTCTCTCTCTCTCTCACTCACACACACACACACTCACTCACACTCACACACACACACACACACACAGCATTAAGCATGTGCCTTTGTGGTGCATGCTGTAGTGTGGCAGGGAATAGAATTGGGCTGTTCGTCTTGGAAATATTAATTTCCCTCTTCTGTATTTGTTAGATCAACCCACATACTTAAGGTGCAATCCTGCCTCGTACGTTGCATCGATGCCGACCGACACCCCCAGGTCGGCTCTAGAGCTCTCAGGCCATGCTACCAGTAGCATTGGCCTGAGAGTGCCGACTGAGAGACTCCCTTGAGCCAGCCGAATTCAGCTGGTGCAAGGGAGGTTCTGGGAGGAGGGAGAGCGGCTGAGGGGGTGGGCGTGCCCGGGGAGGGGGCGGGGCTGGGATGCAGGCATGAGGCTGCATCCAAGGCCCCATCAAGAGGCCACTGGCCCTGATTCTGACGACGCTACTGTTCTGCACCTGCTAAATAGGAACCCCATGGGGCGGCCGGAGTCTCCCTCAGGACAAGGGGATGAATGATGGATTTGGCGCAGGCCCGCCAGCCTTGCCAGTCCAGCGCAATTTAGGATTGCACTCTAGAAGAGTCAAGCACATGAATGGTGTTGAGTTTAGATCTGGGAGCTTCGAGCCTCCTCTTGGAGTTCATACATGAGTTTCTGACACAGAAAACACATTCGTGTAAGAAGAAGCATGAAATCTGGGCATAGGTTTCTTGGAAGTGTAGGTGTGGCGTACACATGTATGTGACGTGGGAACATGTATGTGACATGTGTGGTGGTCTCTTGTATGTGACATGGGAAGGTCAAATATTCCCATACACACAGTCTGTGTGACCCAGTGTGTGCATTTGGTCAGATGCTTCTCCAAAGTCCAGTTCAGAGACAACTGGTTCTGTGAGCTGGAAAGAAAAAGAAAGTAGTAGTAGCAGCTGTGTGTCACAAACCTCACCCCTTCACCAATTCTGAGACTGTAAATTAATCAATCAATCAATCAACAGGTACTTATATACCGCTTTTCAACACGAAGTTCACAAAGCGATTTACAGGCAAATAGCAATAATAAAGTTCAATGGCTCCCTGTCCCAAAAGGGCTCACAATCTAAAAAAAGGCAGACCGCCAGCAACAGCCACTAGAAAGACTGCACAGGGGTGAAGAGGGACAGTTACTCTCCCCCTGCTAAATATAAGAGGAGCACCACTGGAAAAAGTGCCTCTTGCCCAGTTAGCAGGGGTTAAATTGATTAAAGGTGGAAAGTGCCACATTTCCTAATGGAGACACAGGCAAAACTGATCTAATCAGTGCTTAAAGGCAAGTCTGTCTATTGATTGTGGGAGGAAAGCAGGGCAGGGACACAGAGAAAAACTGCCAACCAGATTGTACGTAAAACTGTACCAGGAACAAATCCAAAACCAGACATGGCAACAGAAGAATAAACCATTACAGTTACGTTGCACATAGTTTCATTCATTGAGCAACAACCAATATTGGTTTAAACGCAACCCTAGTGAACTGGGGCACAGCAGGGCATCCTCGGTTCAGCTGTCTTGCGCCCTGCCTGTCTCGTATCATATGTGGGAAGTGATCTCAGTTTCAGTCCCTCCTTAGTAAAATGGGGATTCCAGGTAATTGATCGTATTGATCTGCCTGCTTTGTAGAGGTGTTGTAAGTTCTAGACATCCAGATAAGGGTTGGGAAGTGTTTTGCATACTTAATACTATTATTTGAATACTAAGATTTGTTATGATGCACTAGGATGACTCAGAAAAGGGCAGGGCAGGGCAAAGCTGTGAGTCCTCTTAAAGAAGAAATGTACCCCTCAAATCCAGGATTCAGAATAAATTATACTTTAAATGATTTACATACATTGGCTTACTCTGGATTGAGACGTACAAAATTATGTATGGGATGGATAGAGTAGATGGGGTGTTCTTTTCCCTGTCTCACGACACTAGAACCAAGGGACACCCACTAAAATTGAGTGTTGGGAGAGTTAGAACAGATAAAAAGAAAGAATTTTTTATCCAGGGGATAATTAAGCTGTGGAACTCCTTGCAACTGGAGGTGGTGATGGCATCTGACCTAGGTGCCTTTAAAAGGGGATTTGACAGATTTCTGGAGGAAAAGCCCCTCATGGGCTTATAGGCCATGATGGGTGGTACAACCTCCTTATGATAGGCTACCTCAGAATGCCAGGAACAAGGGAGTGGCAACAGGATGCAGGCTTCTTGAGAAATCCCTGAGGCACCTGGTGGGCCATTCTAAGATACAAGAAGGTAGATTCGATGGGCCTTTAGTCTGATCCAGTGGGGCTCTTGCGCGCACTCACTCACACACACACACACACTCACACACACACACACACACACACACACGTTTCCCTCTAGCTGACATTTATCACATATTTACCGCAGAAATTTACCTCGGAATGTCAGATGAAGGGGAATGGGGACAGGATTCAGGCATCTTATTGTCTCGTGTGCTCCCTGAGGCCACTGTGGTGAAATCTGGTGGGCCACTGTGAAATACAGGAAGCTGGACTAGATGGGTCTTTGGTCTGATCCAGCAGGACTTCTAACATGGAGAGAGAGTGTTGCTGAGCCCAGACCCAGATAGCAAAGAAGTCCCTCCTGAAATAAGAAACAAGTAGGCTGGGGAACAGGAAGCCCACCCCAGTTCGGTTTTTTTTACTCGTGGGTTTTTAGCTTTGCTACTGATGCCTTCCCTGCTTTGGGGGCAGGCACAGTAGATATTGCATGTGCAGCAAATATGCCGTGTAAGCATGTAAACTGTGTTGCTGTCGCTGCCCAGAATGGCTCTGATGGCGAGTGGGAAGTGTGGCTTACACGACAAGTTGTGGCGCTTGCAATACTTACCACACTACCCCCTGTAGCTATGTGACTGTGCCTTCCTATTATCATTGTATTTAGATGTTTGTGGTGTTTTTAAAGTAATAGTTATTGCATATCTTTGATTTTTATGTTCGTTGCCCAGAGCATTTACATAAGTAGAGGAAAGGTGGGGTAGAAATAAAATATATAAAATCTGCTAACAATGCGAGAACAAGTGTGGTCAAGTCAAGGATTGTGTATCCTTGATGCAGCAACATCTGAAAGAGGAATTGTGGGGTTGCCAACCATCTCTTGTCCCTTTGCAAGTTATCTGACAGGTAGTCACAGATGTCAGTGAGGCTTGGCTGTACCAGCTATATAAGAACGTAAGAAAAGCCCTGCTGGATCAGGCCAAGGGTCCACCTAGTCCAGCTTCCTGTATCTCACAATGGCCCACCAGATGCCTCAGGCTGCTCACAAGACAGCAAGATGCCTGCATCCTGTTGCCGCTCTCTTGCATCTAGCATTATGAGGTAAATAACAGAGAATTTGCTATCCTAAGAACATAAGAAGAGCCCTGCAGTATCAGGCCAAAGGCCCATCTAGTCCAGCTTCCTGTTTAGTGGCCTACCAGATGTCTCAGGGAGCACACAAGACAACAAGATACGTGTATCTCGCTGCCACTCCCCTGCATCTGGCATTAATATAATGTCAACATCTAGTGGAGTTTGCAAAGCAACAGGGGGCTGTTCGGAAGAAGTGGATCAGCAACCCCACAGAGGAACAGCAGGGAACATGCTGGTCTCTGCCGCCAGGCATGCAGTGGCCTTTCTTTGTGGTCTGCATTACTGGTCATGTGGCGGGTCCTCAGTCCTCTTCACCAAGTGGACCCCTGCTTTGGAAGAGCAAAGATAAAACCCAGAGTGTGTAGTAAGACATAGACAGCCTCATTCCGCCACATATGTTCTCCTGAGTGACAGGACCATTGTCCCCTGGACAACTGCGTCCTGGTCAACTGTGTCCCGTACTGGACATTTGCATCATTTTGCACCATTGACATGAGTGTACCAACACATGCACAGCTAGCCCTCGTTATCCTCTAGGGTTTGGTTCCTGGAAAACCTCGCAGCTTGGGAATTTGCAGATAATGAACCATTGATCCTATGGGATCAATGGGGTTAGGTACTTATCTGCTATCAGAAGAATTCAGCAGAGACCCTCAGGAAGCCAGCAGAGTGCAGCAGGAAGTGCCCAAAGATCTCAGAATGCCGCAGAGACCTTCCAGAGGCTTCAGGGACCTTCAGAATGGCGCCTGCGACCAGCATGGACCCCTTAAACATGGTGGATGCTTCTGACAGACCTTTTAAAGGGGTCAGTGCTGGTTGCAGGCCCCATTCCAAAAGCCCCTGCAGCCTCTGCAAAGTCTCTGCAGGGTGGATGACAAGGACCAAGGTGCAGATAACGAGAGAAGTGGCAATTCTGTCCCCTGCAGATAAGAGAATCTGCAGATAGTGCATTTGCCTTTAAAGAAGATTGACTGTATATATTAGATGCACTTTTTAATTTTTGAAACACAAAGGTAGGGTTAGGGCTGGGATAAAAGGCTTAGGATTTATAACATGAGGCTTGTTAGATAGCTGTAGTGAATATCGAAGGATAGCAGCGACCAGGGCACACTTGACAGGCACAATGGTCCAGGACACAAATAGCCTAGCACCAGTCTCTTGACTGGAATGCATCTTCAGAGTTGGTGAGGGAGTGTGGTGGTACCTGAGTGTACATCTAACAGTGCCATGTTGGGAGGTGAGTGCACAGTGCCTGATGGCTAGCGGGGGATGGACGGACGGACAGTGCAGTAGCACCTGCGCATTGCTGTTGCTGCCCGGAATGTCTTTGATGGCAAGTGGGAGGGGCACTTACATGGCACATGGCGGCACCTGCAGTATTTACCGCACTGCCCCCTCTGGCTATGCTACTGCTGACAGCATGATCTTTCATGTAGGTGGAGGGCTTTGCTGGAACTCTGAGAAATGATTGTCCTGTTCCATGTGGCAATGCTGCACTCTTGAAAACCAAAAGGCTCCAGCCGAGTTTTTGGATAGGAGTACCAAGAGACAACAGCCCAGACGCTCGGGAGTACCGGCTCTTGCAAAATAAAGAGCTGCTTAGGCAACACAGTGTAGGACGCAGAGGCATTTGGCAATACTGCACTGAGGGGGAAAACGTTGAGACATGAGACAGACATGCAGCATCGATACGTTGCAATGGGATCTCCTCCCCTCCCTCGCTTACTCATGTGGGGTGCATTGTCCTTGCCCTCTCTCTTGGGTGGGGGTGGATCGGAGGGTGCTTCTGAGTGGAAGCCTCTGAGCAACAAGAATTCTGGGAACATCGGTGTGAACAAAGTACCTTGCCATATCTCTTGTAGGGGAAGCAGGGTGCTTATGCAAGGTGCCCCCTGTGTGTTGAAAGTGCCCTTTCTTCATGGTGCCTGTCATACAGTTTCCGTGTATGTGTGCTCTGTCTGACTTTGGCCCAAATCCCAACCAACTTTCCAGCACTGGCATAGCTGTGCCAATGGGGTATGTGCTGCATCCTGTGATTGGGGAGTGGGGACAGTCACAGAAGCCTCCTCAAGGTGAGGGAATGTTCAATCCCCTATCTCGGAGCTGCGTTGTCCTTAGTCCAGTGTTGGAAAGTTGGTTAGGACTGCATCCTAAAGCAATTTAAAATTGGACCCTGGTATCCTCTGGCATCCATGGTAAGTCAAACCTGCAGATGTTGGACCTGCAGATATCAGGATCCCACTGTATAGGCAATGTGTTTGCCAGAGCTTATTTTCTAAGGGCTTCCAGAAGGCCAAGTAGTAGTTCCCCTCTCTTCCTGCTCAGGAATCCTAATCCCAGTAGTCATAACAACATAAGAACATGAGAAGAGCCCCACTGGATCAGGCCAAGGGCCCATCTAGTCCAGCTTCCTGCGTCTCATAGAGGCCTACCAGATGCCTCAGGGGGCACATGACACAACAAGATGGCTGCATCCTTTTGCCCCTCCCTTGCACCTGGCATTCTGAGGTAGATTCCTGAGGTAAACTTGGTGTTGAGGTAAATAAAACAGAATTTGCTATACTAAGAACGTAAGAAGAGCCCCACTGGATCAAGCCAAGGGCCCATCTAGTCCAGCTTCCTGTACCTCACAGTGGCCCACCAGATGCCTCAGGGAGCACACAAGACAAGCAGATACTTGTATATCTTCGCTGCCGCCACCACCACCATACATCTGGCATTCTAAAGTAGCCTATTACCTTTGCACCACCCCAAAGGAAGACACCAAGTCCTGCTCTCTTGGGCAGAAAACCATTTTCCTCAATTCAACTGCAATGTTTTACTAGTTTACTACAAGGTTTTCACGTTGGCTGATCGTGACAAGCTCAGTTTATTCCCCCACCCCAAAGCTTGATGCCTGGTGCAATTGCACCCACCTGCACCACTGTAACTATGCTCCTGGTCACTGGGTTTATTTTTGATACACTTGAGCTTTGCACTGAATTGTGACCAGCTGCCTCTTGCATTTCATGATAATTTCCAGGAAAGCTTCTGCTACAATACATTTGATGCCAGTATTAAACTAGATACACTTCTAAAAAAGTGCCCAACCCCTCCTAATTATGCAAAGAGGCACTTTTTAAAGCAGTGTCTTCTTATATTTAGCAGGGGGAGAGCAACTGTCCCTGTTCACCCAAGTTTGGAGGTTTTTCCAGTGGTTGTTGCCTCTTTTGTGTCTTTAAAAACTATGAGCCCTGTTGGGACAGGGAACCGTTTATTGATTTATTCTGCTATGGAAACCACTTTGTGAACAACTTTTTTTGTTGAAGAGCAGAATATAAATAATACCTTTGTCAGCCCAACCCTAGGCCAGTCTACTCAGATGTAAGTCCCATTCTACTCAATGGGGCTTACTCCCAGGAAAGTGTTTTAGGATTGCAGCCTGAATGTTTTATTTCATTTTATGGGAAGAAAAACTAATACAAAGCATTACATGGATATAGTCTTATACGATTATATATTTGAAAGAAAGAAAAAAAAGGGGGGGAAACCAGATATATGTGATCAAAACGTTAATATATCTACACACTTAACATAGCTTGGGATATTTTGTCAAGGATTGCCTTCCATATATTTTTGAATATGTCCATATGCAGCTGTTGCCAATATGCCATTTCTTTAAAACACCAATAAGGACAAAATGTTATCAATCCATTGAGCAGGTGAGCACCTTTCCTTCCAGTTGAGTAATATACATCTTTTTGCCATTGTGATGGCACAGAGAGTCCATTTGCATTGGCCTGGTGTTAATCTCCAGATAACAGGTAAATAATTTAACATCGCATACATATCAGTGAATATCACAAGTTGCTGTAGCACTAATAGTATCAATTACTTCTCTCCAAAACTTGCAATAACAGGACATGACCACGACATATGTGAAAGTGATGCATTCAAACTCCTACATCGCCAGCATCTAGTTTCCTTACAAAGAGCCCAATCTTGAACTCACTGGCTCCCGTAGGAACAGCGCTACCAAAATGGCGACTGCAGCATCCTGTGGGAGCCAGGCAGCCGCCGGAGGCTCCTTGGGAGGAGGGGACATTTGCCCCATTATTTTATTTATTGGATTTATACCCCACCTTTCTGAGCTGTAGTAGGGCACCCAAGGTGGCTTACAATGAGGTAAAAAGAATACAGAAAAAAATTAAAACAATGACAAACAATTAAAAGCAGCAGACCCAAATAGATTTTGTTGTTGTTCTGTCGCTAAGTTGTGTCCGACTCTTTGAGACCCCATGGACCACCGCACACCAGGCCTCCCTGTCCTCCACTAGCTTCCTGAGTTTGCCCAATTTCATGTTCATCGCTTCGGTGACACTATCTAACCATCTCATCCTCTGCCGCCCCCTCCTCCTCTGGCCTTCAATCTTTCCCAGCATGAGGGTCTTTTCTAAAGAGCCCTCTCTTCTCATGAGGTGGCCAAAGTATTTGAGCTTCAGCTTCACAATAGATTTTACAATCACTAAAATTAAAGATTGAAATTAAAGATTAAAAATTAAAATGCCAACCCAACATGTCAGCAATTAATAAAACACCTCCTTAAAGAGAAAAGTCTTAAGACCCTGCCAAAAGATAGCTAGTGAGGGAGTGGTTCTTAATTCCAAGGGGGAGGGAATTCCACAGCCGTGGAGCCACCACCGAGAAGGCCCCGTTCCTGGCCACCATCCAACTTACCTCACCTGGTGGTGGCAATGTCAACAGGGACCCCCAGTTGACCTGAGAGCACGGATAGGATTGTATGGAAGAAGGCAATCCCTCAAATACCCTGGACCCAGCGGCGTCATGCAGCCGGAATGCTGGGCGGGAGGAACGGGTGAGCGGCAGCCTACCCGTTGTGTACCGCTCCGTTTCGCTGTCTTCCCCGCCCCCGCGCGGGGGCAGGGAAGACGGCAAAATGGAGCGGTACGCAACAGGCGGGCTGCCGCTCACCCGTTCCTCCCGCCCAGCATTCCGGCTGCATGACGCCACTGCCTGGACCCAAGCCATAAAGGGCTTTAAAATTCAAAATTACCACCCAGGGAAAGCCCTGCCGCCCACAATGGAGCTCCTCTGCTCACCCCCAGCTATTTTGCCAGCGGTGTATTGAGCAGCCCCGTATCAGGCTGCCCGGGCCACCACCAGGGAAAAGATCCAGTGGTTGAAGCCACGGTTGGGTCTCGCCGCCGCCCCCCCCCGCACAGGGCTTCCTGCCCCTCCCCCGCTCGGTTCCTCCACCTTCCCCCATCCCAAATAGGATTACCGGTGGCCAGCACTGCTGGAGTGCCCCTGTCCTGTCTGCCCGCATTAAAACCTGGTGCTACGCGAGTGCCGGCCCAAAGCAGGCAGTACGTTGTCATGGATGTGCTTGACGTTCGCGACGTTTTCGCCAGTGGTACACACTTACCGCTGCTGATAGGGCCTTTTGGATCGAGCCCTAAGTCTTTTTGAATACAATCTCTGTGGTATACAGATAAATATTATTCTTATTAATGTAAGATATAAATCAATAGTAATATAAACCCATGGTGATTTTGAGCCCCAACCCTAAACTATAAGGCCTACTGTTTCTCTCTAGAGCAAAGAAGTGGTTCATGGTGTTTCAGGCCAAGGCAAGGTCTGACTGGTAAAGAAAAGGGGAGGGCTGTGCGTATTCCTAAGCTGATACATAGAAGAAAGTTCCCAGGACCCAGATACAGCTGTAACCTTGGGTGAGACTTGCATTGAGTCAGCGTAACAGCCATCCTTATACATCCTGGGTAAAAGTATGTACAAAGGTGGGAAAAACATGTCAGAGAGATAGCAAAGGGAAGTCTGACGTATTCGGTTAAGTTGTTAATTGGATAAATTAGGACCAATCGGTGCAAATTACTGGGCCACTCCTATTGGGTATAAAAAGTCATCCCCAATTGCACGGGCGTGTGGTACGCAGCTTGTTCTGTTTTGGTATTTGCTTGCCACCCATATTTGCGAATATGACAATAAACCTTTCTTTTGAACCATACATTTGGGGTCAGAAATTTATACTGTACATTAACAAACACACACAGCCACAATCTCTGAAGTCAAAATAATGTGTTTGCCCTGGACAGCAGATTGGGATGACCGGCTGTGGGCCTTGAGTTCAGAGGAATATAATTCTGCACAGATGCCAGTGGATTGGCATATAGAAGACCCTTTCAGTGGGGGGGGGGTGTTGTTGTTTTTTGCTGCGAATACCCCACTGAGGGGAACCCTACATTAATGTGTGGCAGGGGGCTGCTGGTATTTTTTTTAACCTAAAACTAACATGTCCCAAACTGCCAACATCTAAGCCACTTGGTAAGGAAACAAACGTTCCCTTCTCTTGAGGAGGCCTCCCTGACTGCCACCCAACTGCAGGATGCAACACATGCCCCATTGGCAGAGCTGTGTCAGTGTTGGGACGTTGGTTAGGGTTACACCCTAAAAGTCACCATTTAAGTGAATGGAAAATACTAATGGACAACAGGCAGGCAGGTCTGGTCCACAAACTCTAAGAGCCTGGGGCAGCAAGCCAAGTGTGGCCTCACTTTCCGGGGGTGGAATGAAGAGTAGTGGAGACAAGTTGGCAGAGATGGGCACCAGCCATGAACCTGCTGCCTGAGGCAGGGCCGGCCTTAAGCCAATGGGACTAGTGTCGTCACATCGGGCTCCATGCTTCAGGGGGCCCCGCACGAGCAGGGTGAGCTTATTGCCTGTGGCTGCAGCTACGATCTTGGTGGGTTGTAAGTCAGTGGGGCGAGCAGAGCAGCTTTACCTTGGTCTCTCCCACATGCCTCTGCCTCTCAACAGCCCAAGATGGGCCACCTGGAAGCAGTAGGCGGTGATGTTATGATATCGCCACCAACTACTTCCACATGCCATGCTTTGCACGTGGCACAAACAGTGTTCTTCTTGGTGAGTGGGGGCCCTGCGGGGGGGGCACAGGAATGCCCCACATTGGGCCCCGCTGCTGCTAGAGCCAGCCCTGGCCTGAGGTGTCTACTTCAGTTGGCCAATGGATGGGCCGACCCTGCGGACAGGTGTGTTGAACCTTCTGCAAAAGGTTCACAAATTGAGACAATCCTAAAAGAAACACCCCATCTGGACCAGAATTGGGCCAGCCCAGCTCAAAGGCAGTCTTGGAGACTGTTTTGAATGACACCATCCTATTGGTGCTGTTTTCAATCTGAATTTGGTTTCATGGTTAATTATTTAAGTATTGTTATGTTTTATTTGTATACTAGCTTTTATGTACCCGGCTTCGCCCGGGTGTTTATAGGTGCCATCCCTGACCCCCCCCCCCCCGACTCACCAGGCATACAGATGGCCCGGGTGTTTATATGTCCCATCCCTGCCCCCCCTCACATGTGTGCCCGGGTGTTGATATGTCCCATCCCTGACCCCCCCTCACATGTGTGCCCGGGTGTTTATATGTCACATCCCTGACCCCACCCCCACTCACATGTGTGCCCGGGTGTTGATATGTCCCATCCCTGACCCCACCCCCACTCACATGTGTTCCCGGGTGTTGATATGTCCCATCCCTGACCCCCCCCATTCACATGTGTGCCCGGGTGTTGATATGTCCCATCCCTGACCCCCAGCTACTCACCAGGCATACAGATGGCCCATTTATATGTCCCATCCCTGCCCCCCTCACATGTGTGCCCAGGTGTTTATATGTCACATCCCTGACCCCACCCCCACTCACATGTGTGCCCGGGTGTTGATATGTCCCATCCCTGACCCCACCCCCACTCACATGTGTTCCCGGGTGTTGATATGTCCCATCCCTGACCCCACCCCCACTCACATGTGTGCTCGGGTGTTGATATGTCCCATCCCTGCCCCCCCTCACATGTGTGCCCAGGTGTTTATATGTCCCATCCCTGACCCCACCCCCACTCACATGTGTCCCTGGGTGTTGATATGTCCCATCCCTGACCCCACCCCCACTCACATGTGTGCCCGGGTGTTTATATGTCCCATCCCTGCTGCTGTACTGTTTCTGTTGCTGTAGGTGTAGTAGCCCTCTGTTTCATATCCTGTAGTTGTTTGTGACGCTGCTGTACTGTTTGTGTTGCTCTAGATATAGCAGCTCTGTCTCTCTTATCGTGGAGTCTTTTGTCACGCTGCTGTACTGTTTCTGTTGCTCTAGATGTAGCAGCTCTGTGACGTAGCGTTGCAAGTTGTTGTTTTTTCCTCAGGTGTTTCCTGTGTACACTGTTGTTTCATCTTTGTAGCCTTTGATGCACCTGCCCAATCGCCTTACGTTACACAGTGAAAGTAAACTTTCAGAGAGAAAGTAAACTTTCAACAGCCACAGCACCTTGTGCCAACTGTCCACTGCCAAGCAGGGACCGCCCACATGTCCACAGAACACATTGTATCGGTTTGCCTGCGTGAAACCTGTTTGCTGCTGTTTGTCTTC